>JAMPIV010014337.1:291584-552314 GCA_024509875.1 Oreohelix idahoensis
GACAAGAGGCTAAGGCATTGGAGGCAGATAGAGATTAAAAGGCGCCATTAGAAGAAAAAAAGGCTGGATAGGGGAGCAGAAGAAAAAACGGACAGCAAAGGGAAGCAGAAGAACAAAGACAGGCAGCTGAGAAGAAGAAAGAAGATTGCAAAGAGAGCAACGAATTACGACTAAGTCAGCCTGGAATTAACAAGGCCATGCCCCTGAAAATGGTTCCAGCCCTTTTGCCTCAGATGCTACGCCATAGTCAGGGAGCCGCAACCTCAGCTATTGGGTTTTCCATTTAGACCATTTTGTGTGAGAAAAGACGAATGACATCTGAGGTAACCTCATAAGATTGAACTATTAGCTACTACGTATGGTAAGAGAGAGAGAAGAGGTGGGGAAAAAGTTCTTAAGTTATCTCAAGGCTTAGAGGTTACTCTCTATGAAGTTTTTGGCGAAGATGAATAGAGACACCCAAGACAATTATGACATATGCTAAAGCATGCTTTGTTTATTGAGATATAAAAAAGAATGGTGAATTTTATCGTAAGAAGTTTATAAAATTGCCAAACTGTTGTCCTGGGAGAACATACCACCAATTCTCCTGCCAACTGGAAAACCTATGGATAATGGAGAAATGGACTGCTCTGGGGAAGAGCCAAGATTCTTAACTCTTTCAGTCCCCAAACAAAAAGGTGGGTTTTGCCCAAACAAAAAATGGCCATAACCCATATATGATATTATTATTGTTTATGGTTAGGAAATAATATTTTTTAAAAAAAGTTTATATATTCATATAATAACAAAAGTCCATAAATGATGGCTATACTGTTAAAGAAAGATAGCGTTTTTGAGTTTGTCAAAAATTAGAAAACAGCCACTAGAAAAGAATCAAGAGATAACGAAAGCCAGTATACTGGCTCTTGGGCCAAATGGGTCTAAGCGGAAGTACAGTATAACTGGCTCTTGGGGCTTAATATAGTTAAAGAGATGAACATGATAGAGCAATTAAGAAGAGTCCATGGCTCCCAGACCTGAAAAATTTTCTCCATGGAACAAGGTTGCAGAGAGGTTGGGAGAGATTTTTTGAATGTCGCTGAGAGGTATCAGGCAGCCCAGGCAGAGGTGAAAGCAACAGAAGTACTAGAATTGTATATAAAAAGGGGAAATATATTAGCATATAAAAATTTAAAAGCTACCACAGCAATTTAGTAATATTTGATACCAGAGAACAAGGTAATAAAGGGCAAGGACAAACTTTGATAGGCCAAGAAATGATTATCGAGTGATAGAAACTCACAGTTCAATGACCAAAAATATAATGAAAGAAAAATGTTTAACCAAGGAAAGAGATGGTGGCAAATGGTGTAATAAAGACAAAACCATAACACCGAATTTTGTAGAAGGAAACCTTCAAACATTGCTGCAATGAAGTCGGGGACGCAAAGATTAAAGGTTAATCCTAATGGACAACAGGAACCTTATCACCCCCCAGTTTGTGAGGATGTTATTTGTAATGGGGTCACCATAAGGTGCCTTTCTGATACAGGTTTGGATTATGATTCAGTTGTGAAGTCTAGCCTAGTGGACCCAAGTCAGTATACCACAGAAACAGTGGAAATACAAGGGGCGACTAAGGACATACCACTCATGACACTTCCCATCGCAAGGATAACGGTGAAAACTCGCTATGTGGAAGGAGAAATCAGAGCAGCAGAGATAGATGAACCAATCTACCCTCTGATATTGGGGTGTAGATACGTCTTCTTGGGGAATCCCGAGAAACCTGTGATCATGGCGACAGTGCAGACCAGGTCACAGAAGAAGGAGGAAGAAGGTGAACCTATAAATGCTCATACAGAGTAGATGAGGAAGGCGCAGGCTGAGGATAGGACACTCAAGCCATGTTTTAAAAAAAAATTGCCCACAATGCCACTGTTATCGGCTCATATTCTTATGGGACGCACGGATTACTTCAGAGAGGCATACAATTCATTTAGTATTTCTATTTAAATATGGAAAATATATATTTGTATTTATTTGTGTACCGAAAATGCATTCCTGTGTAAAGCGAGTTTTTTTTATAATCCATGATTGATTTATACTTTTGATTATATGAGTGGTCTCTCTTGAATATTGACTTGGCGGATTAATACGGAATTTGTCATTTCTCATTTGGTAGGGCCAGAAAATAGATTAATCTTGCTTAGAATGTTTTATGCATGAATTCATATGTATTACTTGTCTAGAACAAGAAAATTCAGTTTTATATTTGTATATCTTCGTATGTTTAAGTCGGGACTATATCCCTTTCTGCCGAATTCTAAGGCAGGTGTTAGTTTTTTGCCTAGGAAGGTGTAATGATTCCTGACGAAGTCGCCGATAATGGCTGTTGTGTATTTGGCTGGTCCCCAAGTAACAAGCTTGAAAATGATCTGTGAATGATCATTTCTGTAGGAGATTGTGTCTTCTCTACGAGATTCTGCTGTCAGAGATCCTCCCCTCATAATGCTTTGTTGTGTTTAATTCGGACTCCAGGTAATATCCACCTTTTCGATAACCCTAGACCAAGTTTCGTGCTTCGTATGTCTAGGATCGTTTAATATATCGATGAAGATGACAGTGTGCCAACATTCTTCTTGTGTACTACATAAAGCAATCTCATTATATGTGGAACTGGTTTGAAAACGCTATGAGAAATTTATTATGAAATTAACGTTGGCTTATCATTACCCTTCTTCTGATGAGTGAAACTCAAGAAGGTAGCCCATCTTGAATTCCTGTCATCATTTTTTGGATCACTGTCAAGAGAACAGTACTTTGCATCTTACTAATCGGGCAGTGGTATCGAGATCTTGTTATGATGTGAAAACCCACTATCGTGGTTTATTATGATTATACAAACATTGGACATATTCAGCTTAAGAACTTAGCCAAGAAATGAAGGTTCGTGCTATGAACTCTTTATACGTTACCGATCCTCATTTGATGCGTTCAGTCGAGTAGGGGATACGGCGAATATTTAACAGAACATTGAATGCTGCCTTTATGTTGCCCACTATATTTGAAGGCTGTATGAAAATATGCTCCACGATTGAAATGCCTAATGAATGTATGTCAACATGTACCTATAACTGTATCCGTGCTGTCCAAGTGTGTACGTCCGTATTAAACCATTGAAACGTCAGCTGTGGTTCAAGCAATCCTTGACTTATACCTGTGATTGGGGTGAGTGTCCTGTAAACCTGTCGAACTGTCATCCATTCGCGTCTATTACCATTGATGTTTACACTCACCCATTACATCAGAAAAAGCTCTTCACAGTACATCTTGTCAAGGCACCAACAAGAACGAATCCTTTACAGTTGGAATAACGTTTACATTACTTTACAGAAGTGGTCGATAAACTAGATCTTTACAACAAAAAAGAGAAAGAACAGATATTTTACAGTGGTGAGCCAGATTCCTGGGGTTATTATAACCAGACCATCCCTGACGCCACATACGACACGCATTAACACCAATGGACAGATTTGAAGTACAACGAGGAAATCGATATCAACGTGACTTGTCTTACCGATCAAATACAGTATCTAGGTCAGCGGTTGTTGACAGTTTTTTTCGCTGTAACAGACAGTAGTATACAGACAGTTGAATCAAGTGTATGCAATATCTGGGTCGAGTAACTTGTTGACCATTTCGCACAGTACAGAAGATAGAACTGATTGTTTATTCTGTTCAAGAAGAATCACAGTGTTGTCAGAAATAGAAGTGCATATTTATTTCATCGTTGGATCTTCTAGGGGTGCCTCAAAAAGATTGAACTGTGTAATAGTTAAAAAACAAATCTATTACTCAATAAAGTGGCAAGTTATTATTATTAAAATAAACTGTGCCTGCTTTGCAACACTATACCTGCAACACATTCCATTCATGATATAAATTACATTGTAAGCTATATGCTAATTTATATTTACATGTTATTTGTTTATATGTGTAGGTGTGATATATGTCGTGGGTTTAAGGTTGGCCGGGCGACTAGTACACGCAAGTTTATACCGGTGACATGGTCTTGTACTAGTGTTTTATAGGTACAAAAAATTTTCTTAATTGGAAATTTGTTAGCCCACAAATTTGCTGCTATTTTTGTTAGCTGTGACGACTATTTCATATTTGTTTTTGTAATATTTTTTCTGTTCTTTATTTTTGTTTGAATTTGTTTGTATAATTTGTTGGTCTACCTCTTCCTATCATTTAGTTCTTTACACCCTTATGTTTATGGACACTGTGGCGTTTATTTGTCTTGTTGATTTCATTGCAGTTTATCATCACAGTTTTCTGTTGATTGTTTACTTTTAGTTTCCTATTTAATTTAAGTTGATTTCTGCAATTGTTGTTTTCATATTGTCATTTCTGTTTGTCCTTGCTAATGTCTTTATTGACATATGATTGTAAAAGTTTTCTTTCTTCTTTATTTGTTTATTTCCCAATGCTCTGTAAGGAAGAGTGGTGTTGTGTTTAGATCAGGCATGCCCCCAGTCTACCCAGCTGTAAATGGGTAACTCACCCTAGTCCTGAGTTAGGGAAGGCAAAGGCTCCAGGGGAAGCAGGCCCTAAACTTGGTCACTCCAACCGACGCAGGATGGTGTATGTATGAAGTAGAAGTGTAGAGTGTGATTACCGCGAATGGTGTACTGTTCGTGTGCTGACCAATATAACCACTCATACACTTGTGTCTACAAGGCACCAATGCAGACTGCTGGAATCTTTGTTTACTCAATTTATTCAGACGTACACACTGGGACATACGAGTACATCATGGTATGTTGACATATCAATTTGTAGGTATACATAGCAGATGTGAAGTCATGACACATTCAGAAATAATGGGCAGTACATCAAAAGTTCAATTGTCATGATACATTATGGCCGCATCCCCCTATCTGACTAAACGCGTCAGTGAAGGCAGATCGGTAAAATAACTAAAGTTTACTTGACGTCCATAGTTTGTAGCATATATTATGAAACCACGAAAGAGGGGGTTTCTAGCAAGATTGAGATCTCCCTGTCACTGTCCGATAATAGGATAAATAATCTGTTCTCTTGGCAGTGATCAAAACATATGATGACCGAAAATCTAACATGGCCGCCTCCCTGAGTTGTCGTTCACTCATTCATAGGAAGGAGAATATAAGCCAGAGTTAATTTATAATGGGTATATAAATGATTTCATAAATGTTCCCATACAGCTCTACGGTGATCAGGTTAATTCACGTAGCCATAACCGCTGTAGGAAAGTCTGTCATCTTTGTCGATACAAAACACGACCCTAGCGATACGAAGCACAATGTTCCATCTAGGTCGAATCGACATGAGATCATCAAAATAGGGTCTGGCAATACATGGAGTCCGAATTATACATTGTACCGTACCTTAGGAGAGTCTCTAACATAAACTATAGTAGAGATACCATCTCCTTTAGAAGAAAACCACTTCATGAATCATATTTCCTTAAGAATCTACCAGCCCTTTGAAAAGTGCGTACCCGCCATTATCACGGTACATCGGAACTCATCACGACTTGTCAAGACAACTCATACTTCCGCTAGACCGGAATAACAAGAATCTAGTCCCGCCTACCCATCCAAAATATACAATATAGGACTGATTCTACTTGTACTAATAATATGTAATACATATGAATTCAGGCCATAAACATAATAAGCAAATTAATCTATTTTCTGGCCCTAAAAATAAGTACAAATATAAGAGCAATATCCTTGCGCCGGATCAATATCAAAAACGATTACTCCTATAATCAAAAGTGTGAATCAAACATGGATTATCTCGCTTTCCCCATAGACAGCATTTTCATACACAAATGAATGAATGTCTATATCTCTTCCATATTAAATAGCCATATCGATTTTTGTAATATGTGCGTCAAAATATGCACGCAACAGATTACCACACCCCTCGGGAAAAAAAAAATGGTACATTTTTTTTTTTTGAAATACATCTAGGAGCAACATACAATAGGCTCACAACGCACCAATACAATGCGCAGATGATAAGCATAAGTTTTATGACCTTAGAGAAAGTACTTCTCTAAGTATAAATATTTCCAGAGAGGTGTCACCAACGCATACTACAATATTAGCAATGACACAATTTCCACATTAGTTTATACATAAATTTCATCTAAGATATCTTAACATCATGATCATCAAAGACGAAAAACATTGAAAGATCAGCGGTGAATAAATATCAATGAACCGCTAAGTAGTGTTACAATCAATATATGATATATTACATATGTGTACACATTTCAACATAGAAACAACTGTATCAAAGTTGTATAACAGTTATGAATCATGTGGGCATCTAGACAAAATATCTGCCATCACATTTTCTGACCCACGGATAGCTCGCACCGAAAAATGAAATGGCTGTAGAGCAATCGCGTATCGCGTTGATCTCGCGCTCTTCAGATTTTTACTCTGAATAGCCGTAAGAGCTTTCTGGTCATTTTCCACAATGAAATGCGCGCCCAGAAGAAATCTTTGCAGTTTAAGGATTGACCAAACCATAGCCAATAATTCACGGTCTAGGACCGAGTAATTCTTCTCTGCGGCATTTAATTTCCGAGAAATATACATCACAGGATGCAGAGTTCCAGAGTACTCTTGCATTAGTGCAGCTCCAATCCCGGTGGATGAAGCGTCACTACGAAGAATAAATGTCTTATCCTTAGAAGGCAATACTAGGATAGGTGAAGTAGAAAACATAGTTTTAACCTTATCCAAAGAGGATTGACATTCTTGAGTCCAATGGACTACATTAGGAGACCCTTTCTTTAGCAAGGAAGAAAGAGGTGACATAATGGAGGACAGATTCGGGATGAATCGTCCATAAAATTGTATTAGACCTAAGAGACTTCGTACTTGCTTTTTAGTCTTAGGAATAGAAATGTTAAGTATCTTGCTTGTATTATGGTCTTCTGTTTTTAGGAACCCATGACCAACACGGTGTCCTAAGAAAGATATTTCGCTAAAACCAATACATGCTTTCGATGGTTTCGCTGTCAGGTTATGCTCGCGTAAGATAGACAATAGTTCATTTATACCATTATAGTGATCGTTCCAAGTATCACTGAAAAGACAGATGTCATCCAGATACGCAATGACATCTGAGCGATGAGATAGGATTCGACGCATCATGCGTACAAATGTAGCAGGGGCGTTCATAAGACCGAAAGGCATGAAATTCCATTGGAATAGACCCCTAGGCGTCGAAAAAGCAGTAAACGGTTTGGCGTGTTCGGATAGTGGAACTTGCCAATATCCCTTAGACAAATCGAGTTTAGTAAAGAAGTGAGAATTCGATAGTCTCGTAAGTAGCTCTTCTAGTAAAGGCATAGGTTCCGCATCAAATTTAGTCACTTGATTCAATTTGCGATAATCCACGCAAAGACGTATGTTATTGTCTTTTTTCCGTACTATAACCATCGGCGAAGAATATGCTGATGTGGATGGTTCAATAATTTTTAACTCTATCATCTCATCTAACTCTTTCTCTACCTGTGCTTGAAAATGTATCGGGATAGGATACGGTCTGACTCTTATAGGACTATGGTCAGTAAGAATAATGTCATGTTGAATGACATCAGTTTGACCAGGAATGTCAGTAAGGACATCCTGAAATTGTTCTAACATAGTAGAAACTTGTTTCTGCTCTCCTGGAGATAATTCTGGAGAAATTGCAACATCTTTCCATGATTCATTAGAGTGAAGAGGAATCATTGGAAAAGGTAAATTTACATCCGAGAAACTCGTTTCCTCATCCTGTATTACTGACAGAGATGAGTACTGTCCATGTTGGACTGGAAAATCGTCCGTTGCCTGGAAAACAGGTTGTAAATAATCAGGACGTTCATGGAATTCCGTGAGCATGTTGATGTGGAAGGTTTTACGCTTCCCGTCAATATCGACGATATAGTCAACATCGGAAACTTTTGATATTATATCGTACGGACCTTTCCAAGAAATGAGAAGTCTATTTTCCCTACAAGGTAGCAAGACAAATGCTTTGTCACCTGGACAAAGTTGTCGCAAACATCTCTTTTTATTGGCAAATTCCCTTGCCTTCTGTTTCGCAAATTCAGAAGAAGCAGTTGCCAATTTGCATGCTTCAATAATCTTGTGTCTAAGTGCGATGACATATTCATAAGAGGATTTTGTGTCATCGACAATATTATCAGCAGTTATAAGATCATGAAGTAAGGACATAGGACCTCGCGGTTTCGCGCCAAAGACAAGTTCAAAGGGAGAAAATCCTGTATGTTCGTTGGCGACCTCTCTATATGCAAAGAGAGCCGCGGGTAAAACCCTATCCCAATCCTGAGGATGATCTTCTGTTATCTTACCTAGTAGGTTTTTCAGAGTTCTATTCAAACGTTCCACCATCCCATTGGACATAGGATGATAAATACTACTCAGCGATCTCTCTATCTTCAGAGTCGACATTACTTGAGACATGGTATCCGATATGAGTTGGGTACCATGGTCGGATAATATTTCTGCTGGAAACCCCAGACGAGAAAATATTAACCAAAGAGCATCTGCGACATCAGCAGTAGTTATGCTCTTTAGAGGAACAGCCTCCGGCCAACGTGTGCACATATCAACACACGTCAAAATAAATTGGTGTCCTCTAGCAGACTTTATCTTAAATGGACCAATGATGTCTATCGCCATTTTTTGAAATGGCCGAATGGGAATGTCTGCAGCCTGAATAGGTGCATCATGGCGTGGACCTCTGGATTTAATCTCTTGACATACTTTACAAGATCGACAATAGATTCGTATGTCCTTATTCACAGCAGGCCAAAAGAAAGATTGAAGAACTCTAGCTTTAGTACGGGAAAAACCCATATGTCCAGCACATTGCGAATCATGAGCGTGCTGTAAGATTTTAACTCTCATATTTTTAGGCACAAGGATTTGAGAATGAATGGACTTAGCGGAGTCTTGTACCATACGTACAAGTACGCCATTCTTCATCGTAATCCAAGATTTACGATTTGTATCCTTATTCGGATCACCTTTTTTTTCCAGAGTAAAGAATTTCTTTAGAGTAGGATCATCTTCCTGCTGTTTGATAAAGGAATCGTGGGAAATCTCCAAGGGATCATCTTGGATCTGCGCATCATTATCTTCAGAATGTGAAGATTGTGGCATATTAAGAGCTTGAGCCCTAGTGATTACTGCATTAGCAGATTGCATATTAACATTTTCCCAATTAGAGATTTGCTGTGGAGTGCATTCTTTCACTCCATGAATGCGACCGATGATAAGATCAGCGATCGGATTCGGCAAGAGACATGCTTGCACCTCTCCTGTAAAGAAAGGCGTAGCAATATTGATAATGGCAGTGGAGTACTTCTCCAATGTGCCACCAAATGTTACACATTTGACTATATTGCCTGTAGCTCGAGAAGGATTTACGAGTGATTGCCTCACTCCAATGGTAGTGCACCCCGAATCGAAAAGAATTGATACCGGAGTACCATCTATTAGGCCCCTATTAAAGACAAGAGCACCCCTTCCATTATGCGCAATTGACGCATGGAGAGCGGGAAGCGGGTGACCGCAGCTTAAAGTAGAAACTGTGGTTGGATCGAATAATGTTTTGCATTGCGAACACTCAAATGCTCTAGCAAAATCGAAAGCGGAATTTGCTACACTGTTGGAGTCTTTTTTTATCATTATTCTGATTATCGGTGTCGTGGAACTCCTGTTGTGCAGAGTTAGCCTGGTAATAAGATTTACCATGTCTTTTGTGTTGTGATCTACCTCGGTTATAATTGTCTCTATAATTATTATTGCCTCTGTTATAACCCCTATTTGGGTTTGAATCATAATATTCATGATCATAATCATCATGCTCGTTATATTGAGTATCCCTGTAATATTGGTTTTTTTGTCTCCATGAAGCACTTGGGTAGTTCCTATAGCTACTCCCTTTCCGAGAATTTCTAACATTATGGGTACCCCTCGCGTGTCGAGGACTATCAGCCCGATTCCAGTTCTTCGAAGAAGAACCCTGATTTGAGTGGTTATCTTGGTTTTGATACTTATTCCAATTAACCTTTTTATCAAATTTATTTTTAGCTCCTTGGAATTTGTGTGAGTAATTCTGATTATATTCTGTTGCCGAAGCAACTGGCATACTCTCTTTAATGTTAGAGTTACTAAGAATCATGTCAGGGTGTGCCGTGGCATACTGGTCACAATATTCTTCCATTTGCTTTATTGTACCAGGTTTACGCTCATGTAAGAACTCTAGGAATGATTTATTTACAGAAGACATGACCTTGTCTCTTAGCAATAAATCCGTAAGACCATCAAATGTTTTCTCTGTTTTGGATAATTCAATCCATCGTGAAAGTGTAATTCGTGCTTTTGAGATGAAATCTGAGAATTCTACACCTACCTCAGGTCTCATTGTTTTAAACAAAAGACGGTAACCTTCCTCAGACAGCTGATATCTCTTTATCAAAGCTGCCCTAACAGCATCATAATTATCTTTGTCGGCCTCTTCAACAAAATATAACTTACTTAGGGACTCCCCTTTTAGATTTTCAGACAACTGATTCACATACTGTGATTTGTCAACATTATGAGATCGACAAGCCCGTTCAAATCTAGAAAGCCAAAATGTTATGTCATCACTGGTAGGGTTAAACGCTGGTACCTTGACCTTGTACACAAAGGGTTTACCATTACCACCAGATGCCTGATTAACATTACTCATACATGTCAATTTTAATTTCTCTAATTCAAACTCATGTTCTCTTATTGCTTTTCTCTCTTCAGCTTCTCTATCTAATCTTCTCTGTTCTGCAGCAGCTTCTAATTTTTTCTGTTCTGCAGCAGCAGCAACTTCTAATTTTTTCTGTTCTGCAGCAGCTTCTAATTTTTTCTGTTCTGCAGCAGCTTCTAATTTCTTCTGTTCTGCATCAAATCTCCTTTCCTCCACTTGCATCTGCAATTTCTTTAGTTCAGCAGCAGTATCAGCTTCTTTTTCTAATCTTTTTTCTTCAGCCAGAGCTTTTTTTTCTTCAGCAGCAGCTTCTCTTTCTAATCTTTTTTCTTCAGCCAGAGCTTTTTTTTCTTCAGCAGCAGCTTTTTTTTTCTTCAGCAGCAGCTTCTCTTTCTAATCTTTTTTCTTCAGCCAGAGCTTTTTTTTCTTCAGCAGCAGCTTTTCTCTCTTCAGCAGCTAATGCTTTGTCATATTGAGCAACAGCCCATTGTTCTAAGTCTTTTCCAGTCTTATCAAGAGATTTTCCTTGTGCAATAAAATAATCTAATGTAGACATATTGTCTTCTTAAATCAGAAACCTGAAAAAGTAAATAAATTACCCTCTTTCACTTTAATGGGAGACAAGTCTATACCATAGACTTAGTCTTAGTCCAAACTTGTATGGTTTATAATAACCAATGATAACTTGAGTACCTGTGGACAACAATAACTGTATCTCAAATACTGTGGGAGACAAGCCTTACAAAGGTCTTGTATACCTCAATGTAATCAAAGATCACTTGGGTACCTGTGGAAAATAATCATAAAGTACTGATCTGTACTATACTATCAGTGTATACCACTATAACTCCTGTGTCATATGTCAACTAAAGACATTACAAAGGACAAACAAGAAAAGACAATCTGAAAACATTTGCAGAGATCAAATTAAATTAAATAGGAGAAATGAAAAAAATGATCACAGAATCCGTGATGATAACTGCAATAAGATAACAAGACAAATAACGCCACAGTGTATAAACATAAGGGTGTAAAGAAATCAAAAATAGAAAAGATTAGACCAACAAATGCAAACAAATCAAACAAAACTAAGGAACACAAAATTATTAACAAAAACAACGAAGAAAAGAACACCTCATCACAACTAACAGAAATAGCAGCAAATTGTTGCTAACAAATTTCCAATTAAGAAAATGTGTACCTA
The DNA here is from genome assembly GCA_024509875.1 of Oreohelix idahoensis. NCBI lineage: Eukaryota > Metazoa > Mollusca > Gastropoda > Stylommatophora > Oreohelicidae > Oreohelix > Oreohelix idahoensis. The sequence continues at coordinate 303,598 of JAMPIV010014337.1, forward strand.
TAGAATACTAGTACCAGACCAATGTCACTCGGCATACCTTGTACTAGTCACACAGAACATAAACTAATTTACCACATAACAAATAACATGTAAACATAAATAGCATATAGCATACAATATAATTTATATCATGAATGGAATGTGTTGCAGGTATAGTGTTGTAAAGCAGGCACAGTTTATTTAAATAATAATAACTTGCCAATTTATTCAGTAATAGATTTAATTTTAAACTATTACACTGTCAATTTTTCTCTGTAGAGCATATGAAGATCCAACGATGAACTATGCACTTTATGTTCAACAACACTGTGATTCTTCTGTACGTTGAGAAATGTCAACAATACTGCTCCAGATATTTTCTACACTTGATACCACTGTCCTGTGTAATACGGTCTGTACAGCGAAAAACTGTCAACAAGCGCTGACCTAGATACAGCATCCTATCGGTAATACAGGTCAAGCTGACATCGACTGTATAGCTGTCCTACTGGTGTTGATGTGTTCAAACAAATATTCTTTCAGCTGTAAACTGTGATTCTCAACACAAAACTGCGTAAGCTGGACCCAGGAATCTGGCTCGCCACTGTAAAGTTTCTTTCTTCTTTATTTGTTTATTTCCCACTCTGTAAAGTGTCAGTCTGTATGCTCTGTAAGGAAGAGTGGTGTGTTGTTGAGATCAGGCATGCCCCCAGTCTACCCAGCTGTAAATGGGTAACTCACCCTAGTCCTGAGTTAGGGAAGGCAAAGGCTCCAGGGGAAGCAGGCCCTAAACTTGGTCACTCCAACCGACGCAGGATGGTGTATGTATGAAGTAGAAGTGTAGAGTGTGATTACCGCGAATGGTGTACTGTTCGTGTGCTGACCAATATAACCACTCATACACTTGTGTCTACAAGGCACCAATGCAGACTGCTGGAATCTTTGTTTACTCAATTTATTCAGACGTACACACTGGGACATACGAGTACATCATGGTGTTGACATATCAATTTGTAGGTATACATAGCAGATCTGAAGTCATGACACATTCAGAAATAATGGGCAGTACATCAAAAGTTCAATTGTCATGATACATTATGGCCGCATCCCCCTATCTGACTAAACGCGTCAGTGAAGGCAGATCGGTAAATAACTAAAGTTACTTGACGTCCATAGTTTGTAGCATATATTATGAAACCACGAAAGAGGGGGTTTCTAGCAAGATTGAGATCTCCCTGTCACTGTCCGATAATAGGATAAATAATCTGTTCTCTTGGCAGTGATCAAAACATATGATGACCGAAATCTAACATGGCCGCCTCCCTGAGTTGTCGTTCACTCATTCATAGGAAGGAGAATATAAGCCAGAGTTAATTTATAATGGGTATATAAATGATTTCATAAATGTTCCCATACAGCTCTACGGTGATCAGGTTAGTTCACGTAGCCATAACCGCTGTAGGAAAGTCTGTCATCTTTGTCGATACAAAACACGACCCTAGCGATACGAAGCACAATGTTCCATCTAGGTCGAATCGACATGAGATCATCAAAATAGGGTCTGGCAATACATGGAGTCCGAATTATACATTGTACCGTACCTTAGGAGAGTCTCTAACATAAACTATAGTAGAGATACCATCTCCTTTAGAAGAAAACCACTTCATGAATCATATTTCCTTAAGAATCTACCAGCCCTTTGAAAAGTGCGTACCCGCCATTATCACGGTACATCGGAACTCATCACGACTTGTCAAGACAACTCATACTTCCGCTAGACCGGAATGACAAGAATCTAGTCACGCCTACCCATCCAAAATATACAATATAGGACTGATTCTACTTGTACTAATAATATGTAATACATATGAATTCAGGCCATAAACATAATAAGCAAATTAATCTATTTTCTGGCCCTAAAAATAAGTACAAATATAAGAGCAATATCCTTGCGCCGGATCAATATCAAAAACGATTACTCCTATAATCAAAAGTGTGAATCAAACATGGATTATCTCGCTTTCCCCATAGACAGCATTTTCATACACAAATGAATGAATGTCTATATCTCTTCCATATTAAATAGCCATATCGATTTTTGTAATATGTGCGTCAAAATATGCACGCAACAATGATATATGAGGTACAGTTGAATACACTTATATTGTAGTACAGAACAGTACTTAATTACTATTATTCTGGTACAAGGAAGTATACAAGACCTTTGTAAGGCTTGTCTCCCACAGTGATTGGGATAGAAACATATTATTCTCCACAGGTACTCAAGTGATCATTTGGTACATTATAAACAAGATAACTATATAAAGTATATAAGTCTATAGTATAGACTTACCTCCCATTTAAGTGGGACAAGGTAATTTATTTACTTTTCAGGTTACTATTTCATTAGACAGGATGTCTACATTAGATTACTTTATTGCACAAGGGAAATCCCTTGATAAGACTGGTAAAGACTTAGAAGAATGGACAATGGCTCAATATGACAAAGCATTAGCTGCAGAAGAGAAAAAAAAGCTGCTGCTGAGGGGAAAAAAAGCTGCTGCAGAGGAGAGAAAGCTTCAATTAGAAGAAAAAAAATTAGAAGCTGCTGCTGAACAAAAAAGACTAGACAGAGAAGCTGAAGAAAAAAAATTAGAAGCTGCTGCTGAACAAAAAAGACTAGACAGAGAAGCTGAAAAAAGCAATAAGAGAACATGAATTTTAGTTAGAGAAATTAAGATTGACAAGTATGATTAATGTTAATCAATCATCTGGTGGTAATGGTAAACCCTCTATTTACAAGGTCACGGTACCAGCGTTCAACTCTGCCAATGATGACATAACATTCTGGCTTGATAGATTTGAACGTGCTTGTCGAGCTCATAATGTGGATAAATCACAGTATGTGAATCAGTTGTCTGAAAATCTAAAAGGGGATTCTCTGACTAAGTTATGTTTGGTTGAAGAGGCCGACAAGGATAATTATGATGCTGTTAGGGCAGCCTTGATAAAGAGATACCGACTGCCAGAGGAAGGTTATCGTATTTTGTTTAAGACAATGGTACCTGAGACAGGGGTAGAATTCTCAGAATTCATTGCAAAAGCACGTCTTACATTTCAACGATGGGTTGAATTATCCAAGATAGAGAAAACATATGAAGCTCTTACGGATTTATTACTCAGAGACAAGATCATGTCTTCAGTGAACAAACAATTCCTTGAATTCTTACACGAGCGTAAACCTCAAACATTAAAACAAATAAAAGAATATTGTGACCAATATGCCACGGCACACCCTGACGTGATTCTTAGCAACATTAACATTAAAGAGGGCATGCCAGTTGCTTCGGCAACACAATACAATCATAATTACTCACATAAATCTCAAGGAGCTCAAAACAAATGTGACAAAAAGGTTAATTGGAATAGTTATCAAAACCAGGGTAACCACTCAAATCAGGGTTCTTCTGCGAAGAACTGGAATAGGGCCGACAGTCCTCGATACAGGGGCGGCCATAATTACAGAAATTTCCGCAAAGGGAGTCACTGCTTTCGATTTTGGTAGAGAATCTCAGTGCTCCCAATGCAAAACATTATTCGATCCAACCACAGTTTCTACTTTAAGCTGTGGGCATCCTCTCCCCACTCTTCCTGCGTCAGTCGCGCATGATGGAAGAGGTGCTCTTGTCTTCAATAGAGGTCTAGTAGATGGTACTCCGGTATCAATTCTTTTCGATTCGGGGTGCACTACCATTGGAGTGAGGCAGTCACTCGTAAATCCTTCTCGAGCCACAGGCAATGTAGTCAAATGCGTAACATTTGGTGGCACATTGGAGAAGTACTCCACTGCCATTATCAATATTGCTACTCCTTTCTTTACAGGAGATGTGCAAGCATGTCTTCTGCAGAATCCGATCGCTGATCTTATCATCGGTCGCATTCATGGAGTGAAAGAATGTACTCCGCAACAAATTTCTGAATGGGAAAATAACAATATGCAAACTGCTAATGCAGTAGTCACTAGAGCTCAAGCTCTTAACATGCCTCAATCTTTGCCTTTCGAAGATAATGATGCGCAGAACCAAGATGATACCTTGGAAATTTCGCGTGACTCGTTCATGAAAAAGCAAGAAGATGATCCTACTCTAAAAAAATTCTTTATGCTAGCAACAAAAGGTGATCCGAATAAAGACACATACCATAAATCTTGGATTACGATGAAGAATGGCGTACTTGTACGTATGGTACAAGACTCCGCTAAGTCCATTCATTCTCAAATTCTTGTGCCCAAAAATATGAGAGTTAAAATCTTACTGCACGCTCATGATTCTCAGTGTGCTGGACATATGGGTTTTTCCCGTACTAAATCTAGAGTTCTTGCGTCTTTCTTTTGGCCTTCTGTGAATAAGGACATACGGATCTATTGTCGATCTTGTAAAGTATGTCAAGAGGTAAAATCCAGAGGTCCACGCCATGCTGCACCTATTCAGGCTGCAGACATTCCCATTCGACCATTTCAAAAAATGGCGATAGACATCATTGGTCCATTTAAGATAAAGTCTGCTAGAGGACACCAATTTATCTTGACGTGTGTTGATATGTGCACACATTGGCCAGAGGCTGTTCCTCTAAAGAGCATAACTACTGCTGATATTGCAGATGCTCTTTGGCTAATATTTTCTCGTCTGGGATTTCCTGCAGAAATATTATCAGACCATGGTACCCAACTTATATCGGATACCACGTCTCAAGTGATGTCGACTCTTAAGATAGAGAGATCTCTAAGTAGTATTTATCATCCTATGTCCAATGGGATGGTAGAACGTCTGAATAGGACTCTCAAAAACCTATTAGGTAAGATAACTCAAGATCATCCTCAGGATTGGGACAGAGTTTTACCCGCGGCTCTCTTTGCATATAGAGAGGTCGCCAACGAACATACAGGATTTTCTCCCTTTGAACTTGTCTTTGGCGCAAAACCGCGAGGTCCTATGTCCTTACTTCATGATCTCATAACTGCTGATAATATTGTCGATGACACAAAATCCTCTTACGAATATGTCATTGCGCTTAGACACAAGATTATTGAAGCATGCAAATTGGCAACTGCTTCTTCTGAATTTGCCAAACAGAAGGCAAGGCAATTTGCCAATAAGACCAGACGCTTGCGACAACTTTGTCCTGGTGACAAAGCATTTGTCTTACTACCTTGTAGGGAAAACAGACTCCTTATTTCTTGGAAAGGTCCGTACGATATAATATCAAAAGTTTCCGATGTTGACTATATCGTCGATATTGATGGGAAGCATAAAACCTTCCACATCAACATGCTCACGGAATTCCACGAACGTCCGGATTATTTACAAACTGTTTTCCAGGCAACGGACGATTCTCCAGTCCCACATGGACATTACTCATCACTGTCAGTAATACTGGATGAGGAAACGAGTTTCTCGGATGTGAATCTCCCTTTTTCAATGATTCCGCTTCACTCTAATGAATCATGGAAAGATGTTGCGATTTCTCCCGAATTATCTCCAGGAGAACAGAAACAAGTTTCTACTATGTTACAACAATTTCAGGATGTCCTTACTGACATTCCTGGTCGAAATAATGTCATTGAACATGACATTATTCTTACTGACCATAGTCCTATAAGAGTCAGACCGTATCCTATCCCAATACATTTTCAATCACAGGTAGAGAAAGAGTTGGATGAAATGATAGAGTTGGAAATAATTGAACCATCCACATCAGCATATTCTTCGCCGATGGTTATTGTACGAAAAAAAGACAATAACATACGTCTTTGCGTTGATTATCGCAAGTTAAACCAAGTGACGAAATTTGATGCTGAACCTATGCCTTTACTAGAAGAGCTACTTACTAGACTATCGAAATCTCATTTCTTCACTAAACTTGATTTGTCTAAGGGATATTGGCAAGTTCCTCTATCCGAACACGCCAAACCGTTTACTGCTTTTTCGACACCTAGGGGTCTATTCCAATGGAATTTCATGCTTTTCGGCCTTATGAACGCTCCTGCAACATTCGTACGCATGATGCGTCGAATCCTATCTCATCGCTCAGATGTCATTGCATATCTTGATGACATCTGTCTTTTCAGTGATACTTGGGAAGATCACTATAAAGGGTTAAATGAACTATTGTTTATCTTACGCGAGCATAACCTGACAGCGAAACCATCTAAAGCCTGTATTGGTTTTAGCGAGATACCTTTTTTAGGTCACCGTGTTGGTCATGGTTTCCTAAAAACAGAAGACCATAATACAAGTAAAATACTTAACATTTCGATTCCTAAGACTAAAAAGCAAGTGCGAAGTCTTTTAGGTCTCATACAATTTTATGGACGATTCATTCCGAATCTGTCCTCAATCATGTCACCTCTTTCTTCCTTGCTAAAGAAACGGTCCCCTAATATAGTCCATTGGACTCAAGAATGTCAATCCTCTTTGGATAAGGTTAAAACTATGTTTTCTACTTCACCTATCTTGGTGTTACCTACTAAGGATAAGACATTTATTCTTCGTAGTGACGCTTCATCCACAGGGATTGGAGCAGCACTAATGCAAGAGTACTCTGGAACTCTGCATCCTGTGATGTATATTTCTCGAAAACTAAATGCCGCGGAGAAGAATTACTCGGTCCTAGACCGCGAATTATTGGCTATGGTTTGGTCAATCCTTAAACTTCAAAGATTTCTTCTTGGCGCGCATTTCATTGTGGAAACTGACCAGAAAGCTCTTACTGCTATTCAGAGTAAGAATCTGAAGAGCGCGAGATCAACGCGATACGCGATTGCTCTTCAGCCTTTTCATTTTTCGGTGCGAGCTATCCGTGGGTCAGAAAATGTGATGGCAGACATTTTGTCTAGATGCCCACATGATTCCACCTAACTGTTAGATCCTGAGATTTCTAACATGTCTAACTCTACTACATTTTTTTCTATACTAAAATGTGTACACATATGTAATATATCATATATATTGATTGTATCACTACTTAGCGGTTCATTGATGTATATTCACCGCTGATCTTTTGATGTTCTTCTTCTTTGGTAATCATGATTTTAATATACCTAAGATGAAAGATTTTTTGATAAATTATTGTAGAAATTGTGGCATTGCCTGTATTATAGTATGCGTTGGTGACACCTCTCTGGAAATATTTATACTCAGAGAAAAACTTTCTCTGGTTCCTGAGATATATTATCACTTGTCGTACCATAGAACGACTTAGCCTTACATTAGGCGTTACATTTGTTTGGAATGCTTATCATCTGCGCATTGTTATTCGTGCGTTGTGAGCCTATTGTATGTTGCTCCTGGATGTATTCCAAAAAAAAAAAGTACCATTTTTTTTCCGGGGGGGTATGGTAATCTGTTGCGCTCATATTCTTATGGGACGCACGGATTACTTCAGAGAGGCATACAATTCATTTAGTATGTCTATTTAATATGGAAAATATATATTTGTATTTATTTGTGTACGAAAATGCATTCCTGTGTAAAGCTAGATAATCCATGATTGATTTATACTTTTGATTATATGAGTGGTCTCTCTTGAATATTGACTTGGCGGATTAATACGGAATTTGTCATTTCTCATTTGGTAGGGCCAGAAAATAGATTAATCTTGCTTAGAATGTTTATGCATTGAATTCATATGTATTATTTGTCTAGAACAAGAAGATTCAGTTTTATATTGTATATCTTCGTATGTTTAAGTCGGACTATATTCTTTCTGCCGAATTCTAAGGCAGGTGTTAGTTTTTGCCTAGGAAGGTGTAATGAGTTCTGACGAAGTCGCCGATAATGGCTGTTGTGTATTTGGGCTGGTCCTGTAACAAGCTTGAAAATGATCTGTGAATGATCATTTCTGTAGGAGATTGTGTCTCTACGAGATTCTGCTGTCAGAGATCCTCCTCATATGCTTTGTTGTGTTTAATTCAGACTCCAGGTAATTCCAGACCCTTTTCGATGATCTCGATTCGATTAGACCTAGTTTGAACATTGTGCTTCGTATGTCTAGGATCGTTAATATATCGATGAAGATGACAGGTGTGCCAACAGTTCTTGTGTACTACATAAAGCAATCTCATTGATATGGAACTGTTTGGAAACGCTATGAGAATATTTATTATGAATTAACGTTGGCTTATCATTTACCCTTCTTCTGAGTGAGTGAAACTCAAGAAGGTAGCCATCTTGAATTCCTGTCATCATTTTTGGATCACTGTCAAGAGAACAGACTTTGCATCTTACTATCGGGCAGTGGTATCGAGATCTTGTTATGATGTGAAAACCCACTATCGTGGTTTATTATGATTATACAAACATTGGACATATTCAGCTTAAGAACTTAGCCAAGAAATGAAGGTTCGTGCTATGAACTCTTTATACGTTACCGATCCTCATTGATGCGTTCAGTCAGTAGGGGATACGGCGATAATTTAACAGAACATTGAATGCTGCCTTATGTTGCCCACTATATTTGAAGGCTGTATGAAAATATGCTCCACGATTGAAATGCCTAATGAATGTATGTCAACATGTACCTATAACTGTATCCGTGCTGTCCAAGTGTGTACGTCCGTATTAAACCATTGAAACGTCAGCTGTGGTTCAAGCAATCCTTGACTTATACCTGTGATTGGAGTGAGTGTCCTGTAAACATGTCGAACTGTCATCCATTCGCGTCTATTACCATTGATGTTTACACTCACCCATTACATCAGAAAAAGCTCTTCACAGTACATCTTGTCAAGGCACCAACAGGAACGAATCCTTTACAGTTGGAATAACGTTTACATTACTTTACAGAAGTGGTCGATAAACTAGATCTTTACAACAAAAAAGAGAAACAGCAGTTTTTTACAGCCACACACCTCCAAGCAAGGGAGAGTACTTTATGAGGAACAAATTGCTATAAGGAAGACAGGAACTAGATCCACTGGTCGCGGACAGTTGGTTCTTCCCAAGGTATATAGTGCAAATTTAATAAGGAGCTTACATGTTGGAAAAGATGGTGACCATGAGAAAGTAGGTACCATCTGCCAAAAGGTTGCTCGAAAATACTATTGGCCCGACGTAAATGTCGATATTGAGAACTTTGTAGAAGCATGTGGCGTATTTCATGAAGGAACACCCACAAAGGGAAAAAATGTGCAGGACCTAGAAACGCCACGGGGCAAACTTAGGCCTGGAAGGAAAAATATTTATCATAAAGTAGACAAAGTGGAATGGGAGCCCCTTTTCACACCCAGTCTTCACTTGAATGTATTAACATGGCCACTATGCGACGAGTACAAAGAGTAATTTTACCCCAGAATAAGCTGACAATCCCTCGGTCAGCATTATATAAACTGGAGGAAACTAAAAGAGAGCGAAGGTCTCTCATAAGAAATCTAAAGTGGGGAGACAACCCCAAGAAAAAAATTGGTAGTGGTTGATTTGTGAGTGATGATTCTAGGAAGAAAAGTCCTCACTTTCTAATGGAAAGGACCCGACGGGTGCCATGAAAAATAAGTATACAAATTTAAAAGTCCATATGTAAATTATTAAGGACCTGGACAGGTGAGAAAGCAGAAGAGACTGTTACCTCATCATATCAATATGTGAACGAGCTGACCACTCGTCTGAAAGCTGGATGGAAACTGGCAAATGATAATTTGAGACAAGCCAGGAAGAAACATGCAGCGTACTTTAATAGGAAAGCAAAGGACAGAGAATTAGCTGTGGGAGAGAATGTGCTTCTTCTACTACCCGGCAGCCAGAATAAGTTGCAAATTGGATGGCAAGGTCCATATACGGTTCTAGAGAAGGTGTCTAGAACAAACTATAAAATTGACAAAAAGGGGAAGGCAAAGATATATCATGTAAACCTTTTAAAGAAGTATCTGGACAGACCACTCCAGGAAAGCACCCCCTTACTGACCTTGGCTATCGCAACTAAAATGAAAAAGGAACCACTCACCTCACATGAATATCCATTACATCCCTGTGAGACAGCCGCACAGGTTAAAGTCAGTAAGCACCTGACTAAAAATCAGAGGGAGAGAGTTCAACAGGTTCTGGAGGAACATACAGATGTATTAACAGATAAACCAGGACATACAAATTTGCTACAGTATGACATGAAGCTGGTAGACTCAAACCCAATCTGTATGAGAGCCTATTCTGTTCCGTTCGCGAAGGAGAAGGCATTGAAAGAGGAAATAGATTATTTGTTGCAAGAAGGGATTATTTCACACAGTGAAACTTCTTTTAGCTCCAGTGTAGTTTTGTTGAGGAAACCGTCTGGGGAACATAGACTGTGCATAGATTACAGGAAACTGAATGCTGTCACAGAAGGACAAGTGGATCCATTACCAGACACAAAACAGTTATTTGCCAGATTGAACAAGGCAAAATACTTTTCGAGGTGGATCTTAGCAAAGGCTATTACCAGATTCCAGTGAAGCCTGAAGTTAGACCTTATTTAGCTTTTAGCACCTCGGAAGGACATTATGAATTCAACATGCTACCATCCGGATTGAAAAATGCTATGAGTGTATTTTCTAGGATGATGCGCAAATTGTTGGATCCCTTGAATAATCCATGTATCACAAATTTCATGGATGATATTCTTGTCGCCACAGAAACATTTGAAGAACACATTAACTCTCTGAATATGTTATTTGATAGGCTCAGAGAAGCGAACTTAACTGCTAGACCAACAAAATGTTGTATTGGATGCAAAGAGTTGGAATTCTTGGGACATACTGTATATCAGGGTAACATGACCCCTGATCCCAAGAACTTGAAAAAACTGCAGAGAGCACCTACACCACAAACAAAAAAAGACGTGCAATCATTCGTGTCGTTATGTGGGTTTTACCAAAAATATATCAACAATTTTAACTCTATATGTGCTCCTCTGACTGATCTGACTCGCAAGGGAAATCCAGATAAAATTGTTTGGTCAGCGCAATGTGAATTGGCATTTCAAGAGTTAAAGGAAAAACTCACTAGCAAGCCTATTCTCAAATTGCCTGATTTGACTCAGGACTTTGTGGTGAGAACAGATGCAAGTAATGTGGGCCTGGGGGCGGCTCTGTTGCAAAGGTCCTCTTCACCCAATGGGGAACTGAACCCAGTCGCTTATGCAAGCCGCAAGTTAAACAAAGCGGAGCAAGGATATTCCACAAGCGAAAAAGAATGTTTAGCGTTAATCTGGGCAATAAAAAAGTTCCAAATCTATCTGTATGGTAGGACTTTTGTGGTCCAGACGGATCACCAGCCCCTAGTGTTCTTATCTCAGGCCAAGCATGAAAATGCAAGATTGTTAATATGGTCTTTATTGTTGCAACCTTATCAGTTTAATATTGAATATATCCCGGGGTCACTGAATGTCAGTACAGATTTCCTCAGTAGGCACCCCTGTGATCAAAATTAGAATAGTTGGCAGCGTGGAGGAGTTAATTTTTATCTATGTTGTAAACACTGGTTTTGGAACTTGCATTAGTGCATGTTCTAAATGTGTGATGATATTACAGTGATACAACGTTAAAATATCTCCAATTATAAAGATAACGGGTAAGATAACATGTAGGGATAAAATTATACGTAAGATACGAGGATACATTCTCGCCTACGCCAGCGTTTCCTAGCGCCATTGAAACTAACTTGTTGGAACATGCAGACTAAACGGTTTACCCTTTTAGACGGGAGGGAAACGGAGATAAAAGAAAAAATATGACAGTCTGAACACGTGTTTGAATCTAAATGCTAAAAAAAAGACGCAATTTGTAGTTTAAAGGAAAAATCACGCCACTAGTTGACACAATGTAAGGAATTGGTAGAAAAACGACCTTAGCTCTTATTAGAAACAGTCGTATCTTGGACGTTTTTACGGTAATTGGTTGTTTTATTTGAATATAGCGGCAAACGCCGTACACGAAGGTTCAAAAACAAATTTCAAAAACTAACCTTGAGAAAAGTAGTTTTTTTCTTAATAATAAGTTTATGAAAATAAAAACTAGCTAGTTTGATAGCCCATCTTGAGCAGAGAAATAATATACTTTTAATTACACAGACGGACAGATAACACGGAAGATATTGACGAAAGACTGTATTGTTCGCTACAGACTAGCGAACAGTTTTTTGTGCATATTTTCACTAAAGTTACATTTTGGCGTCCTTGAGCCTAAGAATGCAAAAAACAAACTGCGTTGAACTAGGGGCAAAGTCGGAGGATAGTAGCTAAAAATAACAGCATAGAATCTTAGAAGTAGGGGGAGACAAAAAATTTGTGTGGTTTTTTTTTCCTTGTAGTTTCGTCCAAAAACAAGTGTACTTTTGGGAAAAGCCAAGTTGAGACGGACGGACCGACAGACAAATACTACACACTAGACTGAGACTGGACTGAAATTGGACATTTATATTTTGAATATTTGAAAAAGTTAGAGGGGAAGTCCGTTGATTAGACAGTAGTTTTTTATATTATTGAATGACAGACGCTCGCTTGTGCCATTTGATAGAAGACTGTCCATTGACACAGTTCGTTACTGCTAGAGGTGATTTCCAGGAAATATAAATAAAAATCAGTGGGACGCCCTAATCTAGCCAGCAGCTCAGCTGAGTTTTGCTAGTACTAAGTAACTGTGTTCTCAATTCTGAATTGTGGTAAGGGAAAAAGCATTTTTCTTGTTTATTTTAATATTTTGAGTGATTGATACTGCCATATCATGAAAAATGATTACGACAAGTGAGTGCTCACTCTAGGTCCCCATCCGCAGTCCAGGGCCTAGAGACAAACAAATAATATATGAAAACCTATCTAAGACTATGGAAGGCGGATCTATATTTGAGATCAGTGGGAACACATCACCCACCTTATTGAATGGAAGAGGAAACTATTGAACATATTTCGGATGCAATGCAGTCTTGGGAAACTGGTACTATTTGATAACAACTGGGTGAGATGTGCTAAGTTGGTCAGAGAGATCTGACCCAATCTGTGTAATGTTGTTTTGCTGTGTTGTGGTGTGTAAGAGTGGTGCAGTAAATAGAGTGTTGACACATGGCACAAATTTTGGTTTCAGAGTTTCTGATCTGGCACTACGATTGTGCCAGATGCTTTTGTAGAAGTACAAGAGCGGATGCCTGTGCAGCCTAACATTTTACTCCAGCTACTGAGAGGAGTGGGCCACCAGAATTCTGTACTACATCGTCACAGGCCAGTTAAGTGCAAACCTGGCCTGCTGCTGATTCATCAACTGTGTCCACCATCAATAAAGAAATAAAATCTTGTTATATAAACACTAATATCAGTCCATATGTCAAGGACAATGAACTTTGTACACATAGATTGGGCATGATGACGCCACCCCAACTAACCATCCAGTGCTAGTTTTCCAAGGACACTGTAGATATTATTAATATTAACCAATGTAACAATATTTCTATGTACAAAAATTTCAATTTAATTATTCAACATATATATGCTCTTTTATTGATAAATACATATTGTTTCATATGTCCTGACCAAAAGAAACAATTGGTTCAGGACTAATAAATTAAAAAAATTTTCAAACTTAAATTCTAAAAGCCAGTGTTAGTTCAGTTTATCATTGAGTTTATTATTATCATTAATAGACTTAGAATTTACATGTGTGTGTATGTGTATGTAATTACCTACACATCACAATTCAGTACCCTAGACTTTTAACGTAGCTAACATTCATAATAGTAGAATAGGTCTGTTTGAGGTCGTAAGTGGTAGCAGAAAGGCCTTCTGAAACTCACATAAACTTTTATCTCAGGAGCCTTCACAGCTGACCTCATCCAGTACACTAGGTAACATAACAACCATACAATAACATCAAAAACCACTACACAGTACAGTCAGCTGGACAAGGAAGTTAAACGTCAAACCCGTGCTAACAAAAGGACATTTCTGGATGACCTTGCAAGACAGGCAGACGAGGCAGCACTGAGAAATGAACAAAGCACAGTATATAAAATAACTAAAATAATCAGTGGAAAACGAGGTGCAAACAATATTACATTAGTAAGAGATAAGCACGGAAATCTCATCACGACAGTAGAGGGACAGGACATAAGATGGGCAGAGCATTTCAGAGAAACTCTGAACAAGGAACCACCAGAGACACAATTGAATGTTCCTGAGGCTGAAAATGATCTAGATGTTAATACAGACATCCCACGACAGAAGAAATCATCACAGCAATCAAAGGGTTAAAGAATGGAAAAGCTCCTGGTCATGATAACTTAAATGCAGAGCTATTTAAGACAGACCCAGAGCTAGCAGCAGAACTATTAGAACCCCTATTTGCACAAGACTGGAAAACAGGGACAACACCAACAGAGTGGAGAAAAGGAATATTTGTCAAATTGCCCAAGAAAGGAGATCTTGCAGACTGCAATAATTGGAGAGGAATAACTCTTCTCTCAGTTCCCAGCAAAATACTAGGCAGGATAATTATACAGAGAATCTCAAGAGCAGTAGACCACAAACTGAGGAAAGAACAAGCAGGATTTAGAAAGAACAGAAGATGTGTAGATCATATATTTACCCTCAGGAACATTATAGAGCAGTGCTCAGAATGGCAAAGACAGCTGTACATTAATTTCGTTGATTTTGAAAAGGCTTTTGACAGTATACATAGGGACAGTTTATGGAAAATACTGAGGGCTTATGGAATTCCAAGCTGCATAGTGTCAATCATAAAAAGCCTTTATGCCAACTTTACGTGTAGCATTGGGCAGAGCAACCTAACCTTTGAAGTGAAAACAGGAGTACGACAGGGATGCCCCTTATCAACCACTCTATTTTTAACAGTCATAGACTGGGTGATGCGCCAGACAACAGAGGGCAATCCAAGAGGAATAAGATGGACTACATTTTCTACATTGGAAGATCTGGAATATGCAGATGACATTGCACTGCTAGCACATTCACATCAACACATCCAGGAAAAAACGGATAGACTTAATAAGTATAGCCAGCAGGTGGGCTTGAACATCAACCTAAAGAAGACAGAGGTCATGACGCTCAATGTGAGCAACCCTGAGCCCATATCAGTAAGGAATCAGCAACTGGAACAGAAAAATGCCTTCACATACCTAGGATGCATAGTAACACCAGACGGCGGAGCAGACAGAGACATCAACAACAGAATGAACAAAGCAAGAACAGCCTTTTTTTAGTCTAAACAACATGTGGAAGTCCTCTCAGTACAGCACAAGCACAAAATTAGGATTATTTCAGAGCTGTGCGCTTTCTGTGCTTCTCTATGGCGCGGAGAGCTGAGAGTTACAGAGAAGGAAATGTCGAAATTGTCCTCTTTTCACACAACATGCCAAAGAAAAATTCTCCGAATCTTTTGGCCGAATACCATCACCAACCCAGATCTGCTTACTCGGAGCAAGCAAGAGGACATGCACACCATCATAGCTGGCAGACGCTGGAGCTGGGTTGGCCATGTCCTCAGAAGAGACCCCGTTGCCATCACAAGAACAGCTATGCTATGGACCCCTGAAGGAAAACGAAAGAGAGGCCGACCAAAAACAACTTGGCGGAGGACTGTGGAGGCTGAGATGCAAAGAATGAACCAGAGTTGGGGCACTGTACGAAGGATGGCCGCAGACCGAGCAAAGTGGAATCAATTTGTTGTTGCCCTACAAGACGCCACCAGGCGTCATGGCCACTGACTGCTTTGACGGTCGGCGGCTAAGGATCAAAGAAAGAAGAAGAAGGGCAATATGGGTGTTTTTACATGGGGGTGTTATCAGAATTTTTATTTGCAATAAAAAGCTTTGACAGCTGTTAAACTCATACTGGCCAGTAGTTGTTAAATCACGCTTTATTTGTTAAATGACGTGAATGTCCACCAGTTGATAAATGTAGATGTTGGGACTGGTGTAGTAAAGTGTAACGATTGTCAACTCATTAAACCCAGCACAGTTTTGGTCATACAGGTCATCTTGTCCTGGAACGTGATGAGGCTCCGACAAGAATGTGAGTGTAGACAATGAGTGTGTATATGAATGTCAGAACGCGAATGGTAGAATGATTCGATAGAGTTGACAAGTTGGTAGTACATCACTCATACTCACACTGTTCGAATTCAAGAAGTACTGGAACTACGGTGGTCTTTTTATAACATTTAATGAGACGCACACGTGGACAGTACGTGTATGGTTACAGGAACAAATGTCGACATAGACAGCATAATGTTGATCACAGGAATATCATCTTAAGTTAGCATTCATGCTTGGCAAATATCATAATGGAGCATTCGTAAATAAGCATTCAGAGTTCCATCATGTAAATCATCTGGCTTTACTGACTGGGCACGTCAGACCATAACCAATATATAGGAAGGCTCCTAGACCTAACCTCGTCTAGCGAATATCCCTTCACGTAAAGTTCAATATATATATTTTCCATAAAGATATAGGAATCCCAGACATGGGTTCTCACATGTAGCAGTGATCTCTTGGTTCATCGAGCGATAGTACAGGCATCCCTTTTTCTCACTCGATAAATACAAAGTATATGGATTTCAACATGGCTGTGCTTCTCTCGTGAGCTTCACTCACTATTGGATACAGACCAAAATTGGTCATTCGTTAAATGTCCTCATTTCTTCATAGCTTCTATCATAGAGGTAATTGAATAATATCATATAATCTAGTGC
This sequence comes from Oreohelix idahoensis, assembly GCA_024509875.1. Taxonomy (NCBI): domain Eukaryota; kingdom Metazoa; phylum Mollusca; class Gastropoda; order Stylommatophora; family Oreohelicidae; genus Oreohelix; species Oreohelix idahoensis. Next base: position 320,303 of record JAMPIV010014337.1, read on the forward strand.
TGATACATAGGAATGTCATCTTCCTTTGAATAAATATTCTTTTCAAAAGTACCACTGTGCATCTGCTTATCGACAACGATGGCGAAGCCCAAGTTCATAATAAATTGTGGTTTTACCTTTCTATGCGAAATATAACTTTGCCATTCCTTGGCAAAAGAGAATAAACACTGGGGTAAAGTACATACAACATGTCTAAATGACTATCACTTTTCCCCATTTACTTATAGATCACTTTCTCGGCGAAAAGCCGGCTACAACAAAATTCGACATCCCGACAGGATGACAGCCATGAATCACACCCCCTGCTAGCGATACTTCCGCTGCATAGCCTTTGACCTTTTCTAGCGACAACCAACATAGTTCGACTTAGAAATGTAAAGATATCCATATATAAGACAGACTCGTCCTACTCATACAAACACTACGTATAAATTCAGGCCATAGATATACTGAAGCAAGAACAATCTATTCCTACCCAGCCAAAGAATAAATCGCAGTAGGCCTAAATTCGTCCGCGGAGTCCGATCGAAGATGACGGAACTCCTTTCAAGGGAAGTAACTCAAAAATGACTTCTCCTTAAGCACTTAAAAAAGGAAATACTTTGTTTACAAAATATTTGCGAACATAATAAGTATATAAATGTATTATATTGCAAGATAGTAAAGATTGCACTTTACAGTCTTACCACACCTCCCGGGAAAAAAAAAAAATAAATTTTTTTTTTTAAAAATACATCTAGGAGCAACGTAGAATAGGCTCACAACGCAAGAATACTGCGCAGATGAAAATATCAGGAATAACTATAATTCCTATTATGACCGGTGAGAATATATCTCAAAATCTGAGAGAAATTGTTTCTCTACGAATAAATGTTTCCAGGAAGGTGTGATGTACGTATAATACTATTCTGGTAATTATACAATGCATACCAAAAATTCACACTATAATCTTAAATTTATGATTTATGAAGAAACAATCATCAAAGAACAGCGGTGAATAAACATCAATAAACCGCTAAGTAGAGATACCATCATTCTATTATTAAATTACAAATGTGTATCTTAGTAAAGAAACAAAAAATAACTGTTGTAAAGTTATACATATTAAAAAAAAACCAATATTTAACAGTTAAGTGGCATCATGTGGGCATCTGGACAGAATGTCCGCCATCACATTTTCTGAACCACGGATAGCTCGTACCGAAAAATGAAAAGGTTGAAGAGCGATTGCGTATCGAGTTGATCTCGAGCTCTTCAAGTTCTTACTTTGGATAGCCGTAAGAGCTTTTTGGTCAGTTTCCACTACGAAATGCGCGCCCAGAAGGAATCTTTGGAGTTTGAGAATTGACCAAACCATTGCCAATAATTCACGGTCTAAAACCGAGTAATTCCTTTCTGCAGCATTAAGTTTTCTGGATATATACATTACAGGATGCAGAGTTCCAGAGTACTCTTGCATTAGTGCCGCTCCAATCCCAGTGGATGAAGCGTCAATACGAAGAACAAATGTCTTATCTGTTGTAGGTAACACTAAAATAGGTGGTGATGAAAACATAGTTTTGATCTTCTCTAGTGAAGATTGGCATTCATGAGACCAGTGAACCATGTTAGGCGACCCTTTCTTTAATAGTGTAGAGAGAGGTGCCATGATAGAGGACAGATTCGGAATGAAACGTCCATAAAATTGTATGAGACCTAAAAGACTTCGCACTTGCTTTTTTAGTCCTAGGGATAGAGATGTTAAGTATCTTAGTGATATTATGGTCTTCTGTCTTCAAGAAACCGTGACCTACTCGATGGCCTAAGAAAGCAATTTCGCTAAAGCCAATACAAGCTTTAGATGGTTTTGCTATCAGGTTATACTCACGCAGAGTTGATAATAATTCAACTAACCCTGAATGTTCATTGGGGACCTCTCTGTACGCGAAGAGGGCTGCGGGTAAAACCCTATCCCAATCTTGAGGATGATCCTCAGTTATCTTCCCTAATAAGTTCTTAAGTGTTCTATTTAGTCGCTCGACCATCCCATTGGACATAGGATGATAGATGCTACTCAAAGATCTCTCTATCTGTAGAGTAGACATTACTTGAGACATGGTATCCGATATCAGTTGGGTGCCATGATCTGATAATATTTCTCCGGGGAATCCCAGCCGAGAAAATATAAGCCAAAGAGCATCTGCAATGTCAGCGGTAGTAATGCTCTTTAGAGGGATAGCCTCTGGCCAACGTGTGCACATGTCTACACACGTTAAGATAAACTGATGTCCTCTAGCAGATTTGATCTTGAATGGACCAATGATGTCTATCGCCATTTTCTGGAATGGACGAATAGGAATATCTGCAGCCTGAATAGGCGCAGCATGACGAGGACCTTTGGATTTGACTTCTTGACATACTTTACAGGATCGACAATAGATCCGTATGTCCTTGTTCACAAAAGGCCAAAAGAAAGCCGCAAGAACTCTTGACTTTGTACGGGAAAAACCCATGTGACCAGCACACTGAGAGTCGTGTGCATGTTGTAAGATCTTAACTCTCAAATTCTTGGGTACAAGAATCTGAGAATGACTTGACTTAGTGGAGTCTTGCACCATACGTACAAGTTACGCCATTCTTCATTGTAATCCAAGATTTACAATTTGAATCTTTATTCGGATCACCTTTCGTTACAAGAGTGAAGAATTTCTTAAGAGTCGGATCTTCTTCTTGTTGTTTTATAAACGAGTCACGAGAAATTACCAAGGGATCATCTTGGTTATGCACTTCATTATCTTCAACAGATGAAGTTTCAGGCATATTGAGAGCTTGAGCTCTAGTGACTACCGCATTAGCAGATTGCATATTTTGATTTTCCCAAACGGAAATTTGCTCCGGAGTGCATTCTTTGACTCCGTGAATGCGACCGATGATAAGATCAGCGATCGGATTCGGCAAAAGACATGCGTGTACATCTCCTGTGAAGAAAGGAGTAGCAATCCTAATGATAGCGGTAGAGTATTTCTCTATGGTGCCGCCAAATGTTACGCATTTGACTACTTTGCCTGTAGAATGAGAAGGATCTATGAGTGACTGCCTAACCCCAATAGTTGTGCATCCAGAATCAAAAAGTACTGAGACTGGATTGTCATTTACTAAACCTTTGTGTAAGACAAGAGAACCTCTCCCATCATGCGCGATTGACGCAGGAAGAGCGGGAAGAGGATGCCCACAGCTTAAAGTAGACACTGTGGTTGGCTCAAATAATGTTTTGCATTGGGGGCACTGAGATGCTCTCCCAAAATCAAAAGCGGCACATGCCATATTATTAGAGTCATCATTATCTTTATTTTGTTTATAGGCTTCGTGGGACTCTTGCTGTGCAGAGTTCGCCTGGTAATGAGCTTTATGTTTTTTGAATTGTGCTCTACCTCTGTTATTATTGCCTCTGTACTTATCATTGTTTCCATCATTATAACCCCTACTCGGGTTTGAATCATAGCTCCTTTGGTTACTATCATCATATTCATTATAATGAGTATCTCGGTAATTATGATCCTGTTGTCTCCATGAAGGAAAACTTGGATAGTTTCTAGAATGACTTCCTTTGCGAAAGTTCCTGTAATTATGACCACCCCTGAATCGAGGGCTGTCAGCTCTTCTCCAGGTATTCGAAGAAGAACCCTGAAATGATTGGTTACCTTGGTTCTTATAACTGTAATAGTTACCTTTTTTATTAAACCTATTTTGAGGTCCTTGGAATTTGTGAGAGTGATTAGGGTTGTATGGTGTTGCAGAAGCAACTGGCATACCTTCTTTAACCTTACTGTTGCTAATAGCTACGTCCGGATGTGCAGTGACGTATTGGGTACAATACTGTTCCATTTCTTTTAGAGACTTAGGTTTACGCTCATGTAAGAATTCGAGGAAAGGTTTATTTATACTTGACATAATCTTGTCTCTGAGTATCAAGTCCATAAGGGCTTCATAAGTTTTTCTGTTTTGGATAGCTCAATCCAACGATCAAATGTAAGACGTGTCCTTGCAATGAATTCTGAGAATTCTACACCTGCCTCAGGCACCATTGTCTTAAACAACTTCCGATAACCCTCTTCAGACAACTGATACTTCTTTAATAAGGCTGCCCTAATAACATCATAGTTATCTTTGTCAGCCTCTTCAACCAAACTTAAACTAGTCAGAGAATCACCTTTCAGATTTTCTGATAACTGGTTAGCATATTGTGATTTGTCCACATTATGGGCTCGACAAGAGCGTTCAAATCTATTTAGCCAGAATGTTATGTCATCACTGGAAGGGTTGAACGCTGGTACCTTGACCTTGTAAGTAAAGGGTTTACCATTACCACCAGATGCTTGATTACCATCACTTATGTTTGTTAACTTTAACTTTTCTAACTCAAATGCTAAAAGTTCTTTTTGGTGTTCATGTTCTCTTATTGCTTTTTTCTCTTGAGCTTCAGCTTGTAATTTTCTCTCTTCTGCAGCAGCTTGTAATTTTTTTTCTCTTCAGCAGCAGCCTCATCTTTTCTTTTCTCTTTTTCCATTTCCATCTGGAATCTTTTTTCATCAGTCTGTATCTGCAATTTCTTTTGTTCATACTCTCTTTGTAATTTTTTTTCCTCAGCTTCTAATCTTTTCTCCTCAGCTGCTAATTTCTTTTCTTCAATCAGTGCTTTTCTTTCTTCAGCAGCTAATGCTTTGTCATATTGAGCAACTGCCCATTCTTCTAATTGCTGACCAGTCTTATCAAGAACCTTGCCTTGTGTGATAAAATAATCTAATGTAGACATCTTGTCTAATAAGATCAGTAATTTGCAAAAGTAAATAAATTCACTTTCTTAGTCTTAATCAAAGACCTTGTATGATAACTTTGTAACCTGTGGAAAATAGTACTTAACTATCCCAATCACTGTGGGAAACAAGCCTTACAAAGGTCTTGTATAAATCCTTATATAATAACAGCTATAAGTTGCTGGTTCACTCTATAATATAAGTGCAGTGCACCAGAAATAGTGTTTTATATCATCAACTGTGTACCTTTAGTAATAGCAATTAACTATCAGTTGATTCTTGTACATCAATTTATATGATCAACTATATTTAAAATAGTGTATGTCGATCAGGCACAAAACAAAACAGTTATACAGAAGAACATGAAAACATTTGCGGAAATGAAATAAATCAAATGGGAAAAACAATAAAAGATAAACCGCAAGAGGATAACAAATACAAATAACGCCACAGTATATAAATATAAATTGAGAATAGAACTGAAAGATAGAATAGGGTAGACCAACAAATTACAAACAAATCAAAACAAACTAAAGAACAGAGGAATATTACAAAAACAACAATGAGTACAGTCTTCACAGCTAACACTAATAGCAACAGCTGTCGCAGCAAATTTTCAATCAAGAAAATTGCACCTATAGAAACGCACACATCAGACCCTCTATTACGTGGGATACTCTGTTGTGTGACACCGCCCAACCAAAACAACAACCCGCTGGATACAAACAAATATCACATATAAATATTTAAACATAAATACATAAATGCATAAATAGTATGGCAATATGATGTAAATAGAGTGTTGCAGAAAGAATGTGTTGGAATGAAGGCTCAGTTACACTGCCTAATAGTACAGTACTGTGGTACTTTATTAAACAAATACTTCTGGTCTAATTATTTTAAATTCAACACAGAAATAGAAGCTCCATCGTTGATGTGAATGATAACAATCGATGTAGGACTTCTCAGTTCAATAACATTTCCTTTCGCAAACACTGTCAAATATTCTCCAGTCCTGATGTGTAATGTTCTATGTTTCAACCAAGCTTGCTGTGTAACACTGTCAGTTGTATGGCAAATGTCCAACGAACCAAATGTCAACAAACGCTGACCTAGTTACTGCATACTCTCGACAGGACAGGTCACGCTGACATCACTGTAGAGTTGTACTGTTGATGTATTTGTGTGTCGTAACAGACCCCAAGGAACGTCTGGTCTCAGTAGTTTACTTCTCAATATGGTCACTGTGCAGGTTGACCCAGGAAGCTGGCACACCAGTTGTTAAACTCATATACTGGCCATGTAGTTGTTAAATCACGCTTTATTTGTTAAATGACGTGAATGTCCACCAGTTGATAAATGTAGATGTTGGGACTGGTGTAGTAAAGTGTAACGATTGTCAACTCATTAAACCCAGCACAGTTTTGGTCATACAGGTCATCTTGTCCTGGAACGTGATGAGGCTCCGACAAGAATGTGAGTGTAGACAATGAGTGTGTATATGAATGTCAGAACGCGAATGGTAGAATGATTCGATAGAGTTGACAGGTTGGTAGTACATCACTCATACTCACACTGTTCGAATTCAAGAAGTACTGGAACTACGGTGGTCTTTTTATAACATTTAATGAGACGCACACTTGGACAGTACGTGTATGGTTACAGGAACAAATGTCGACATAGACAGCATAATGTTGATCACAGGAATATCATCTTAAGTTAGCATTCATGCTTGGCAAATATCATAATGGAGCATTCGTAAATAAGCATTCAGAGTTCCATCATGTAAATCATCTGGCTTTACTGACTGGGCACGTCAGACCATAACCAATATATAGGAAGGCTCCTAGACCTAACCTCGTCTAGCGAATATCCCTTCACGTAAAGTTCAATATATATATTTTCCATAAAGATATAGGAATCCCAGACATGGGTTCTCACATGTAGCAGTGATCTCTTGGTTCATCGAGCGATAGTACAGGCATCCCTTTTTCTCACTCGATAAATACAAAGTATATGGATTTCAACATGGCTGTGCTTCTCTCGTGAGCTTCACTCACTATTGGATACAGACCAAAATTGGTCATTCGTTAAATGTCCTCATTTCTTCATAGCTTCTATCATAGAGGTAATTGAATAATATCATATAATCTAGTGCTGATACATAGGAATGTCATCTTCCTTTGAATAAATATTCTTTTCAAAAGTACCACTGTGCATCTGCTTATCGACAACGATGGCGAAGCCCAAGTTCATAATAAATTGTGGTTTTACCTTTCTATGCGAAATATAACTTTGCCATTCCTTGGCAAAAGAGAATAAACACTGGGGTAAAGTACATACAACATGTCTAAATGACTATCACTTTTCCCCATTTACTTATAGATCACTTTTTCGGCAAAAAGCCGGCTACAACAAAATTCGACATCCCGACAGGATGACAGCCATGAATCACACCCCCTGCTAGCGATACTTCCGCTGCATAGCCTTTGACCTTTTCTAGCGACAACCAACATAGTTCGACTTAGAAATGTAAAGATATCCATATATAAGACAGACTCGTCCTACTCATACAAACACTACGTATAAATTCAGGCCATAGATATACTGAAGCAAGAACAATCTATTCCTACCCAGCCAAAGAATAAATCGCAGTAGGCCTAAATTCGTCCGCGGAGTCCGATCGAAGATGACGGAACTCCTTTCAAGGGAAGTAACTCAAAAATGACTTCTCCTTAAGCACTTAAAAAAGGAAATACTTTGTTTACAAAATATTTGCGAACATAATAAGTATATAAATGTATTATATTGCAAGATAGTAAAGATTGCACTTTACAACAGCTAATGGAGTGAGATATTAAATATAGCTTTAAATACAATAGTCGTTTGGTAAAGTAGACAGAGGAGCACAATTGAGTTTAGACTGTGTGGGAAAACATCTCCGCCAATTTAGAATGGGTGTTTTTTACATCGAAGTTTCCATATTCTGTAAGAACCTATAATTGCTCTAATGCTGACATATTTACATAGAACTTTGGCTTCAAATTTCAGCAACCCTAGCGACATTAATCCACTCACACACTTTGCATGCACATGATCCGAACTACCAATTATCAGTACGATTACACACGTACGGTAGCCTAGTTCGTTAATTTCTGCAGTCAATGGATAGTACTTATCAAATTTATGTTGGTAACATTTATCTAAATGGGCGTCATATGGTATTGCTGTCTCCACTATAAAAGCTGTTTTGTTCTGTCGATTGATTATTGTTAAATCAGGTTTTACGGCGTGAGTCTTAAATGAAGCGTTACTGCTGCCGAAAAGTGATGATTTAACTATTATTTCTTTATTTATTGTTATGTCACTCTTATTATTGTATGAGGATTTCAGTTTCTCATAAATAATGTCTACAGCTCTATTGTGCCTTGCTCAAATACAATGACGCTCCATGGGCACCCCTGAATACATACATACATACATACACACACATACATACTTACATACATACATACACACACATACATACACACACATAAATACACAAACATACACACACATACATACAAACATAACATAACATAACATACATACATACATACATACATACATACATACATGCAACATACATACATAACATAACATTACATACATGCATACATACATACATACATACATACGTACACACACACACATACATACATACGTACGTACATACATATATACATACATACATACATACATACATACATACATACATACATACACACACATACATACATACATACATACATACATACATACATACATACATACATACATACATACATACATACATACATACATACATACATACATACATACACACATACATACATGCATAACATAACATACATACATACATACATACATACATTCATACATAACATAACATAACGTCACGTCACATCACATCACATCACATCACAACACAACACAACACAACACCACACAACACAACACACACACACATACATACATACACACACATACATACATACACACACACATACATACATACATACAAATATACATACATATCATAATCTTTATTCTCCATATAATACATTAATATGTACAGACATGATATAATAGATACAACATGGCATATAGGAGAATCATTAGAATTTACATAAAGTGTTGAAGACGTCTATGTAGTTCTATGTGGGTGTTTTTACATACATACAAACATACATATCAGAATCTTCATTCTCCATAAAATACATTAATATGTACAGACATGATATAATAGATACAACATGGCATATAGGAGAATCATTAGAATTTACATAAAGTGTTGAAGACGTCTCAAGTAGTTATATGTGGGTGTTTTTACATCGAACGTTTGTGTTACACATACATAAAAAATTTTTAAGCTTTCTTAAAGACATTGGCATATAATGATATGATATAACCTGCCAAAAATGAGAATTATTGCGGCCAGATCACTATATTTTTCCGCTTTGAACAAATGTTGCTCTTCCAATCTGAATTCAAATGGCACGGTCAGTTCAATCAATATAACCTGGTGCGATGATGAAGAATGCAGCACTCTATCCGGCCGTCTTCGAGATTTCCTGATACTCTCTGGATATGCCCCTCGTCCATGTAGGTCTACCGCCATCTCCCAGTCATTTACACAGTCAAGGAGAGATGGTACACTGCTACCTGATTTACTCGGTTTTGGGTGTGCTGACTTTCCTGCTCTTAGAAAGTATGTGTTTGCGGTGTTTGGCCTGACATTGCTATTCGCCTTCATCCTTTCCAGATCTATTGTCGCAGCCAGCTCATTTAGCACTTTGTTGTGGCGCCATGTGTATCGCCCTTGCCCTAATGACACCTTGCAAGCTGAGAGCACGTGTTCAAGTGTCTGCCTCCCATGGCACAGGGGGCACTGCTCATCATCCGACTTTCCCCATCTCACAAGGTTTGTGGCAGATGGCAGGAGGTCATACATTGATCTAACAACGAAGCTGAGCCTAAGAGGTGCCATATGCCATATATCATTCCATGTCAAGGACCTCTGCAGGGCTCCTTCTCATGTAGTCCATTGGCCTTGTTGGATTTGCTGCACTGCTTGTTGCAACCTCTTATCATTCTCAGCTCTTCGTATCTCCTGAACTACCATGTCTCTACGCTCCCGGCTTGATGCCTTGGACCACCAGCGGATGTCTCCATGACCAAATCCCCGTCTATTCGTTTGTGTGTATCAGATTACCTCCCTCAGTTTGAGCGACTCTTGGGCAGCATCAACAGCTTCATCCACTCTCCACTTCCTTCCCGTTTTCAGTGTGGGCTGAATGGACTTAACCACATCATCTGCTGACTCGCGTAGTATCATTGCAAGCCTTGCCTTTCCAACTTTGTACTCTTCAACAACTGACTTGAAAGGAAACAGAAGTTTTGACTTTTTGCAGTACAGTGCTACATCTGACAGACCTGGTGGTACCCCTAGCCATTTCCTCATGAACTTGTTGACCTTCTGCTCTATAGCTTCCACTGTACTTGTGCTTATTTCATATATAAGCAGTGGCCACAGCAACTTAGGTATCAACATGAACTGGAGGCACCACAGTTTGAATTTTCCTAGGAGTCTGCTTTGGTCTATGATCTGTAGCCCTCTGCCTGCCATTTCTATTGTCTGTTGCACTGCCTTCGAGTCTTTTGATGAGGCATCATACACCCTGCCAAGACTTTTAACAGGTTCCTCAATGACATTAGGGATTCTTTGGTTATAAACCATGAATATGACTCTGCTATATTTCCTTTCCTGACTGATAGGCTTCTCGACTTCTTGGGTTTGAAGCTCATTCTGCACCAGCTGACTAGTTCATCCAGGCGTGCTAACATCCTCCGCGCCTGATGTCCATCTGATGTCAGAATTGTTGTGTCATCCATGAATGCTTTGAGTGGTGGCATGTGACACATTCCACCGAGCTTTGGACCTATAGCCATTCATTCAGCCGCATTGAGGATTACCTGCATAGCCATCACGAATAGTATCGGAGAGATGGTACATCCCATCGCAATTCCAACTTCAAGGCCAATCCACTTCGTTGTGTATTCTCTGGTAGAAAATCTGACAGAGAACCCTGCGAAATACAGCTTCAGCATTGCTGCAATCTCTTGTGGAACATGATAGATTTCCAGGGCCTGCAACAACATCTGGTGTGGAACGGATCCATAAGCATTTGCTAGATCCAACCAGATTACATGGAGGTTTGTTCTGTCAGACTTTGCCTTTTGAATTGCTTCCCAGATCATTGTGGCATGCTCTAGACATCCTGGTGTACCCGGGATACCTCCTTTCTGAATGGTAGTGTCAATGTACCCATTTGCCAGGAGGTATGTAGTGAGCCTTTTCGCCATCACTGAGAAGAATATCTTCCCTTCCACACTGAGTAGTGAGATTGGCCTGAACTCACTGATGTCTGTGGAATTTTGTTCCTTCGGGATGTAGACTCCGTTCGCCTTTCTCCATTCCTTGCTTACAAGTTGGGTTTTCCACGCATTCTTCAGTAAACGGAGCAGTCGTTTGAGCACCTCAGGGCATCTCTTATACACAACATATGGAACACCATTAGGACCTGGAGCTGACTTGCACCGAGCTTTCTGGACAATGCTTTCTACTTCTTGCATCGTTGGGGGCTTGGTGTTAAATTCAGCTCCTGGCCATTTAAGGCCTGCCATGCTGCTGAGCGGCTCATCTTTGCGACCATCTGAATATGTCATTCTAAGGTGGTCTTTCAGGTCTTCTTTCCTGATGTTTAGCGTACCCGACCGTGGATGCTCAAACAGTTCTTTGGCATACTTGAAGGGTTCTTTGAAGAATCTTTCCCTATCCCTTCGAGTCTTCCTTCTCTTCCTGCACAACCTTTCTGCTCTACAAAGGGCATTATGTTGGCCTTTAAGGTGCTCCCAAACCTGTCGTAACCCTTCCTTCTCTGTGGCAACTGCGTTCTTGAACAGTTTTCGGGCATGCTTCTTCTGTTTCCTGATTTCTTCTATTTTAATTTGTCTTCTACTTTTTCGTGGTGGGTTACTTTCCCTTGCCTCCCTGACACCGAACACTTTGCGACAGTGAAGATATATTATGTCGCCGAAGATTTCCAGCTTCTTCTCCAAAGTTATCTACTTCAGGTTGTTATCCAACTCTTTTGCAAAGGCTTCGTGCAGCTGTTCCCAAAGCTCCTTTGCACTGGCAGGTGGAAACTTGATTGCATCTCTCTTCCCGTCCAAGAAGTGTGTGAGATCATCATCAGGCAGATCAACTTGAATGTACTCAGCACTGTGGATTGACTCCTGGCTGCGTTCTTCTAACGTCTTACCCGTCGAGACAGAGCGCTGTTGATCTCCCCGTGATGAGCTCCCACACCCCTTTTTCGTTCTGTGGATTTTCATTCCTCTCTGAGTAGAGAATTTCCTACCACAGGCACATGGAAATTCCTGCCGTTGTTCAGAGCTCGAAGTCCGTGTAACGGGTCTGGTCGATTCCAATGAGGCGCCTGTGGATTCATCATTCTCCCCCCCCCTTTTCGGTGAATCATGGGGGCATCTATCAGCCCCTTATCAACAACATTATTTTTGACAGCCATAGATTGGGTGATGCGTTAGACAACAGAGGACAGTCAAAGAGGAATTAGATGGACAACGTTTTTTACACTGGAAGACCTGGAACATCATAGAGCGGTGCTCAGAATGGCAGAGACATCTATACATTATGTTTTTGATTTTAAAAAGGCTTTTAACAGCATACACAGGGACAGTGTCGTAGATTTTTGATAGGGGAATTAAGACTTGGGTTGGTCCCTTCTGAATAGGTTAGAATAAGTGATAGTCACAATGAGAAGTAGTAATAGCAATAGATTTCCACGAGCGAGATGGTAGAATGTGATTAAGAGGCTGTCTCTGAGATCGAGAAATCTTCTCTCTCTCACCTATCTTCTGCGACAGCTTTCGATTAGTCAGACAGTCTAAACACACACACACACACACACACACATATATATATATATATATATATATATATATATATAACCACTCACGTGCACGCACATATATGATGACAGTTAGACGTACAGACGTGGCAAAACTATACCAAATGATTATATAAATATTCTAGAACGAGCTGACCAACACGCTGATTAATTTCAAGAGAAACTTTAATTATCATCTAAAATTTCTTCACAACACATAGAAATTACATCAAAACTTATACAAATAGTCATAAAAAAATCAAGGAATTGCTACAAGAAATGATAGACCCACAGTTAGATCTTATCCCTCGAGGTATGCCCACAGTCCTGTTGGAAGAAAGTGATAGCCCCAAGGAAGCAAGGATACATAGGATTAGGTCTAATATTTCCCCTTCTTAAGGTATGGACAGACTTGATATCTCTGCTCTATTTTAAGGGAAATATGATTAGCAATACTTGCATACAGAAAGTTAAGATAGCAAAATGGGTGCCCAATTACAACAATAAAAAAATCCCTCCGTTCTGCATTCACTTTATTCATTCAGCCGAGCACACGTGCACATATTCATACTCACAGCTTAGATAGCCACTTCTGGTAATACAATTTTAGGACATTCATCTACAGACTCGTCAAGGGCAGTCTTTGACCAAGAAATCCCCAGTTCCAAAAAGACAGGATGAATTCTCTGCTTCCGGGAAAGATTCCTTGGGTGTTCTTATTTTTCGGATGTCTGTTTAGGTCACATTAAAATTGTCCAGGCACGAAACATTAACAACGAGCACAGTGTGAATAGCTTAGTTTTCTAGAACTGAGGAATGTCAGATCGGTGTCTACTTTCAGGAAAGGACTATATTTGGTCACCACACCACTAGTCGAAACTCCGTCGGAATGTTACTGACGTTAATATGTTACTTGCCACAACGGCTAAATTTGTACATAGAGTTTGTGCAGAAATCTGATCTGGCTCAAAGGCCCAGTATAAAAACAGTTAGTTTTTAATAAAAACCCGTTAGTGAGAGTTGTACTCCGTCTATTTATGAAGACACACGCACTGTCAGACAGGTGTTAACTTGTAAACCCACGTTGTTAAAAGATAAAACTGTTTATGTTTCTCACAGGTATGTCTCTGTACTAAACGCTGGCAAAGTTTGGGTACCACAGTTTCACTATATAGAAATGGAAAAAGCACATATCAAATAATTATACATACTATGTACTCGGATATAACTGATAATTTTAAATTTCAAGCGTAGTGCTTGACTTATCATTTAAAACTTCCCGTGCAATAAGTTATATTTAAAAATCATCAATCCTCATGAATTAGGAATACATGCGTATTCCGTCAACACTCATGAGGCTTCTAGCATTTATAAGTTAGTTTAGAAAAATTTGTTCTCGTCTGATTATTTAGCAGTTAAATTAAATTCATTATAGCTACATTGTTGTTTAAGCTAGAAATTATAATTTATTCTGCTTTCCACTGAAACACGTCACTATAAAATAATACAGACTATATAAATTAAGCACTCTGCACCAAATCTAACTAGTGAAATATGAAATAAGCGATTATCACTTTAAACACTTCACCAAATACTAGATACTTAATATAAGATTTACCTCCAAACAGAACTACGGTTTCACGACGACTAGGATAGTTCACTAGATAGGTATTCAGAAACTCGGCAAAATTTGACGAGAAGTAAATACTTCGCTATACAAGCTTCATTCACTAGCACGAGTGATTCTGTCTACTGCATGTTGGAGAATGACAAGAAACAAGTTTAACATTCTGGTTAAATCTATCACCAGACAAAGAGGTAAACGTGTATTTCGCAAAACGAAGTACTCTCCCCTTTTCCGTCTATAACACTTACGTAAATAGAAGACCACCATGAACTGACACTCGTGCGTTTTCACACCTCGCGTGGACCAGGCCAACCGTGAGTGCCTTGTCAGCTGGGATTTCCAGACAAATGTCTCAAACTGCGCTGAGGAGATGTCGGCTATCGCGCCTCACTGAGCGTTCAGCCGATTCAACTCGTTGTGGCAGGTGAAAATGCAGACAAATTTGTCGCCTATAGGTTTGGCGAAAGCGAATATTCACGGTGTACTTCGTCTGGTGCAGGGAAGGCTGTAGACCTATGTCTGCTCCTATGTCTGGCCAGACGAATATGTTCACAGTTTGGTTCACTGACACCTAATGCCATAGAATGCATTTAACGCTCTCACTCTGACACGTTATGTCATAAATGCGTTTACCAGTATGAGAAAGAAAACGGTAAAGTTGAGAATGTGGAAGAAAATATTTTTCGCAAACGAATGGATGCGAAAAATACAGGAAAAAGGTAAAGAGTGATAATACAATAGAGGATACAGGTGAAAGAAAAAGAAGAGGATATAGGCAATTCAATGATCATAAAACCTCTGTGACAGAACGTCCCCCTTTAAGATATGGAAGCACTCCATGTCTACGTTATGTAATTAAATTTCCTATATCCGTAGCTTCAGGGTGTCTGTCTTCTTCCCTCTCATCTCCCCCCTCCATCTCTGTCCGATTCCTACTCAAGTCTACTTCCAAAAGTTTCCTTCCTCTGGAATGTCTCCCATGCGCGCTTGAAAGAGCGTCGCCGCTTTTGACATTTTTGAAAGATTTCGTGTGTGTGCAGTGGAATGTCCCTGCCACTATCGTCATCTGCGTCAGTTTTGGCGATCGTCAGGAGATGGTCGGAGGTTGGCACCGGTTTTTCCAAGTATCTCTTTAACAGATTTAAATAGAAAACTTTTCCTTTCCTTGAATAGAGATCTGGTAGTTAGCCTTAGAAATCTTTTTCAGGACGGTAAACGGCCCTTGCCATCCGATCCTCAGTTGGTTGTTTCCGGTAGGGAGTAACACCAAAACGTTCTCTCCTGCTTCCAGTTCTCTCTCTTTCGCGACTTTCCTGTATCGGTTAGCGTGCTTTGTGCGTGTTCGCTTAAAGTTGGTCGTTGCTAGGTCCCGTCCTAGTTTCAACCTATCCTTTAAATCAGACACATATTTACTTGCTGAGACGACTGTCTCATCAGCCTTCTGGTCTGTCAGCGACCAAAGTAAGGCTTCAAGCGGGCCCTTAATGGGTCTGCCGAATAAAAGCGTAGCTGGCGGAAATCCTGTGGAAGTATGAGGAGATTCTCTGTTGCCAAATAAAGCTGCAGGAATACAAAGATCCCAATCTTCAGGTTTCACTTGTGCCAGTTTACTTAACATCATGTTGAGGTATCCATTTACACGTTCCACTAGCCCATTTCCGGCCGGAGTATAAGGCTTTGTGTAGATGTGTTGGGTCCTCAAGATCTTCACGATCTCATCCATCAACAGGTTTCGGTATGGAGATCCGTAATCCGTCAACACTTGTTGAGGGAATCCCAACCGAGTGAAAATCTGCACGAGGGCTTCTGCGACATGCTTGGCATCTGCACATGTGTTACGGTGTTATTTTAAATGACGGCGTCTGCTGGGGTTTAGCCGTGCGCAACGTTTAGGGGTCATTAACATTTATAGAATATGTCGATATTTTTCGGTATACTGAACGCGAAATATATGCGGAGATTATGACGCATTCGCGTTGGGAAGGTCACGCTGAGTGACTTGGTTACATTGCCCTTGTTACGCTATCCGTCAAGCAAGAAAGTCGTGTCTTGTATTTCTTCCAAGGAAAAGGCTTAGTATATAGCCTATATTATATATATGAATCAATGTAGAACTCAGGGTCAGTTCGGATATTAATCTAAGTATGAGATTAATTAAATTAAATTAAATGATGGAAGGAGAATCGCATTATGATTCAAATTGTAGCTGTCAAGAACTCATGCGCTCATTTCTGGCTGTTGACTACAACAGCGCACGTATATAGCCACGATGTTCATCTGACATATTGTTTTGACACGGACGGATACTTACTGATATTATTTGGAATTCATTGTTATGCTGAACTGTACATGAAGTTTTGTGAATGTCGGATATCGTCTTTTGTATGAATCTTAATACATGTGGACTCAGAACAGAAGGCTTGATCTTTTACTTACGTTTCGGGTTTTATTCACAGCTGTAAATGTTTACGTTTTCCAGCACGATAGCTCTCCCACAAGGGAAATCAACTAATATTTAATATGCAAATCAGAACGTCGAAGGGATGTTCTGATGGTCAGAGCTAACCATCAATACTAAACATTAACTACATCTAGAGAGTGACTTTACTCTTCAATCAATAATAGAAGAACGAAGGAACAGCAGCAAACACACCAACCCAACCCCGTCACAACTGGTGGCCATTAGTGGTCTTGAAATTTTCAAAAGAGCGAACCTCAAAAAAATAAGACATTTTTCCTTTCGAGCCGAAATGGACATTATTATGCAAAAACACCGGTGACGTCATGCCCTTGACAACAGTACGAACGGTTGCAAAAGTCAGCAACATTCAATGTCCTTCAAAAAAATTTATTTGGAGCTCTCAAACAGCAAATGAAACGTATTAGTAATGTCTTCAATGTTTCAAACAAGCTCGCGAGTCTGTTGGCGAAGCAGATAATGTACTGTATTACTGCCAAAAAAAGATAAGTAACTGATTTTAAACGTTACCATATTTCGTCCTGTTTGTCCGATAACGCCATGTTCTTTTTTTTTGTAGCTATGTTAAATATTGTTTCTGTCCTTTTACATGTAGCGGGTATGGATGGGCGGCGAATTATAATCAGTTCTATGGCTCCTTGGATGCTACGAATTGATTGTAATTGTTCTTAGGGCCGTGAATTAATAGCATTTCGCGAAGAACGCGTCGAATACATTGTCGGTGATCGTGTCGTTCGGACTTGCATTAATTCACCTTGCATGTTTGGTGTATAGTCGTGTTATAACTGGCGTATTCTAGTGTATTTGGTTCTAATTTTTATTCAGTTCCGTAACAATGTTTGTAATCTATCGTGTTTTTTTCTGACCTTACTATCATTCAGTTTATATTTTTGTTGTACGACCGTTAATGAGTCCATGTATACGTCACTAATTGTTGTGTACGCAGGTTAATTATCTATTCAGTTCATTCTTTGATTCTCACTTCCGGTCTATTCAACTTAGTTGTAAATGCATTTTTATTGTGAAAATGTCTTTGTTGTATGTTAATAATGTTCTGTAATCCTTGGTTAACCCATTGTATTGTTTGTCTTCATTTCATCCATTTATAATTTAATATTAATGCTATAATTTATTCATTAATAAGAGTATAGATTAATATGATTAAATTTTTATGAGTTTTAAAGAGGAATTAGGGACTTTGCACCAATTTGCAGTGATGGTCCAAGAAATGGGCAATGCATTTTATAGCTCATGATTATGACATAATATACTATGATTAATTATTATAACTTTATAACATATTAAGACATATTAAATATTAATTAGTACACTTTTTCAGTACTACAGTGGGAACTTAGTGACAATTAAGATTAAATAACCTAATTATTTAGGAATAATACCCATAATTATTGAATATTAATATTAAGTGCATGATATAATTTCAGCACCTTATATAACTAACTATCATAACTATTTATGATAGATATTAGCTGGTATATATATATATAATTATATATATATATATATAGTATATATATATATTATATTTATATATATATATATATATATTATATATATATATTATAAAATATGCAATATATATATATATTATATATATATATATATTATTATAGATTTGTGGAACTTATAAATAACAGTACGGGAATACTGCAATTTCTTATATTAATTATTCATTCGTTGAGTAATTATAATTATCAACATAGATTCTAGTGGTGATTACTAGACATAAGTAATTGGATACTTAAATAATTCAACTTCAATAATGCTTACCTTGAATCATTTCATTAAAATTGGAAAAGATTGTAACAAAAAAGGAGATGCACTCCTTGAATTTGCGGAACAACAACTTGCGAACCATAAGGCAGAAGAGGAGGAAAGGAAAGCTATTGCTAAGGCAGAGATGGAAGAACTTGAAAGAAAAGAGGCTGAAAAGAAAGCAGAATTAAGACAAGAAGAAGAAAGAAAGATGGCAAGAGATGAAATCCTACGGATTGAAGAAGAGAATAAATTGAAACGACAGGAAATCATATTGCAGCAAGAAATGGAATTGCAACGGCTTAAATTGGAAACAGCAAAACTTAATTCACAGGGTGCTTCAGCAAGCCAAAATGATAATGCTCAATCGGGATCTTCATCCAACCGACTTAAGGGCAATTATTACTTTAAATTACCACCATTCAAATTACACGTCGACGACCTATCATCATGGCTGGCGCGCTTTGAGGATATATGCAAGGTCAATAACCTTGACAAAACTGCATGGGCACTTAAACTTAAGGAATTTCTGGATGGCAAACCTGCAGGTGCAGCACAAAATATTGATCCAACATTATCCACAGACTATGAGGCCATTAAGACTTTGTTATTACGTCGTTTCCACTTGAACGAAGAGGCATGTAGATTACGTTTCAAAAGTTTGTTGCCAGATAATAATAAAGATTTTACAGGATTTATTGCTAACATACGCAATACTTTTAACAGATGGGTTGAACTAGCAGGTGTCAACAAATCTTACGACAAGTTAGTCGATTTGTTATTGAGGGATAAAGTATTATCTTCTGTCAGCCCACCATTCTTTGCTTATCTGCAAGAAAGAAAACCAGAAACTATTGATGAGTTAGAAAAAATTTCGTTAAATTACTGCACAGCTCATCCGAATGCTAATATTTCTTTCTCGTTGATAAGAGAACCTCTTCCTGTAGCCTCCAATATGGCATATCATAGTAATAACAAACCAAGAACACACAGTGTAGACAGAGGTAGGTTCAAAGGAAACTATGACATTAATTTTCATAAGGGACAGAATAACTTTAACAATAACTTTAATAGAGGAAGACAACAAAACAGAAATTATTCACCTCAGTCAAGATACAACAGTAATCCACGTAACTCAAGTTATAATTGGTCATATCAATATAATTATGGTAACAATTGGAAGAAGAGCGATAATTATAACTCGAGACATCGAGATAACAATTACAATAGAGGACAACGGGATAATTCAACTAATTATTCTCGTAATCGTTCTCATTCTCGTGGATCGTCACATTATAACCATAATACCGGGGCAGCAGTTACAAATGATATCACCCCTAAGGTTCAGGTTCCACCTAACGATAATACAATGCATTCTTCTGCTGCATGTTTTGCTATAAATTATAACGTGGCGAATCGTTGCCCACAATGCAATCTTATTTTTCAGAAGGCAAAGGAGACAGTGCTAAACTGCGGACACATTCCACCAGAAGTAGGTCTTGCAGCCAATGATGGAACAGGCTGTCTGATTTTTAACAGAGGGATAGTTAACGGTTCTATAGTTTCTGTATTGAGAGATTCGGGGTCCACAACCATTGGAGTGCGACAGTCGCTGGTACATCCTAGCTGTGCAACGGGGGAATATGTCCGTTGCATGACTTTTGGGGGAACTATTGAGTTTTACCCCACAGCTATTATCCATGTTAAAACACCTTTTTTCACAGGGAACGTGAAGGTATGCATGCTGAAAAAGCCGATTGCAGACCTTATGGTGGGTCGCATACACGGCAGCAAGGATTGTTCACCAGAAGATATTATTGAATGGGAGAGACACAATCTATGCACTGGAAACGCCGTGACGACTAGAGCTCAGACTATGCTCATGGAAAGTGTCAATGATAATAAGATGGATGCAGAGAAACAAGAGGATATTGAGGTCAATTCACCTATTGACAGAGAATCATTTGCAAACAAAAAAAAAAAAAAAATGACAAATCTCTAAATAAATTTTTTTAACCTAGTTAATAAGGTTGATAATTTAACATCAGGTAATAATAACAAACATTGGTTTTTATTATTAAAAATAATATACTGATTAGATGTTTTAGTGATAAATCACAGGTAAAAAAAAACAACAAGTGATGGTACCGGCTGCTTTTAGACGGTACATTCTTCAACACGCGCATGATTCGCAGTGTGCAGGACATATGGGATATACTCGAACACGATCTCGAGTATTGTCTTCATTCTTTTGGCCAGGAGTGTCACGGGATATTTCGCAGTATGTACGTTCCTGTACTACGTGCCAGGATGTGAAAGCACGTGGAGCTTTTCACACGGCGCCTATTCAGGCTTGCGATATCTCAGTACGACCTTTTGACAAGATGGCCATAGATATAATTGGTCCACTTCTACCATCTGCGAGAGGACATAGATTTGTTCTCACGTGCATTGATTTATGCACACGATGGCCAGAAGCCATTCCATTGAAGACCACCACTACCACAGATGTAGCTGATGCATTACATCTAATTTTTTCTAGAATAGGGTTTCCTAGAAAATTATTATCTGACCATGGGTCGCAGTTTATATCCGATACCATGAAGGAAGTAATGAAAACCTGGAACATTGATAGAAATTTGAGTAGCATTTATCATCCCATGAGTAACGGTGCAGTTGAAAGACTTAACCGTACGCTTAAGCAACTTTTACATAAGGTTACTGTTAAACACCCTCAGGACTGGGACAGAGCACTCCCAGCTGTCCTGTTTGCTTACCGAGAGGTGCCACATGAACAAACTGGCTTCTCTCCCTTTGAGTTAGTTTTCGGTGCCCCTCCGAGAGGTCCTATGGGACTGATAAAAGATTTATTAATTGATGCAGAGATGACTCAGGACACTCAGTCATCTTATGAGTATGTGATTAATCTTCGGAATAATATTATTGAGTCTTGCCAATTGGCAACAGCTTCTTCTGAGGCTGCAAAAGCTAAGGCTCGATCTATACAAAATCGATCTAGACGATTACGCCAATTATTCCCAGGCGATGAGGCTTATGTATTACTCCCTCACAATAACAATTGACTATATTAAATGGTCTAGCCAATAAGACCATGTTTACAAAAGCATTTGAAAAAAAGTACCCTTCCTACCGTTTCCCTTAACAACCAAAAATAGTATTTGCAGTCGACTAATCATGTTTCGCCTTACATATAATTCTAGCCAATCAAATCGGATTTAACGTGGTGGCCTCATTTCCTCTAAAGCAGTGTCCAAACACGCCATTATGAGCAAATATGATCCTGTGTTGTCAGACAACACCATTATAGTATTTTGGCTATAATTTGTTAATTATTAGACTATTTGCTTAACACCCAACATATTCTTTGTCAGCAAGTCCTAAGGCACCCAAATATATAAGTTTAATGGAGCTAAGTGGCTGCGTTCAAAATATGTATTTTCTTCTACCACCCGTTCACTTCTATACGATGGGGTGTCTTCTGTACTGTCAGGATTTCAGACGTAAAACAGTATTGGGTCATGTTTCCTAATAAGCATTAACCATGATTTTTAAAACCTAACCTCGTATTGGTAGTGTTTTTTGTCCCTGTTTATTTGAAAAAAAGCAAGCCTGCGTGCCTTTCGCGTGGGGTGGCATTAATTTCATATCGCGAGACTGTGGTATTATTGCATGCGTTCCTCCGTACCTCTCTCTCTCTCTCTCTCTCTCTCTCTCTCTCGCACTTTTAAGCCCGTCTGTCTTTTAGTTTACGCAGTGTATATAATGACATTAATGTAATATTAAATCTAGGTCATTAAGCAGTGTGCGTATCTCAAGGTTTTCTAAGAAATACAGTACACGTTTTATGAAACGCGTGTAGTTGATGCAGTAGGCTTTTCTAGTAAACGTGAAAGCGTTACAATTATGCAGACGGAGCATAAAAAGGGGTTTTCTTTTTAGCTAGTATGACGTTCTATAACACAGGCGTACGCTATTGGGACCGCACTGTTCTTTTTCCATTCTTCTTTCCTTTTATTGAATTAATTCGTTAGGCTTTACATTTACTATTTAATTTATATATGTGGATTTAGAATGTCTCACGACAGTTGCACATATCATGACCCTAGCCATTGCAACAGAAATGCACGGTGAACCACTTCACTCTATGGAGTATCCACTCACAACTACAGAGGATTATGTTCAAGTAAATATTAGTGAACATTTAACTCCAGAGCAGAAGAAGAGGGTTCAGAAAGTGTTGGAAACCTATGCTGATGTGCTCACAGATAAGCCAGGTCGTACGAATCTGTTAGAGTACTTGAAAGTTACCGACCCTACCCCAGTATGCATGAGAACATACCCTATACGCTATGCGAAAGCCCAAGCACTAAGGGAGGAAGTTGATTATCTGTTGAAGGAGAAAATTATCTCGAAGTCAGACTCTCCCTATAGCTCAAGTGTGGTGCTATTGAGAAAACCGAGTGGTGAACACAGGTTATGTATTGACTACCTGAAGCTTAATGCGATCACAGAATCTCAGGTGGACCCATTACCTGACACCAACCAGCTGTTCTCTACACTGAGTAAGGCTAGGTATTTATCTAACTTTATGGATGACATTCTTGTTGCTACAAACACATTTGAAGAGCATATAGTAGCGCTCTCCATGTTGTTTGACAGACTGAGAGCCACTGGATTGACTGCACGTCCAACCAAGTGCTATATCGGTTGTAAGAAGTTGGAATTCTTAGGTAACACTATTTCTACAGGTCATATGTCTCCTGACCCAAAGAATATAGAGAAGTTAAAGAAGGCACCCAGACCTGAAACGAAGAAAGATGTGAGATCATTCATGTCATTATGTGGGTTCTATCAGAAGTACATACCACACTTTAACTCTCTGTGTGCACCATTAACTAACTTAACTAAGAAAGGACAGCCTGACAAAATCCAATGGAATGCTGATTATGAAAAAGCTTACACTGAGCTAAAAGCAAAACTCACCAGCAAACCAATCCTTACGCTACCCGATATCACACAGGAATTTGTATTAAGGACGGACGCTAGCAGTATAGGTATTGGTGCAACTCTCTTGCAGAAATCAAAAGCCCTACCGGAGGAACTTTTACCAGTCGCCTACGCCAGTAGGAAGCTGAATGCAGCTGAGTTGAACTACTCGACCATAGAGAAAGAATGTTTGGCTCTAATTTGGTCCATCGACAAATTTTCACCTTACCTGTATGGGACACACTTCATTGTCCAAAGCGATCATCAGTTTTTAACATTCTTGGCTGCATCTAAAAAGTTAAATTCGAGATTGTTAAGGTGGAGTCTGCTTCTGGCGCCTTATTCCTTCACCGTGAATTACATTCCGGGAAGAGACAATGTAGGAGCTGATTTTTTAAGTCGACACCCTATTACTCTGGAAGGACAGACGCAAAATGATTAACTACAGCAGGTGTTTACACTTCAGCTATGACAGGTCACAGCTAGGAAAGGATGGGGCTATGTCGTGAAACGAGTGTGTGTAACCCCACTACTTTGTTAAATCATTATGTCGGGATACAAATTTGCCCAAGCCAATCAACGCACAGTTGCTGAGCCGGAATAAATTACAAGAAGTTACGTCAGGAAAAAACTTAAGCCCTGTTTTTTCGGATGTGGGTCACGGCCATCTTGTTCACGCAATGTGGCGGAAGAAAACTGAATAAAATTAGGCTGTACGAGCATAAGACGAAACTGCAGACCACCAATCAGCTTGCTCCGCCAGGAACCAACCAAACGCTTTCCTTAACCAGTAGAAGTTACTTTACCTGCCTATATAATCGGGCGAGATTTTATGCTAAAACACGCAACACCAGACACGAAGCCAGAGAGACGACCGACTGAAGAGAGGATCTGTCAGCTTTGATTTATAGCTTACCTGAGCACATTAACCTGCAGCCTGCTTCACTAAGTCGAGTCAAAACCTGGCCGGTTAAAAAAAATCTTAGAGGGTTTTATTCGTGTCATCCAACCTGAGGTCGTATGTCGTGTCAATCCAGCTGCCTGGAACGTCGCAGGAGCACAGTGATTGCACAGGATCAACCTCTTTAGTCCCCCTCAGTCTTGGGTGGGCTAACGAAACGACCATCAGCGGGTGTTTTGTGTCAATCAAACCAAGAAGGACAGAACTTTTAAGAGATGAATACACATTAGTACCATTTCTGTCAGCATTGTGAGCAAAAGCTAGTGTCAGTGACGAGAAAGTGAATTAGCATAGCAAGAGACAAAAATAACAGCATAGCTGATAAATGTTATATATTTAATTAACAGCACAGCTGATACATTTACTATAAGTGATTAACAGCACAGCTGATATAAGTTTGTTTCCTATAATTGGAAGACTTGTAATATATATATATATATATATATATATATATATATATATATATATATATATATATATATATATATATATATATATATATATATATATTTGTAAATCATATGTAAACTTACAAATCTATTACATTCCATTTTTCAACATTCACCCTTTAGCACAAGAGTAGATAGTGTATTTTGGAACGCTGGACACAACACTTCAACGCCATCTTAAATTGTCCATCAACCGTCAACGACCAGGCCATTGCAAGTATACCGCAAGTTACAGTCAATGTCAGACTTGACCTTCCACCCAGCATGGAAGAGGTCAAGAAAGCAGCCAGTCTACTGTCCAGCGGCAAAGCCCCTGGATCAGATGCTATTCCTGCTTAGATTTATAAAGCTGGAGGCAGCATGCTGCTGCAGAGACTAACAGACCTCTTCCACTCAGTATGGGATGAAGAACAGATACCACAGGAATTAAAAGATGCCACCATCGTTCACATATACAAGCAAAAGGGAAATCATCAATCATGTGACAACCATAGGGGAATCTCCCTATTATCTATTGCGGGCAAAATCCTGGCTCGAGTCCTGCTCAATCGCTTGACTGTTCATCTCGAATCGCAGGACTTACTTCCAGAGAGTCAGTGTGGTTTCCGAGCAGGCCGCGGGACCGTCGATATGATATTTGCTGCTCGCCAACTTCAGGAGAAATGCCAGGAACAGCACAGTGACCTATACACAACATTTATTGACTTGACCAAGGCCTTTGACGCTGTCAATAGGGACGGACTATGGAAAATTATGGCGAAATTTTGCTGTCCCGATAAGTTCATCTCAATTGTCCGCCAGTTTCATGAAGGTATGATGGCTCTCGTATTGAATGATGGAGAACCTTCTGAACCCTTTCCCGTCACAAATGGTGTCAAACAGGGTTGTGTGCTCGCCCCGACACTATTCAGTATGATATTTGCTGCCATGCTGTCTAACGTTACGCATGACAGTAGCGACGGCATACACATCAGATACAGGACAGATGGCAATCTGTTCAATTTGAGACGATTACAGTCCTTTACGAAGGTGAATGAAACAATGATCTCTGACCTCGTCTTTGCGGACGACTGTGCCCTCAACACCTGCACAGAACTGGACATGCAGAACAATATGAGGAGGCTTTCTGTAGCGTGTGATGACTTTGGCCTTACCATCAATACGAAGAAATCTGAAGTAATGTTGCAACCTGCTCCTGGGAAACCTTACTGTGAACCAAATATCACAGTAAAGAACCAACGTCTCCAAGTGGTGGACAGCTTCACTTATCTAGGCAGTACCCTTACCAAAGATGCGAATATCGACTCCGAGGTCAACAACAGAATTGCAAAGGTAAGTGCAGCTTTCGGAAGACTAAGAGTAAATGTCTGGGATCGACAAGGAATTAGTGCCGCCACCAAGATAAAAGTATATCATGCAATAGTACTCACTACCCTCCTGTATGCCTGTGAAACATGGACAGTGTATAGCAGACATGCCAAGAAGCTTAATCATTTCCACATGAGCTGTCTTCGCAGGATCCTCAGGATCAAGTGGCATGATAGAGTATCTAATTCTGAGGTCCTCAACAGAGCACATATCTCAAGCATCTACACATTGCTGCAGAGGGCCCAAACTAGATGGGCCGGACATGTTGTTCGCATGCCCGAAAAACGCATCCCAAAGCAGTTGATGTACAGCGAACTCTCCACGGGTAAGCGAACAGCAGGGGGACAAAAGAAACGCTTCAAAGAAACACTGAAAGCATCGTTGAGCAGCTTCAAAATTGATGTCTCCTCCTGGGAGACTATCGCACAGGATCGCTGTGCCTGGCGGACAAACATTACTCAAGGTGCTCGCATTGCAGAACAGAATTTAGCTGATAAGGCAGAAGGCAAGCGTGCTGCAAGAAAGGCCAGAATGCACAGAAACACTACTATCGACTCTAACCATGTGTGCCCCGTATGTGGCAGGGCCTGTAGGGCCAAAATAGGATTAATTAGTCACATGAGATCACGGCACAGATGTGTCACAACTCAAGTCTGAAGCTGTCGCCATCTTCGCTTGCGATGGGCAACTATTATTATGAGATAGTGTATATACTAAATAAATAATAAGGAAATTGTATTTGAAGACTTGTCAATTTTATCATTGTTAAGTAAAATCTGTTTCCTTGTTTTTTAATATCACAGTTAGTTACACAGCGGAGGTGGCAGTTTATGTCGGTCTCATCTCTACTAATTTTTCGAGATCAGATCATTCACAGCCGTAACTAATTTGTGATACCAGTAGTTCTCTCAGACACTGGGACTTCACCATTTTCTGCAGAAATTCTATTTCTGTAATTGTCAGTACTATACTGATCCTAGAGCCAAAATAAAACCTCACGCCACATTGGAATATGCAAATGACATTGCACTACTCGCACATTCACATCAACACATCCAAGAAAAAACCGATAGACTGATTAAGTATAGCCAGCAGGTTGGTCTGAACATCAATCTGAAGAAGACAGAGGTCATGACACTCAACGTGGGCAACCCTGAGCCAATAACAATAAGGAAGCAGAAGTTAGAACAGGCAGACACATTTACTTACCTAGGATGCATCGTAACACCAGACGGCGGAACAAGCAAAGACATTAACAACAGAATTAATAAAGCGAGAACAGCCTTTGCTGGTCCCAGCAACATCTGGAGGTCTTCCCAGTACAGCACAAACACCAAACTAAGACTGAACGAGAGCTGTGTACTTTCTGTGTTTCTCTATGGTGCGGAATGCTAGAGAGTAACAGAAGGAAATGTCGAAACTGTCCTCCTTCCACACAATGTGCCTAAGGAAAATTCTCCGAATCTTTTGGCCAAACACCATCAGCAACCAAGAATTACTTATTCGGAGTAACCAGGAGGACATGCACACCATCATAGCTGGCAGACGCTGGAGTTGGGTTGGCCACGTCCTCAGAAGGGATCCTGATGCCATTACAAGAACAGCTATGCTATGGACCCCCGAAAGAAAGCGAAAGAGAGGCCGACCAAAAACAACCTGGCGGAGAACTGTGGAAGCCGAGTTGCAAGGAATGAACAAGAGTTGGGGCACTGTACGAAAGATGGCCGCCGACCGAACAGAGTGGAATCAATTTGTTGCTGCCCTACAAGACGCCACTAGGCGTGTTGGCCACTGACTGCTTTGACGGTCGGCGGTTATGGATCAAAGAAGAAGAACTGAAAAGTAATGTGTTTCTCACTCTGCTCTTGAATTCGGGAAGGTAAAGGCAGCGAGGAAGGGAAGTGGTCACCCTGCCTCAAAAAGCTCCACCTAGGATAGTGAAGTCTCTAACACTTCCCTAATTTACGGCAGTATGGTACTAACTTTGCCCTTTTACACTGAACAGTAACAGAGATCATTCAGGTGGAATTTTTCTGGCGTCATATAATCTATTCAGAAGACTAATAACTTTAAACTCACTTAAACATTATACAAAAATACATTACAATATTTCTGATTTTGTCATAAGGAATTAAAAAATGTTTGCTTCTTACTAACATAGGCGGTTTTATGCAAAAGAAACCTAGACTTTAGCCAAGGGCCTCACCCTTTAAGGGGTCTCACGGACAAATATGTGTTTGACGATATAGCAAGAATTTAATTAAAAGAGGCCTCGCAAGTTCACGCTTGCCTAGGGCCTTCCACAACCTAAAACCGCTACTGACTATTGCAATATCATTCCTCCCCTATTCCATTTTAATGGTTATCAAGGTAAGTTCATTTAAGCTTTTATTGGACATGTGGCAACATGATAATTCTCAAGTAATTTCAGAGCAGAGGCCTTGAAAACTGCAGCACATGTGACAGAGGAAAGCACCGTGAGACAAGTTGTTTTATTTTTCACAGACGCACTGTCAATAATTGCTACGCTAAGAGCCAAAATAATTGAGACCTAGATTACCTAAGAGCAATACTCAACTATGTCAACGATTCAAAAGAGTGTGATACAATGGATCCCATTTTATTGCAAAATCCCGGCAAAATATAGAGGCCAACAGATTCGCAAAGAAAAGTAGAAAGCTACCACTGCCTGATACAAGCATGACTTTCGAGGAAACGAAGAGTATTATCAGAAGCAGATACAGGAACAGATGGGATACAGAGCATCCAGGTCACCACAAGAAAACCAAAATTATGCATATTACCAGCTGTCGTAGATTTTCGATAGGGGAATTAAGACATAGATTGGTCCCTTCGGCATAGAAATAGAACAGGTGATAGCTCAGTGAGAGGTACTGTAAAGAAAATAGATTTTCAAGAGTGAGATGGTGGAAACTAATAATCGAGGAAGTGGAGGGGAACTGCGGTAAGACGTGGAATACGATGGATGGGTTTGAAAAAAAATCGAAAAAAGGTGATTCGTCTTACGAGGACAAAAGACAAAGAAAATAGTCTACGTTACGGCCACAAGGCCTTCGTCAGGAAAGGAAAGAAAGTGAAGGCTAGATAGGACACATAAAAACTAAATAAAATAAAAACTGGGTACTTCCCTGAAGGCAAGAACCGAAATTCTATCAAAATCGCTATTTCGGTTCTTGCCTTCAGGGAAGTACCCAGTTTTTATTTTATTTAGTTTTTATGTGTCCTATCTAGCCTTCACTTTCTTTCCTTTCCTGACGAAGGCCTTGTGGCCGTAACGTAGACTATTTTCTTTGTCTTTTGTCCTCGTAAGACGAATCACCTTTTTTCGATTTTTTTTCAAACCCATCCATGGAAACTAATAAGAATCTGTCCCTGAAATCGAGAATCTTCTCTCTTTCAGTCTATCTCTACAACAGAACTAGTTTAGTCAGACAGTCTATTAGAACATATATAGTAATCTATATATACCACTCACATACACACACAAACGTGACGACAGTTAGACGCACAGACGTGAAAAAAACGATAACAATGAAATATAGATATTTTGGAACGAGCTGACCGACACACTTGAATAAAGTTTATGTAAATTTTATTAACATAAAGAAAATTGTCCACAAAAAATAAGTTCGCTTATCAATCACATATAAATACACATAGGTTAATGACTTACTAAAAGAATAATAGACCCATAGGCGTAATCTTTTCCCCCTCTGTTTAGCTCACGATCCCGTTAGAAGAAAAGTTATAGCCCCCAAAGAGTCACAGATTTATACGCTATGGTCTAGTATTTCCCTCTATAGTTTAAGAGCAGAGTTGATACATTAATCTATTCTGAGAGAGAAACAGCATTAGCAACAAACTTGCATAATGAAATTACAAAGTGGGTGCATAAATCATACCATAAAGGAATCACTCAGTCCTGCTTTCTCTCTGTTCATTCACCCGTGGCCACGGACGTACTTTCTTACTTACAAATTGATGTCTTTCACCTTCAGGCGCAAGCTTTAGGACACACACAAACAGTAAATCTGTATTCTTTTGATAAAGCGAATCCCAGCTCTGCAGATACAGGTTTCATCCAATGTTCCGGGGAGCGTTCACTTTACAACTATATTTTAAGATTACTGTTAATGTCACTTGAATCAGTTCAGGTAAGAAATTATAAACGGGCTCACAAGGTCAGAATCTCGAGGTTTCCAGTACTTAGGAAAAGGCAGGTTGGTAACTTCTCTCAATCTAGAATTATTGGTCACACCACACTTGGTCAAACGTCGGAAACGTTACTGTTTGCAATTTTTGTTCTCGCCACAGGGGCTGAATGTACATGCGATTTAGGGAAGAAATATATTCTGGCTCTATAAGCCTAGTTACATCATTTAGTCTTAAAGTTCGTGAGATGGGTACTCTGTCTATTTCTGGATGCAAACACGATGCCAGACAGGTTTTGACTTGTAAACTCACGTATTTAAGTAAAAAAAATGTTTCTTCTAGGTTAGTCTCATATACACTGAAAAAAACCCGCTGGTAGGTTTTGGGTTTGACCCAGATACTGTATAAGGAAGAGAAAACATAAATACTCAACCATAATATTATACAATCCTACGCGTAAATAGAATATGTTCACTTCGGTTATTTAACTTAAATTATAAACCGTAAACTTAAAGCTTGTCTTATCGTTTAAAACTCCCGTAAAATAAATTCTAGTCTTTACAAAAATCAATCATCATGAATTAGAAATACATACATATTTCGTCAATACTCAATGATGAATCAGTGCATTAATTTAGATGGTAAAACTATTCTCTGACTGGTTACTAGCAATTTAATTAAATTTATTAATAGCCGAATGAGTTAGCTAGAAATTATAATTTATTTGCTATCCACTGTAACACAGTAAACTTTAGAGAATTATAACTGAATTATCATTCAATCACTCTGCACAGAAATAACTAGTGAACTGTAATATTTTACCTTCACACAAACTTCTAAGATTATCTCCACGAGAAGCTAAGAACTTCTCTTTACATGATGTATTCTAGAACTCAGCTAGATGTCTCTAACGAGAAACTAAGAACTTCACTTATACAACGTGTTCTAGACCTACGAACTAGATGTCTCTCTAAAGCCGTGGCAGTACTGAATGAATAAAGTTAGATTTCTGTAGTATATATCTCTCTGAAATCAAAGGAAAATATTACGTCTAAAACCCGAAAACCAGACTCATTTGCCAGATGTAGCACCTACGTCCAGATTTACATATTTCCTTACCCATTCTACGAATCAGAGGGATTTCTCACACAGAAACCGAAACCAGACTTAATACCTACAGTAATCTCTCTCGATCTGATCAGACATCGGCAATAAAACTTCCAGTGTGCGTTTTACACCTTCTGTTTCATATGGCCATTCCCAGCGATCAATGTCTTTCATCTCAAATCTTTCACCGAGAATAATTAACTATAGGCGAAACAGATCAGAGAAAAGTGATAGACGATAGTCTTCCTTCTTATCCCTGTCGAGAACGAATTAACACGATTCGATCTCTCAATCAAAGAACTTAGCTTAACAGCAATAAAATGTGTTGCTAAATAAGAAAGGAAAAGACAAAGGTTTGAATGGAAGAGTATTCGTTAACAATCGAGCGTATGCGAAAAAAAGTAAAAGAGCGCAAGAAAGGTAAAAGACAAGTGTAGAATAAAGAAAAGATATAGAAATTTATTAATCATAAATCTCTGCAACACCAGCTCAGCAGAAGAGAACAAGTAGTAATCTTCATACTCTGCATAGGCCACAATAGATTGAGGTACTGTCTATTCAACAAGCTAAAGATAGGAACTGCCGATGAATGTAACTTTGCGCCGATAAAATGACTGCTAAATATCTGTGCTAACGATGCCCAACATATGAAGAAAAGAGAAAGCACATATGCCGTCATCAGTACCATTCCTGGAAAAACTCTATAGAGATATAAATAGTCTTAAACGTAACACTGCATTCTTTGAAAATATTCAAGTAGAGTGTGAGAGTGTACGAGGCTGATATTGCATATGTCAACACGTGTATGACACTAATTTACGTATGACGGAACAATTCCGGTGTGGCAACATTTTGGGCATTTACAAAGATGTGTGTCAAAATCAAAAGAAATAGAGAAAAGCCAAAACTGTTTGCACCATTAAAGCACATCATGTAAAGAATAAAACTTATGAGAAAAGCCAGTAATACGATATGAAAAGATTTAACAAGAAACTAGTGTTGCAAACACATCTACTCATCTAAGCATGAGTGAAAGAATCCATAGAAAGAATAAAAATGAACTGGACTGAAGATCATAGTATTTTGAATCCTGATAAAATCAGCAGCATGGGTATGTGATCCAAACATGGAAGATGCTGGAAATAGAGTTCGACCCAAGAGAAAATGTATAGAATTAATATTGGATATATTAACAAACACTTGTCTACATATCTACATGCCCTAGATCGTCAACCAGTGATTAACCCTCCCTCTAACTTCTGAAGGCACAAGCAGTAGAAAAATTGCAGGAGGAGAAGGCATGTCTGTCACCTATGTTACCAGCACCGCATATTTCCTACCGGCCATAAAAAATATCAGCACTAAAACCCACCATTCCCATAGCCGGAGAAATCACATCCGTCCCTTATATTACCTAGAGCCGCATTAGCGCAGCGGTTAGTGCACTGGCTTTCCAGCTCGGCGGTCATGGTTCGATACCCAGTTGAGGTGAGATTTTTTAATACCGCAAACGACTCCGGGGTCGATTCAGCCTCATGAATCGGGTACCAGAGTGTCACGCTTTGATTGGAATTGCCTGCCCTTTAATCTAAGCGGTCTGCTCTAGTTTCTTTCTAACTTTATCTACGATCACCTTTCTGTCATTTTTGCTCTTAACAGCTCGAATTCTGTCTTCGGTACCTGTCAATCTCGTTAGAGCCAAGCTGTGCCCACACTTTTGCACGTGCGAAGTGGCATTCTGTGTACGATTCTGTCAAAACCTTTGGTGGAGCAGTGTGATTCTTCCTAGCAGAGGAGTAGATTACCTGATGTCACAAGATGAGGCGACCTCTCCTCGATCTCTGTTGCACTCCGGCAGTAATCGGTACACTGTCTGTACAGATTTTATTGCGATCTTTTGATGGTCGCAATTTTTCCTTTTCTGTATCTGCTAAGTAGCAGGTAGTTTGTATGTTCAAACATTTTGACACTCATTGTAGGTGATAGTAAGCACATTATCTTGGCGAAGCACCGATTTTCCGAGATAATATTAATCGACAACATGTTGGCTTATCTCAGTTGTGGCTGACCTCAGACTCTTGATTATCAGTAAAATCGGCAAGCGCAGTGCTTAATCGCTGATAAGTACACGGGTGCGCTCATCGACAAAGCTTGGAATACGGTGCGACACATTTGGGACAGAAAAGGATGACATAATTGCTTCCTGTCCGACTTGTTATGACCACATTACTTTCTAGTAAAGTAATACGTTGTTACATCGGTAACACGCGGTGGTATGAGTTTACAAATGTGTTCGGGAGTTTGTACACAAGGCGGTATTTTTTAAAAATTTACCCATAACACGCATGTTTGAATTTGATTGGAGCTTTTGAGTTCGTTCCATAACAAACAGATGCGTGGGAGACCAGGAATATAACCTGGCACGTTTTATTGTTATTTCATCAAAGAGATCGAGAACAAGAGATCATTATCGTCTTCATTCGACTTTTCGATCGTTGACGAGAGAAGACGTATCGAACGAACCACACAGAGCATTATCGAGATCCAGTGATTTTCAGCTAACGACACAAGCCATAAACGAGATAAGTATTCTTTTTGTATTTCTTCATTTATTTTATAAAAAGTATTTAGCATTAGCTTATTGCAGATTGTATTAAATAGTAGGTGACTAGTTAAGTATTAGCGAGGAGTATTTTTAGAAGCACCACGTGGAACTTATTGTCCAACCACCACGTGGGACTTACTTTTGTGAGATAAGGCTGCCATCTTGTTTCTCTTACACAGTAGGAATGTTTTAATTATATTTAAGTATTAGCAGTTAGTATTACTTATTAGGCGACTAATAAATTATTGCTTTGAATATTAGTATACTTTAGGAATTTTAGGGGGGAAAAAATTGCTTTTACGATAAAACAGCCATCTTGTGTTTCTTAGGAATAGCAACAAGGTGATTTCACACTATTCCATAATCTTATGTAAATAATAGTAGCATTAGCTAAATATTAATAATCTAAATCATTGGTTAAACTAATAACAAATTATAGAAATAGGAAAGAAAAATAAATAAAGTCATATAAAATTAAGACAGGGGGCTAACAAAAAATAAGAAAAAAAAAATAATGCAAACAAAATGCCACCGATAACCTGGGGACAGTCCGAGGAAGGAAAAGCATGGGCCAAGACATGTGAAAAGGACAAAACACCAAACCTGACAGAAAAGAACAGAACCACGGGGGGTTGGGTGGGGGGGGGGGGGGGGGGGTGGGGGGGGGGGGGGGTGGTGTGTTGGGGGGGGGGGGGGGGGGGGGGGGGGGGGGGGGGGGGGGGGGGGGGGGGGGGGGGGGGGGGGGGGGGGGGGGGGGGGTGGGGGGGGGGGGGGGGGGGGGGGGGGGGGGGGGTGGAACCCTGAAGTCAGAGACACAGAAATAAAGGACAGGATGGAGGCAATAAGGGAAAAACTGGAAGGAGGCACAGAAGTAAAAACAACAGTAAGCTTAACAACAAATGTGAAAACTCAGGAACCAGGACAGCTAACACAAAATAGGACTCAGGGAAGATGAAAATCAGGTCAACCAGGAAAACACAACCAAAAGAAGCCAGGAGAACAGAGGAAGAGAAAACAAACAAAACCACAATCTGAAGGAAACCCAAAAAAAGAGTTAAAATCACACAAATAGCTTTGAGCTCTCCCGGATGACAAAATCCTGGCTATCCTGGAAAAAGAAATAGACAACAAATCCATTGCCAAAATCCAAAAAAAAAAAGTGGAGAAATGATCACATTAAATGACACAGAAAAAGCAAAAACCTTATTACAAGAATACGAGAAAGCCCTAATGTGATCCAACTGGCCCACAGCATAAAAGTACATATAGAAATTTCAAAAGAAATAAACAAATATGTCATTAACTCTTTAAGTCCCAAGCAAACAGCAGGGTTTGGCCCAAACAAAAACGGCCACCACAGTGCTTTTTTATTGTTGTTGTTGTTTGGAAAAAAATTTTTTTTTAATGTTCATATGCATAAATACGAGTTATTTAAAATGAATGTACTTCAGTATTTCCTGTTGGAAATGACGTGTTGGGTTGTTAAAATTGGAACAGAGCTCTAGACAGGAGCAAACAATCCGAAGCCACTTAAATGGCTCCTGGGCCAAATAGGTCTAAACCCTGAGCCATTATAGTGGCTCTTGGGGCTTAAAGAGTTAAGGGAATAAAACCACTCTGTCAAATGAGGAAGTTTTGAACAGCCTTGCAGAGCAGAGACAAGTCATTGCGAGGCTGGGGAGCCTGTGGACTTTCATTGACAGTGATTAACCCTCCCTCTCAGAAGACCGTTCCTACCGTCTGTTCTTGTTAGACGTCTGTTCTCTATATACCTCAGTTCCCCACCCCAATGGTCTCCGAGCTCTTCGGTTTTTTCTTGACCAGCGCACTTGTCCTTCTATTCCCACTGACACTCTTCTCCGTCTTGCCGAACTGGTCCTTCAACTGAATTCCTTTGAATTCAATGGTCAGTTTTTTGACCAAATTAGTGGTGTTGCCATGGAAACGAAGATGGGTCCTAGCTATGCCTGCCTGTTCATGAGCCACTTGGAGCATCAGATATGGCAACAATACTCCGGTCCTTTCCCCGGGTCTTACCGCAGAAATATCGATGATGGCATAGGTCTCACAGATATGTCCGAGACTGATTTATCCCGCTTCATCGACTTTGTCAACCACTTCCACCCCACCATCAAGTTCACCTCCCTCATCTCCACAGTATCTGTCAACTTTCTTGACATTACTATTACTATCACACCCTCCGGCCTCAATACATCAGTATACTACAAGCCGACAGATGCCCGTAGCTACCTTCTGTATACCTCTTCTCATCCTTGGGCTTGTCGTGACTCCCTTCCATTTTCACAACTTCTCCGCCTCCGTCGTTTGTGCCAAGACGATGATGACTTCCGCTTCCGCGCCAATGAGGTGTTGGATCTATTCCGTAGCAGACTTTATCCCGAACATGTTCTCACCTCTGCCTTCCAACGTGTTCTCCCCATCTTTCGTCAGGAGGCCCTCAAAAGTCACTATAAATCCACTTCGGATAGAGTCAAATTAATCTTGACCTATCACCCTCACAGTACTGCAGTCAAACAGATCCTTTTCCGCCACCTACCTATCCTTCAAGCAGAGTCTGTGACCCAAGAAGTATTCGGTGAAGAACCTTTGGTGGCATATAGACGCGACAAGAACCTGAAGGATCTTCTTATTCACAGCCGTCTCCCAAAGGAGAATGCCACTCACTTTGGCACATTACCCTGTGGTCGGACACGATGCAGCACGTGCAAGTATGTCATCTCAACCCACAAGGTGTCTTTTCCTGAGGCTACGTACACCATCACCAGTAGCTTCACATGTGAGTCGCGCAACGTCATTTATACGATCATATGTAAACGTTGCTGCAAAACCTATATTGGCCAAACGGGCAAACGACTTGGGGACAGGTTCAGCCAGCACTTGAATGACATCTCTCAGCACAAATCCACCCCAGTTGCCGTACACTTTAATGGCCCTGACCACCAGGGTCCCATCGACATCCAGGTCACGGCGATCAGATCCTGCTCCTCTGACACTGCTTGCCGAGAACAGCTTGAGAACCGTCTTATTCACCGCATGGGGTGTCTAAAACCAGCTGGGCTCAACACTCTACACACCTTTGTCTGAGGTCACCCTTTCCTCTCCTGTTCTACTTTGACTCTTTCCACTCTTATCCCATTTTTCTATTTTCTGCCGCTTTCTAATTATACGCTTGAATATATAATACACTGTTTTTAATATGTCTAGATTTTTTATTTTATTTTTTATTTATTTATCTTCGACTCATTCTGTTCCCTTCTATTTCCAGTCCCCACTTATATTACGTTTGGGTAGTTTATCGCTTAGTTTCGTTTTTTAGTCTCTAAGTATGTATTGTGTACATCCGGTGGTGGCAGTCATTTCCTTTTCCTGGCACGCGCCTATAAGCGTTAGGATTTCGACGCCTTTAGGGAAGTACCTAGTTTTAATTTTTAAATTTAAATTTTTATCTTTTTTAGGTTCTTATGTTTGCTATCTAACCTTCACTTTCTTTCCTTTCTCTGACGAAGGCCTTGTGGCCGTAACATTGGCTATTTTCTTATTCTTTTGTCCTCGTAAGACGAATCACCTTTTTCGAATTTTTATCACACCCATCCATTGGACTTTCATTCCAACCTGTTCAGAAGCTTCGCTTCTTCAAATCCACAGAGGGTTTATCTCAAGAGCCGTTTAGGTTATTCAGTCAAAATCCTGATCGATGACACTTCTTCAAACGCTCACTCCCGGGCTTGAACCTTGAACACCTGATCGCCAGCGCAATGTGGTAATCATTACACAAGTGAAAGGGAACGTGGAAACACCTGTGGTAGTCATAACAACAGAAGGGAGAGAAACCCCAAAGATATTGTTATTTGGAAAAAATTAAAGAACACACAAACCTACGGTCTCCCCCCCCCCCTCTGCAGTGCTCCAACTGCATGAAATTTGGCCATGGCCGAAACAGCTGGAAAGGTAAAACAGTATGCAGCTACTGTGCCGTAGCACACCCCTATATCCAGTGCGAAAAAGCTAAGTCAGATACTGACTACAAAAAAGCTAATGAGAACAGAAAATGCATTAACTGCATTGGGAACCACAGCGCCAGGTTTCACGGCTGCTCAGTTTTTCAACAAACTAAAAGAGCTCTTAAAGAAGCAAAAACAAAAAAAACTCCATTCAAAACTGTAATCAATGATGTGAAAGAAAATACCACAAATACCAAAGTAAGATCAGAAATAAAGAACGTGCAAGAATAAATCAAAATGATTAAGACACAGCTGTCAATAGAAAGAAAGACCCAGAATGAATCTAGCAAAGTAGTTGGAAAGTCAGACAACAAAACAGTGCAAAAAATTCAGTCAGGTGGTTCAACTACATTCTTGGAATGTGCGAATGCGCACAAAAATGCAGAGGAAGTGCTTCAAAAAGTGAAAGCCATTCAGCACCAAATTGCCCAGGATGTAGCTAAACTGACTGAATGGAAAGAAGAAAATAAAATAATACTAGTTAAATTGTCTGAACTAAAAGAGGAAATGAAATAATACTAAAAAATGGAAACTGAAAGACAGGAGATAAACATAGACTGAGAAGCGACAGAAAAGAATAGTGGCAAACGAAAAGAAGATGCTAGATGGAAAGAATGGGTGACAAAAACAATAAGTAACAGAAATGTTGTATTGGAGGAAAATACTAAAGTGGTCAAAAAGAGCATAAAACAACAGGAAAGCAAAAGCATCCTAGAAGAAACTTTCAAAGAACAAGTTGAGGTACTTTTACCATACTTAGTGGAAAAAATTAGGGACAAAATGACAAGCCTGAATGAGGAATTTCTTGAGAACATGGTAGATAATGGGCCCAAGAGTACATGAAAATAGCAATAAATTACCACAAAGAGTAACGCCTCAGGCAACTGATAGGGACAATACAGAATAAGAGCATGATAGTTTAATACAAAAATTAAAGGGATAATAGGTAATAATTAAAATACGATAAAACAGGATATAGAATTATACAGTGGAATTGTAGGGGTATCAAAAAGAATCTTGCACCCCTACTTGAAAAGACAGGAGGAACTAATACAATATATGCTCTTCAAGAGACACATTTAAACCCAAATAGTAGATATAGTTGCAAGGGTTTTAAGATACTTAGGCACGATAGGAAAGAAGGCAGAGGAGGTGGTGTCGCAGTCTTAGTAAACGACACATTAAAATTATAGACTGTGAAGTATTTGATACAACCAACTTAGGAGATATCCAGGTAACAATAGCTAGTGAACCAAGCATTGTAACAATCTTAAATCTATACGCTAAGAATGGTACAATTAAAGATGAAGAAATATTAGATATACCAGACTAGGCCCCAAAACAGTCATAGTAGGCGATGTTAATTCCCATCAGTATGTTTGGGGTGGACAACATGCAGACAATGCAGGAAAGCGCCTATTTGACTTTATAGAAAACAACGACCTGCTAATACTTAACGATGGAACAGAAACTAGAATCAATCCACAAGCTAACGGGACAGATACTGCAATAGACATAAGTATAGCAACTAACAATCTAGCCAATGTCAATTGGGAAGTGTTACCTGACACAAACTCATTGTAATAACCTTGCAAGAAAATGTTGTCCCAAACCCAGGATCAGAAAAACCAACTTTTAACTATAACAAAGCAAACTGGGAAGCCTTCCAATCAGAGCTAGAAGTTATTGAATATAAAGACATGGAATCAGATGATACTGACTTGTTAGCAAAAACACTGACAAATGACATTCTTAAAATAGCAATAAAATATATACCAAGTAAAAATATGCCACAACACTTAAAACCAATAAATAACATTAGTAAGCAAAGAAAGACTCACTATAATAAGGAACCAGTTGCTTGGTGGAATAAAAGATGTTCAGAAATTCATGAGAGAAGAAAAAAAGCCTTGCAAAAATATAGAAATAACAGAACAGATGAAAACTATGATGAATATAAATATATTAAGAATGAATCTAACAGAATAATATTCACAGCCAAAGAAACCCACTGGAAGGAGTTTTGTCAGTCACTTAGTCCTAGCACACAAATTAAAGAAGTATGGAAGAAACTTAAGGCAATCAACGGGAACAATAAGAAAACAATAATGCCAACAATCAAACTACCAAAGAGAGCAGAAACAGATAAAGAAAAAGCTGATGCCCTTGCTGAGTATTCCTATAAAGTCAGTGCAAAAAGTAGTCTTGGACAGGAAGAAAATGAGAGAAGAGAAAGACTTAAGATACAGTTTTTAAAGAAATTACCAAGCCAGATAAATGAAACAAACTATTTAGATTCTGATATAACAGAGGAAGATGTAGCTAGTGCAATAAAAGAGAAATCTAATACTGCCGCAGGGCATGATATACTTAGTTATGAAATCCTTAAGAAAGTACCAAAAAAAAACTATAAACATAATAACTTCCCTTTATAACAAAATCTGGAGCTTAGGAAAGATACCAAAAGCATGGAAAGTAGCTATGATAGTACCCATTCTAAAACCTAATAAGAAAGCCCATGATGTAAGTTCATATAAGCCTATCTCCTTAACATCACAACTAGGCAAAATACTTGAAACTGTTGTTAACAAAAGAGTGAAATTCTACCTGGAAAAAAATCAGCTATATAGCTTAGCCCAGTCAGGGTTTAGAGCAGACAGAAGTACAGTAGACCAGCTTGTAAGATTAGATCACGAAGTCAAGCTAGTGTTAAAGAGGAAAGAGAAAACAGTAGCAGTCTTTTTGGATGTTGCTAGAGCATATGATGAATGCTGGAGAGATGGAGCTCTATACAAGATGAAAAAGATTGGCATTACGGGTAAAACCTATAAGTATCTAGAAAACTTTCTACAGGACAGGTATTTTGCTGTACATGTGAACAACGATAAGTCTGAAATATATGAACAACAGAATGGGATTCTTCGGGGATCAATGATTTCACCTGCAATTTTCACAATAGCTGTAAATGATTTAGCAGATGCATTTAACGACATTAAGAATGCATTATCACAATTTGCAGATGGCTGTGCCATTTGGCGATCTGGAAAAAACTTTACATGTTTACAAAAAACTTCAAAATCAAATAGACAAATTTTCAGAATGGATGAAAA
The DNA here is from genome assembly GCA_024509875.1 of Oreohelix idahoensis. Lineage (NCBI taxonomy): Eukaryota > Metazoa > Mollusca > Gastropoda > Stylommatophora > Oreohelicidae > Oreohelix > Oreohelix idahoensis. Next base: position 361,795 of record JAMPIV010014337.1, read on the forward strand.
GTTGGGGCTTCCAAATTAATGTAAACAAAACAGTTGGTATGATTTTCAGCAAAGGAAGTATAAAGAAAAATAGCAAAATCAATATAACAATTAAAGGACAGAAAATAGGTACCTCCCCAACAACTAGATTCCTGGGCATATCTTTGGATAGACAATTAAATTGGAATAAACATTAAGACATTTTAGTTGAAAGCTGTAGGGGACTCCTAAATATGCTAAGGATAGTAAAAGGTAATGGATGGGGGCCAGCAACAAAATAATGCTTATGTTCTATAAGTCATTCATCAGGGGGAAACTAGACAATGCTAGCATTGTCTATGACTCAGCTTCAGCTTCTAACAAAACAAAACTAGACAGAATTCAAAATGCAGCCATGAGAACCTTTACATGCGCATTTAAATCGACATCAGTAGAAGCACTAGAAGTAGCTCTTGGCATACCGCCCCTTGATTTAAGATGAAAAGAACTAAGATTAAATTACTGGAGCAAAGTAGCACAAGAAGCGATCCACCCAGCATACAAAGCATTTGTCAAAAACCAACGAAGTGAATGGGTTGTTCCCTTGAATAAAGAACGATATCCAACAGGGTAGAGAACTATAGAAGATCTAATACAGTTTAAAGAACTGTCAAACACAATTAATAATAGTAAAAAATATAGAAGCACAATATCACCCTGGGAGATAAAAGCACCAATCATAGATTACACACTCGCTAAAAGGGTTAAACAAAACATAGAAGATAAGGAAACCAAAATGATAATAAGAAAGTTCATAAATTAACTAACAAAACAAAGCCTGGCTGTTGACACTGATGGATCCAAGGGTGATAGTGGGCAACTAGGTGCAGGAGTAGTAATATCACAGTGGGGAATTAAGAAGAGATACAGTGTAACTGAAGGGGCTAAGATTTTTACCGCATAAATGGTAGCAATTCTAAAAAGTTTAGAAATAATCGAAGATAACCCGCCTAAAGCAGTTACGATATTTACGGATTCATTATCATCACTTCAAGCACTAGAACACCCAGGTAAGTGCAGCCGGCCAGACATTAAGGAAGAAATTCTTGCAATTAGTACATCACTAGGGAACAGACGATGCAGTGTGAGGCTAGTGTGGGTTCCAGCACACATAGGTATAGCTGGTAACGAATTGGCAGACCAGACTGCCAAATATGGAAGACTAAGTAAAAACAATATAAGAGCAGGACTTGGAAAATCGGAGATCAAGAGCCAAGCGAAGCAAACCATAAACGAAGAATGGAAGACAAAATGGAAGCACAGTAGTAAAGGCAGACACACATTCAAAATTCTGAAAGAACCCCGAAGGACGTGCAAGTTCATAGTAGAATTAAAAGTACCATAGAAAAAAAAGCTGTGGCGTCTCCGTCTCGGTGCAGCATACTTTATGATAGAGGAACCACACTGCCAAGAATGTCAGGAAGAAAATGACATAGACCACTACCTGATCCACTGTAAAAAATACGAGCGACAGAGGCTAGAATTAAAAACATACTTCAGAAATTACAATATAAACATGACAGGTGATAAAGTTCTAAATATAGATGCCCAGGGGAAGCCCAATCAATCCTTAAACGATATATACACAAAACACGGGAAAACATACAGCAGTGAAAATACTAGTAAAAATAATAACAATAATAATAACTTAGAAAAGAAATTCAACCAAATAGAAATTAAGCAACAAAAACTAACAAACCATTAAAGAAAAACAAAATTAATGACTTAACATAGTGCAAGGAAAGGCAAAGAAGTAACAAACAAACAAAGTAGAACAAGACTTAAAAAGAAGAAATACTAACATAAATTAAAACCATCAACTACAAAAGACAATAGTGATTTAAATACAAAACTACAAATAAAGTCAGCAGTTAAGTGCCCTTTGATCTTTCTCATCACCTTTAAAAAAATGTTATTTCACTGTGAAGATAGCTTGCCAAAGACACCAAACATTGCCAATGTTAGAATTCAGAATTCCATTTTATCAGGCCGGACCTTTTATTAGAGAACCTATCAGGACTTACCAAATAGCCAGGCTATCTCTTTCATATTAAATAAGGAAAACCGGAATATCTGAGGAAACACACAAAATTAAAGAGAGAACTTATTAAATTAACGACACCCCAGACGCGTATTAGAGGCCAATTCAAGTCTCTTTTATTCATCTGAGCAATAAGTCTGTGAGCCAGGATTGGCGTATGTGCATTTTTCATTCTATATGCTTCAATTACTAACATGTGAACTAACACACACACACACACACACACATATATATATATTCGCTCGGTTCCGGACTTACGCTACAATTCCGGATACGTTTTGATCACACCTCGTATGTGAAAATCGCTAGGGATGTCCATGTCATTTGAAACTGGCAACCTCAGCCCATAGAATGATGATTTCATGAACCACCACTGCTAGAGCTGGTGATTGCTTTATTGCTAGTTTCTTAAAGAGAACTAAAATCAAAAGGTAATCCCAAGTTCCATATGGAGCAAGGGGGGGGGGGTGATTAAAAGAAATGATGTACATTCTAAGTATAATACTTACAGTTTCAAACCAGTGTAAATGTCGATGTAAACATATTCACTTTTAAAATTACTGGAAGTTTCAAACTTTTCAAATCAGTGTAAACATAAATGAAAACATATTCAATTTATATTGTGAACACTTTTCAATCAGTGGAAATGTAAATGTAAACATATTCTATCTGTAATATTAACCTTTCCATTTAAATCTAATGTAAAGCTAAAGCTCTTCTATTTATATGCAAAGAAAGTTTTATGCCGAGGGATTAAATTTAAGTCTCATCGAGGGTAAATTCTGAGTTAAATGGGAGGGTGGAATGGGAAAATAGGAACCCATTACCCTAGGTTAGAAAACGCAATACTCAGTAGAGCGTTTCGTTTCTATTCTTTTACCTTAGTTATTGGTGGTACCAGCAGAAAGTACTATCTCTGGAACAAGAAGAGAACAGTGGCCTACGCTTTAAGACGAAAGGCCATCTCTGTAGACTCTCCTTGATGTTTCTGGGAAACGAGCTACACCCTACAACCATGACCAGTGACCAGCGTGAGCAGTGTAAAAGAACCCACCAGAGGGAGCAGAAACTACTATTGGCAGCTAAGTGCAAAATATACGCTGCCAAAGTGAACTTTTTTCTATCGTTTCTATTACCAATCAATTATGATAACTTTGCTTGATCCATAGCTATTCAAATTATTTTCAAGCTGTTAAAACTTAAGTGATTATTAAATTTTGTTATCTGTTAATCTACAAATTTAACTTCGATTGAATCATTTCAAAGTTACTGCATCTTTATTTCAGTCAACTTACTAAATACACTCTAAACAGAGCAATACTAGAATAATAGAATTGCACTGAGAAATCAAGGGTGGGGGCTAAATGAGCTAACATAAACCATTGCTTAATTCTTCATAAAAGATGACGGCAGATGCTAGAATTAACGTGCTCAGCAAAAGCCAGCATTGTTTTTGCCTATCTGAATATCTTGTGAACACTATTTTGTGGTAGAAGCGTTATTAACCTTCTATCTACACATCTGCCAAGAGTAGTCTTGTGCGAAAGTAGACACATGTGAAGCCCATATTAGATACTCTTGAGTTTTGTCCATTGTTGGGCCACTACTGCAAAGCAGGGGAGGCAACACGGTCACACCTGACAAGCTTTAGTGAACTTATAGGACTGGCCGCTTTCACCCCTTTAAGTAGACTATAGTTTTATTTGTGTCAGGAAGTGTACGGTTGGCAGTGTGGAGTGAGGCGATTTTTGCGTGTGGGCTATTGAGTGAAGTCGGTTGTCCGTTGTTAGGGGGTTGTTTATGTGATAACTTCACTAGTCTTACAAAGCTAGTGGAGGCCTTTCTTTATTTGTTCTTGGTGTGGTTTTTATGTGTCAATAAACATTTAAATTGCTTTGTGGTCAGAAATCTCTTCTATGCTAACTGTCACTGGATGTTGTACTGTATGTTCTTACTGCTTTTAGAATTCGTCTATTTGTCCAGATATAACGAGCAAGAGACTGACATATAACCATAGTCACAGTAGGCTGGAGAAATAGTCTTCTTACTCTCCAGAAGTCAGATCTATTCCCATAATTTTCCTTAGTGACTCTATTCTCATCATCTCCACACTACAGATTCATAATCTGTCTGAACACAGACATAATCTATTCGTAATTTATACGTACCTATGACACAGAGCAACTCTTGGAAGGTTAAGGCGGCCGGCGTTATACTGACCATTTCATCCATAGTGTGCCGTATGGTCAAGAAAATATGAGCCTAACACCATATTACCAGTATGCCTCAATAGGCGTGTAACTGGATCCTTTACCTGTTACCTGATTTACCAGCATTCTTTACTTTCTACCCGCTATGATAAGAACTGCACAAAAACTTACCAGTTCCATAACAGCTGAGATGTAAAGTTCAACCAGGACGTCAGTTGGGATGCTGTAATTGCGACTTGGGCGAACTGCCGGTTTGTAGTCATTAAGTAATTTATTGTGAAGTGCTTTCATCTTCTCGCCATCTCCCATACACTCAGCTTATGGAGTAATCCAGTATAGAAGAGAAAATTAAACATAGAATTTCTTTATTTAAGCCAGTGGTTCCCAAACTTTTTTTTCTGGATCGCACTTTCGAAATGAAAATTTGCTCTCTCCACACATAATTTTTTATCGATAAGTAATACCTTCAAAAACAACAAATTAACGCCTTGCAGTGCTTTATTCCACCCGTGTGTTACCGGGGCCCGAAAGGGGAGCAAAGAATAGTAACACTGCACCCTACCACGCATGTCGTAAAAAGCGACTAAGGAGGGTATGGGCATGGGGCTGTTTACCCCATCCCGTAAAAACTTCGCACAGTGGGCTGATCACCTGCTTGCCAACCAATCTGATTACGGAAACAATGATAGATTGTTTGGTCTGTTTTTGTTCCACAAAGACGCCACTAGGCGTGGTGGAAACAGCGATAGATTGATCAATTTGTTGTTGCCCTAAGACGCCACTAGGCGTACTGGCCACATACTGCTTTGCCGGTTGATGGCTAAGGATGGAAGAAGAAGAAGAAGAAGTGCTTTATTCATAACATAGAACATAACTACTTTATAATATATTCATAAGACATCCAGAAAGTATAAAATAATACAGCTGCGTAAATACATGATTCATTCAAAAATATACAAATTCAGTGATAGGAGTTTTTGAGATACAGACATTTTTGTATTTCATTAATACAGGGTGACCCAAAAAAAAAAAAAAAAAAACGGGCCCGCGAGCGCACAAAAAGTGCGCGCGCGGGCCCGTTTTTTGGGGATCACCCTGTATTATTACAATATTTTCTATATAAGGCTATGTAAAAAAAACTATTGCTGTCTAGTCCTTTACAAAATTTTTCTATATAAGGCTATGTAAAAAAACTATTGCTGTCTAGTCCTTTACAAAAGGAAACTGCTTGTTTACTCTCAGTTTCAGTTTTCCAAGAATCTTCCCAGAACTGCCTTTTTTAGATTTTAAGCCACTGCATGCATGTTAGTATGCCACTTATTTTATTACACTTCTAACAGAGTGTTACGTGCAGTCTTTGATATCTTACAATATTATACATTGGTATTCTTGTTATCTTCGCAAATATTTTGAAAGCAAAATGGTGCTTAAGGGAAAGTCATTATTGTGTTACTTCCCTTGAAAGTTGTGTCGGCTCTTTCGATCAAACTCCGCGGATAAATCCATTTTACTGCGATTTATTCGTTGTTTGGGTAATAATAGATTGTTCTTGCTTCAGAATATCTATGGCCTGAATTTATGTGTATTGTTTGTCTGAGTAGGACGAGTCTGTCTTATATCTGTATATCTTTACATATCTAAGTCGAACTATATGTTCTGTTGTCTCTAGAGAGGTCGAAGGCTATTCGGCGGATGTGTCGCTAGAGTGTGGTGTGATTTGGCTTCGTCCTGATAGGGACTGTGTGTTTTCCATGTCGGCCTGTCACCGGGGAAAAAGTGATCTCAGTATTTGTGGGGAAGGTGATAGTTGTCTAAACCTATCGTGTATGCTTTACCCCAGTGTTTAGTCATATTGCCAAGGAATGGCAGTTTCATAATTCCTATACCAAGGTAATCAAAGACACTCTTATGAACTCTCGATCGAAGCCACCATTTTCGATAGTTACGATTTGAATGTCTAAGAGAATATATTTGACTCGATGAAAACGACTTCGATTCCTAGCAGCACTATATCCTGTAGATTGCAGTCAATTGTTCATGATCAAATCTACAGAGCAATGAAATGTTTTATGAATGACTAACTTTAGGACAAATTCATTATCTGTATGCAAACGTGAGTGACAGCTCACGAGTGAAGCCATCTTGGATCCAAACATGTAGTGACTTTCAAGAAGAGAAAAGGGGATGCCCGTATTATCGCTTGTTTAGTCCAGAGATCACTGCTACACATGAGAACCCTTTATCAGCGGTTCAATATTATTATATGGAAAAAATATGTGCTGAACATTATGTTGAAGAATCGTCGCTAGACGAGATTAGGTTTAGAAGCCATCTGAAATATTGTTTATAAGCTGACGTGCTCAGTCAGTGAAGTCAGATGATTTATATGTATGGGCGATGCTGAGGGCTTGGCTACTGACAGTCCATTATAATATTAATCTACATGAGTGCCCATGTAACATAACATTGCAAGACCAGTTATCCACTGTACTATGATGTATTATGCCAACCTGTGATGTGTCACTATCTGTGCTGTCGAGTGTGTACGTCCAATTAAACTTTAGAAAAGGTACACAGTCGTTGGTGTCGATGACTTCCAGTCATACATGAGTGTGAGAAAAGAACATTTGTCAACAACACGAACCCTTATCATCATTCGCACATTGTACACTCAATCCATGTCTACACACCACTGCGTAGGTCAAGTTGACATTCCATACACTACAGTGGAGCAAACAACACCATAGAGATCTTATCAACTGATGATGATGATGATGTCTGCTTCCATTCACTTATATCTATCTTTTGGTGGATATCATTAACGGGAATAAAAATCCAACGTTATCCAACTTTATCAACCTTATCAACTGGTGGACCAGCTTTCTGGGTTTGACCTCGCAGAAGTTCAGAAGTCAACAGATTACCGATACCAGACCGTTTCCTGTGGCTGATACGACACACTTGCAGTATTGGTTTGCTCTTTGTCAACACTTCGTCACGTGACCTGTCAGGTGAATGCAGTATGTAGGTCAGCGTTGTTGACATTTTTTACATTAGACATTATAGAGTTTCACAGAACAGTTGGATCAATTCTTGTCAATGTTAACAGGAAGACAGTATGAGTGAACTAAGAAGTCCTATTTTCATCGATGGATCTTCTTGTTTTCTGTATATGAACTTTAATATTTAAGGCCAGAATGTTTAATTGAATAAAGTGGCAGTTTGTTTATTTTCATAAAAAATAACTTTGCCATTACTGTAAAACTGAGCCTATTTTGCAACACATACTATCATACACATAATTTATATATATTTATGTTTACATGTTATTTGTTTGTATAGTATGTTAGTTTCTATGTCAGCGGGTTGTGTTTAAGGTTGGGCGGCGTCCTCACAACAGAATATCCCACGTCATAGAGGGTCCGTTGTGGGCGTTTTCTATAGGTGCAATTTTCTTGATTGAAAATTTGCTGCGACAACTGTTGCTTTTGTGTTAGCTGTGAAGTCTGTAATTATTGTTATTTTTGTGATATTTCTTTGTTCTTTAGTTTTGTTTTGATTTGTTTGTAATTTGTTGGTCTAACCTTTTCTATCTTTCAGTTCTATTCACAATTTATATTCATATATTGTGACGTCATTTGTGTTGTTATTCTTTGCAGATTCAGTGATTATTTTCATTGATTTCCCTATTTGATTTATTTTGATTTCTGCAAACGTTCTTGTATTGTCAGTCCTATTTGTACTTTATGTATTCTGTTGGTTGACATATGTTTTATATAGGTATATTTCATAAGACACAATTGCCTGTGCACTGCACTTGGATTATGGTATAAACCAGTACCTGATTATTATTACTATTATACAAGACCTTATTAAAGGCTTGTGACCCACAGATATTGGGATAGTATACTGATTAATCAAGTCATTGAGAACTTGTGGTATTATTATTGATTCAGGTGATTAGTATTATTGTTAGACATCATGGCTACATTAGAATACTTCATTACACAAGGGAAAGCCCTTGATAAGACTGGTCAACAATTAGAACAATGGGCAGTTGCTCAATATGACAAAGCATTAGCTGCAGAAGAGAGAAGAGCTATGGCAGAAGAGAAAAGATTAGCTGCAGAAGAAAGAAAAGCTATGGCGGAAGAGAAAAGATTAGAAAGAGAAGCTGAGGCTGCTGCTGAACAAAAGAAATTGCAGATGCAGGTAGAGGAAAGGAGATTTGAAGCTGAACAAAAAAAATTGGAAAGAGAAGCTGCGGCTGAACAAAAAAGATTAGACAGTGAAGCTGAACAAAAAAAATTGGAAAGAGAAGCTGCGGCTGAACAAAAAAGATTAGACAGTGAAGCTGAACAAAAAAGATTAGACAGGGAAGCTGAACAAAAAAGATTAGACAGGGAAGCTGAACAAAAAAGATTAGACAGAGAGGCTGAAGAAAAAAAAGCAATAAGAGAACATGAATTTGAGTTGGAGAAATTGAGATTGACAAGTATGAGTAATGTTAATCAGGCATCTAGTGGTAATGATAAACCTTCTACTTACAAGGTTAAGGTTCCACCGTTCAATCAGTCCAGTGACGATATTACATTCTGGCTGGATAGATTTGAACGTTCTTGTCGTACACATAATGTGGATAAATCACAATACGCTAATCAATTATCAGAAAACTTGAAAGGTGAATCTTTGACTAGATTATGCCTTGTAGGAGAAGCAGATAAGGATAATTATGATGTCATTAGGGCGGCTTTGATAAAAAAATATCAGCTAAGTGAGGAAGGCTATCGCCTTTTATTTAAAACGATGGTACCTGAGACGGGTGTAGAATTCTCAGAATTCACTGCAAAGGCACGTCTCACAGTTGATCGTTGGATTGAGCTTTCCAAAACAGAAAAAACGTATGAAGGACTTATGGATTTGTTGCTCAGAGATAAGATTATGTCATGTGTGAACAAACCTTTCCTTGAATTTATACATGAGCGTAAACCCAAATCTCTAAAAGAAATGGAAGAATATTGTTCCCAATATGTCACTGCACACCCCGACGTGACTTTTGGCAACACTAAGATTAAGGAGAGTATGCCAGTTGCTTCAGCAACACCATACAATCCCAATTATTCACACAGATTTCAGGGACCTCAAAACAGATTTGATAAAAAAGGTAACCATAATAGTTATCAAAACCAAGGTAACCAATCATTTCAGGGTTCTTCTTCAAAGAACTGGAGACGACCTGATAGCTCTCGACACAGGGGTGGTCATAATTATAGGAATTTCCGTAGAGGAAGTAATTATAGAAACTATCAGGGTTATCCGTCTTGGAGTCAACAAGATCATAATTACAGAGATACTCATTATAATGAATATGATAATGGTAACCAAGGGAACTATGACTCAAACCCAAATAGGGGTTACAATAGAGGTAACAATAACTACAGAGGTGATAATAACCGAGGTAGATCTCAAAACAAAAGACATAAACCACATTTTCAGGCAAACTCTGCACAACAAGAGTCCCATGAAGCCTATAAACAGAGTAAAGATAATAATGATGCTAGTAATATGGCATGTGCCGCTTTTGATTTTGGGAGAGCATCTCAGTGCCCCCAATGCAAAACGTTATTTGAGCCAACCACAGTGTCTACTTTAAGCTGTGGCCATCCTCTTCCTGCTCTTCCAGCATCAGTCGCGCATGATGGAAGAGGTTCTCTTGTCTTACATAAGGGTTTAGTGAATAACAATCCAGTCTCTGTGCTATTTGATTCTGGATGCACCACAATTGGTGTTAGGCAGTCACTCGTAGATCCTTCCCGTGCCACTGGACAAGTAGTCAAATGTGTAACATTTGGTGGCACATTAGAGAAATACTCTACTGCTATCATTAGGATTGCTACTCCTTTCTTTACAGGAGATGTACACGCATGTCTTCTTCCGAATCCGATCGCTGACCTCATCATCGGTCGCATTCATGGAGTCAAGGAATGCACTCCGCAACAAATTTCCACGTGGGAAAGGCAAAACATGCAGATTGCTAACGCTGTAGTCACTAGAGCTCAGGCTCTTAATATGCCTCAAACTTCATCTATTGAAGATAATGAAGTGCATAACCAAGATAATCCCTTGGTAATTTCTCGTGACTCGTTTATAAAACAGCAAGAAGATGATCCCACTCTGAAGAAATTCTTCATTCTTGCAACTAAAGGTGATCCGAATAAAGACACAAGTCGTAAATCGTGGATTACAAAGAAGAATGGCGTACTTGTACGTATGATTCAAGACTCCATTACGTCAAGTCATTCTCAAATCCTGGTTCCCAAGAATTTGAGAGTTAAAATTTTGCAGCACGCTCACGACTCTCAGTGTGCTGGACACATGGGTTTTTCCCGTACTAAGTCAAGAGTCCTTGCGGCTTTCTTTTGGCCATTGGTAAACAAGGACATACGTATTTATTGTCGATCTTGTAAAGTATGTCAGGAAGTTAAATCCAAAGGTCCACGGCATGCTGCACCCATTCAGGCGGCGGACATTCCTATTCGGCCGTTTCAAAAAATGGCCATAGACATTATTGGTCCATTTAAGATCAAGTCTGCCAGAGGACATCAGTTTATCTTGACGTGTGTTGATATGTGCACACGTTGGCCAGAGGCTATTCCTCTGAAGAGCATTACTACTGCTGATATTGCAGATGCTCTTTGGCTTATATTTTCTCGTCTGGGGTTCCCCGGAGAGATATTGTCAGACCATGGCACCCAACTAATATCAGATACCATGTCTCAAGTAATGTCTACTCTGCAGATAGATAGATCTTTAAGTAGTATCTACCATCCAATGTCTAATGGTATGGTCGAACGCCTTAATAGAACACTTAAAAACTTACTGGGGAAGATAACTGATGATCATCCTCAAGACTGGGACAGAGTTTTACCTGCGGCCCTCTTCGCTTACAGAGAGGTACCCAATGAACATACGGGATTTTCTCCCTTTGAACTCGTCTTTGGCGCGCGTCCGCGTGGCCCTATGTCGTTGCTTCACGATCTCATAACATCTGACAATATTGACGATGACACAAAGTCATCCTACGAATATGTCATCGCGTTGAGACAAAAAATTATCGAAGCATGCAAATTAGCAACTTCTTCTTCTGAATTTGCGAAACAGAAGGCAAGGCAATTTGCCAATAAGAAGAGATGCTTACGACAACTTTGTCCTGGTGACAAAGCATTTGTATTACTACCTTGTAGGGAAAACAGATTACTTATTTCTTGGAAAGGTCCGTACGATATAATATCGAAAATTTCCGATGTCGACTATATTGTCGATATTGATGGGAAGCATAAAACCTTCCACATCAATATGCTTACTGAATTCCATGAACGTCCGGATTATTTGCAACCCATTTTCCAAGCAACGGACAATTCTCCAGTACAACATGGTCATTACTCATCACTGTCCGTGATACAGGATGAGGAAACAAGTTTTTCAGATGTAAATCTTCCTCTTCCAATGATCCCACTTCATTCCAGTGAATCATGGAAGAACGTTACTGTCTCTCCTGATTTGTCTCTAGGAGAACAGCGACAAGTTTCAACTATGTTGCAAACATTTCAGGATGTACTCACTGACATCCCTGGACAAACGAATGTCATTCAACATGACATTGTTCTAACTGACCATACTCCTATTAGGGTTAGACCTTATCCTATACCTATACATTTTCAAGCACAGGTCGAGAAAGAGTTGGATGAGATGATAGATTTGAAAATAATCGAACCATCCACCTCTGCATATTCTTCGCCGATGGTTATTGTGCGTAAAAAAGACAATAACATACGTCTTTGCGTTGACTATCGAAAATTGAATCAAGTAACTAAGTTCGATGCCGAACCTATGCCTTTACTGGAAGAGCTACTTACTCGACTCTCCAAATCTCATTTTTTCACTAAACTTGATTTGTCTAAAGGATATTGGCAAGTTCCTTTATCTGAACGCGCCAAACCTCTCACGGCTTTTTCAACACCTAGAGGTTTGTTCCAATGGAATTTTATGCCTTTCGGTCTTATGAACGCACCAGCTACGTTCGTACGCATGATGCGCCGAATCCTATCTTATCGGTCAGATGTCATTGCATATCTAGACGACATCTGTCTTTTCAGCGATACTTGGGAAGATCACTATTCAGGGTTAGATGAATTGCTGTCTACTTTGCGTGAGCACAACCTGACAGCGAAACCCTCTAAAGCCTATATTGGTTTTAGCGAAATTTCTTTCCTAGGCCACCGAGTTGGTCATGGTTTCCTAAAGACAGAGGACCATAATACTAGTAAGATACTTAACATCTCAATCCCTAAGACTAAAAAACAGGTGAGAAGTCTGTTAGGTCTTATTCAATTTTATGGCAGATTCATTCAGAATCTATCCTCTATCATGGCACCTCTCTCAACACTTCTAAAGAAAGGTTCGCCTAATGTGGTCCACTGGTCTCAGGAATGCCAATGCTCTCTGGATAAGATTAAAACACTGTTTTTCAACACCACCTATTTTAGTGCTACCCACTAAAGATAAGACATTCGTTCTTCGTAGTGACGCTTCATCCACTGGGATTGGAGCGGCACTAATGCAAGAGTACTCTGGAACTCTGCATCCTGTAATGTATATTTCCAGAAAACTTAATGCGGCAGAAAGGAATTATTCGGTTTTAGACCGTGAGCTATTAGCTATGGTTTGGTCGATCCTCAAACTACAGAGATTCCTTCTAGGCGCACATTTCATAGTAGAAACCGACCAAAAAGCTCTTACTGCTATACAGAGTAAGAATTTGAAGAGCTCGAGGTCTACTCGATATGCAATTGCTCTTCAACCTTTTCATTTCTCTGTGCGAGCTATTCGTGGATCAGATAATGTGATGGCAGACATTCTGTCAAGATGCCCACATGATTCCACATAACTATTAGGGCTTAGACTTCTTGATATGTCTAGTTCTATAGTAGTTCCTTTTCTATATCATGATAGATACACATTTGTAATTTAATAATATAATGATTGTATCACTACATAGCGGTTCATTGATGTTTATTCACCGCTGTGCTTTGATGATTTTTTTCTTCATAAATCATAAATTTAAGATATCTAATACGAAATGATGATATGAATTTTTTAGGCATTGTGTAATTGCCAGAATTGTATTATACTTTGATGACACCTTCCTGGAAAAATATACTTGTAGAGAAATAATTTCTCTCAGTTTATGAGACACATTCTCACCAGTCGCTCCATAAGTCGACTTAGCCTCATATTAGGCGTTATAGGTATTCCTGATATTTTCATCTGCGCATTATTCATGCGTTGTGAGCCTATTGTACGTTGCTCCTAGATGTATTTCAAAAAAAAAAAAAAAAAATGTTCCATTTTTTTTTTTCCCCGGGAGGTGTGGTAAGACTGTTACGTGCAGTCTTTGATATCTTACAATATTATACATTGGTATTCTTGTTATCTTCGCAAATATTTTGAAAGCAAAATGGTGCTTAAGGGAAAGTCATTATTGTGTTACTTCCCTTGAAAGTTGTGTCGGCTCTTTCGATCAAACTCCGCGGATAAATCCATTTTACTGCGATTTATTCGTTGTTTGGGTAATAATAGATTGTTCTTGCTTCAGAATATCTATGGCCTGAATTTATGTGTATTGTTTGTCTGAGTAGGACGAGTCTGTCTTATATCTGTATATCTTTACATATCTAAGTCGAACTATATGTTCTGTTGTCTCTAGAGAGGTCGAAGGCTATTCGGCGGATGTGTCGCTAGAGTGTGGTGTGATTTGGCTTCGTCCTGATAGGGACTGTGTGTTTTCCATGTCGGCCTGTCGCCGGGGAAAAAGTGATCTCAGTATTTGTGGGGAAGGTGATAGTTGTCTAAACCTATCGTGTATGCTTTACCCCAGTGTTTAGTCGTATTGCCAAGGAATGGCAGTTTCATAATTCCTATACCAAGGTAATCAAAGACACTCTTATGAACTCTCGATCGAAGCCACCATTTTCGATAGTTACGATTTGAATGTCTAAGAGAATATATTTGACTCGATGAAAACGACTTCGATTCCTAGCAGCACTATATCCTGTAGATTGCAGTCAATTGTTCATGATCAAATCTACAGAGCAATGAAATGTTTTATGAATGACTAACTTTAGGACAGATTCATTATCTGTATGCAAACGTGAGTGACAGCTCACGAGTGAAGCCATCTTGGATCCAAACATGTAGTGACTTTCAAGAAGAGAAAAGGGGATGCCCGTATTATCGCTTGTTTAGTCCAGAGATCACTGCTACACATGAGAACCCTTTATCAGCGGTTCAATATTATTATATGGAAAAAATATGTGCTGAACATTATGTTGAAGAATCGTCGCTAGACGAGATTAGGTTTAGAAGCCATCTGAAATATTGTTTATAAGCTGACGTGCTCAGTCAGTGAAGTCAGATGATTTATATGTATGGGCGATGCTGAGGGCTTGGCTACTGACAGTCCATTATAATATTAATCTACATGAGTGCCCATGTAACATAACATTGCAAGACCAGTTATCCACTGTACTATGATGTATTATGCCAACCTGTGATTTGTCACTATCTGTGCTGTCGAGTGTGTACGTCCAATTAAACTTTAGAAAAGGTACACAGTCGTTGGTGTCGATGACTTCCAGTCATACATGAGTGTGAGAAAAGAACATTTGTCAACAACACGAACCCTTATCATCATTCGCACATTGTACACTGTATCCACTACAATCCACTGCGTAGGTCTGAGACAGCAGTGGCATGTGGAACGACAAGTGACAGTGACAGTGATTTCGAAGATGATTTTTCAGATGCTCAACGCTTCGACCAACTTGAACTAAATGATCTAATCCGAGATCTATATCTCTCCAAGGAATCTTCAGAACTTTTGGCTTCAAGATTGAAAGAAAAAAAAATTACTGACTGCTGAAACAAAGGTTACATTTTATCGCAGCAGAGAGCAAGATTTTATTCCATTCTTTTGTAAAGACAACAACCTTGTGTTTTGTACTAATGTAGGAGGTCTTGTTAACAAAATGGGTGTAAATTATACACCAGATGAGTGGCGACTTTTCATTGACAGCTCTAAAAGAAGTTTGAAGGATGTTCTCTTACACAATGGTAACAAATATGGCTCAATTCCAAGTGCTCATTCTACTACAATGAAGGAGGAGTATGCTACAATAAGCACAATTCTGGAAAAATTGAAGTATTTAGAACATAACTGGATGGTTTGTGTAGATCTTAAAATCATGAACTTCTTGCTTGGCCAGCAAATGGGATTCACCAAATATCCATGCTTTTTATGTTTGTGGGATAGCAGGGCAAAAGATATGCACTGGACAAAGAAACAGTGTCCGTTGAGGGATGAATTTAAAGTTGGAGAAAAAAATATTGTCAATAAGCCTCTCATTGATCGAAAAAGAGTTCTACTGCCACCATTACATATAAAGCTTGGCATGATGAAGCAATTTGTTAAGGCACTGAACAAAGATGGTACCTGTTGTAATTACTTATGCAGAAAGTTTCCAAAATTGAGCATAGACAAACTTAAAGCTGGAATTTTTGATGGACCTCAAATTAGAAAGTTAATAAACGATCCAAATTTTATTGATTCCATGAACAAAACAGAGTCCACAGCCTGGTCATCATTTGTTTTAGTTGTGCAAAACTTTCTGGGTAACTTTAAAGCAGACAATTATTCTGAATTAGTTGGAAACATGCTGTCGAGTTTTTGTGAACTTGGATGCAACATGAGCATAAAATTGCATTACCTCCATAACCACTTACATTTATTTCCGGAGAATCTTGGCGACTTTAGTGAGGAGCAAGGTGAAAGATTTCACCAAGATATAAAAACAATGGAAGAGAGATACCAGGGACTTTGGGATGCCCACATGATGGCAGATTACTGTTGGACCCTTAAGCGTGACTGTCCGGGCATATGACATTCCAGGAAGTCCTCAAAAAGATCCTTTTTGCGTGTTGACTAAACAAGCGCTAGTGATAAAGTTTTATTACATTTTTGGTAATATATGCACAGTAATTACATATAATATGAATGCAGACTAAAGTCAAAATGCCACTGATAGCACCTAACTCTAGGATTGTACATAACAATTGCCCTACTAATATGGTCATTCTTAGTTATCTCAAAAACTAGAGCTGATAGAAAAAATCTGATTACATTTTTGGAATCAGCAACCCAAAATTACCCAAGAATAGCTATAAAACTTAAGGCACCAAAATGTGTTTATACTAGTGTAATAAATAAGCGTCGTGTTGAGACACGTTTACAGCAGCGTTTTTTATTTTGAAATAGTCTTTTTTGCATTTAACTTATGTCTCACTTTCTTGTCTCTACTAACTGCAGTACGGTAATTTGGCAATGACGAAAACGCTGTGGTCCTAAGGTAAACAGTTTTTGTCCTGAGCTAGTGAGACTTCTTTTTCTTCTTAGATCCTTAGTCTCTGACTGACAAAGCAATCACTGTCCGTCACGAGTTGTGGCGTCATGTATGGCAGCAATAAACTGTCTCCACATTGCTCGGTCGGTGGGCTTCCTTTGAGCAGTGCTCACATTTTGTCACAACTGAAATATATAGTTACAAAATAACGCCTTGGCGTTACACGAGAAATGCTAAAGGGTAACTCTGCCAAGGAGGGTCGGACTGGCTAGAAGGTATGGCTTCTGCCTATAATTCTAAAGGTACCAGGTTCGATCCCAGCATAGGGAATATAATTAATGGAATTTTTTTTTTTCAAACCTTTATAATGTCATACTTCCCCCTGATCTCATGGGTATTGAGATCAGATGCCTAGCCTTCTCGGATAAAAAGGCGAAAAAATAGGAGGTGTCGTGTGCAGGTTGCACAAGTTAAAAAACCCTGGGTAGTTGGAAATCGTAAAGAGTAGGCCATACGATCGATGCCCTGGCAAAATTTACAAAAATTAGGAAAACCTACCCACCACAAAAATATGTATATAATGTTTGATTCCTGTTTACACATTGGGATCCTCGCCGGTGCTAAGAAGTTCGTGCACTGTGCTAAGTTCCTCCTTGCCTGATCAAAGGGAGGAGATCGGAGCCCTGATGGAATGTCCGTTGTCAATGAAGATGGTCTTTAAATCTAAAGCCAAGCCAAACTCAGCCAACATTGACGAAATAAATTTCTAGGCATGCGAATTTGTATACAGAACAGACAAACAAAAGGATTTTGCAGTATATATATATATATATATATATATATATATATATATATATATATATTATATATATATATATATATATATATATATATATATATATATATATATATATATATATATATATATATATATATATATATATACTGAGCGACTTTAATTACGCATCACTACATGAATCACTCACCAAGATGTCTGAGAATAAAATAATGGTAACATGTTTGATATCACTGGAAACAGTATCCATTGACCGACCGATTCCCACAATCCGCGTAGCAGTGCATGAACATTAATAACACATAAGGGAGGGAAATACAATACCAGAAACCTACCCTCTGTTCTATACTACTGTCTTTAAGTCTTCTATCATTTACTGGACACAGTATCAAGGTCTTTGTCTTGTTTGGACTGACACATACTGCAGTATAGAGGAACAACAGAAGTGATTGCGTCATTAATGGGCTGAGGTGCCCATTGTAAACTTCCGGTGTTGTTCTTGTGTTTCGCACTGATGACCAGTCAGTAAAGCATCCTTTTTAAGGGATGCCTAGCTGGCCGTGAGGTTAGTGTGATTCGCTTGTATAGCTAGGCGGAGTTGTCGTACGGAAGGTACGGGGTTCGAACCCTGGGTAAGCCACTCACGTCTGTTGTTTTTCTGTTGTCTAAGTGTTCTACTTCTTTATTTCTTACGAGTGCCTGAAAACCTACCTTTATGTTTGTCTAATATTAATGTAGCAGTGCATGCAGTGTTAAAAAAACTACAGTCACAAATGTAAGGTAGGGGTCAAATTGAAAAGTCACAAATGTCGTTGTTGTCATTGTAACGTGTTTAGTAGCGCGTTTGGCCACCGTTGCATCAAGTCAAGCCTGGCAGCGTCTCAACATGGGGTTAACCAGTGTGCGTAGAAAATCCTGGGGGAATCGATCCCAAACTTCGGTTATATCGCGTCGCAAATGATCCAGGGTCTGCAGTCGTCTGTGCCAGTAGAGTTGGCGTCCAATCTCGTCCCAGACGTGTTCAATGGGTGCCATATCTGGGGACAATGAAGGCCATGGTATGACAGCGATGTTATTGGCCTGAAGGAACGCTGTGGTGGCCCTAGCTGTATGTGGTCGTGCGTTATCATGCTGGTACAGCTGGAGCTCGGGATGATACTGGAAGAGGATTGGGCCGACTCGAGAAAATCTGGCGTTGAGTCCTGCCGCCTGCAGTTGACGTCGCACGGTGTGCTCTGAAATGGTTCCGCATCTCCCAACAACATCTCTTGCTGTTACAGCTGCCGCCAAAAACCGATTCCGCAAATAAACCTGCCGTATATGCGCGTCCTGTTGAGGTGTTGTAACTCTGGGTTGACCTTGACGGGGTCGATCTGCAATGGATCCAGTGGCCATTAAACGTTGTTGCAGTCGGACGATGGTGGACTGGTTGCAATTCAAGTGTCTGGATGCTTCTCTGGTGGACATCCCGCCTGTTATCATTCCTATCGCTCTTTCTCTCTCTGCAGCGCTGAGTCTAGGCATGGTTTGACGACGTGTTTGTGCTTGTGGACTAAAATATTGACTGTTTTCCAGTCTGTAGTGCTCTATGCTGAGCTCTGGGTGAAAAGAAATTAATGTTTTCCGTGCAGAATTTTTACCAGGCACTTAAATCATGTTTTACGTGTTTCACGTGCTACTTTTGTCTCCAGCTTTGCTGGCGCAAAATGACTATGCTGGCCTCTGGGCGGTGACCTTGCGAACCTGTATACTAATTTCGGTAACAATTGCATGACCATAAGATACTTTACCAGGCACTCGTATAGTGATGCGTAATTAAAGTCGCTCAGTATATATATATATATATATATATATATATATATATATATATATATATATATATATACATATATATATACATATATATACATATCTGTGTGTGTATATATATATATATATATATATATATATACGTTTATATGCATACGGTTTTTAAAGTAGGTAAACCTAATTAACTACTAGTGAATTAAAACTAATAAAACATAAAACAGGACACATAGTTTGTGGAACAACTTTGAAAAGAATCAACAACTCAACTTTGATAAATGATCAAACATTTTTTCCTTATTAACAGCAAGAAGAGAAGAATTCCTGCCCTGTACACTGCTACGTGTCCTCTGGGGATAAAAGCCGAAGTTGCCATTCGTATGAGAAGCAAAGGACCAATCACCAAAACAAGTGTCCGATTTGTGATTCTGTTGCTCACAAGAGCGTTTCTCCTTGTTTCTCTACCGAGGTAAACTCTGCACCAGAACGCGAGAGATCGGGTGAGCAGTTGTATTTTGCTGGATTCTTATCTAACTGTGGTGAATATTCTGTGGCTGTGTTGCTTTGGCAGTAGCGTATGTATCCTTTGAAGCATATAAAAAATAAATTTTTAAAAACCAGACTCATTTTCTAATCATGCAATTTTTGTGTTTTAATTCATTCTGTGATATACTCCGTATCCCCCCAACAGGAGATCCTCTCTAGCTTAGAGGAACATCCAACTCGAGGCACTACACAACCCCACTAATTTTAGCAAATCTTGTATGATTTACCAATGTTGAGCCTCTTGAGTTGGAGAAGTCCTCTGAATTGCAAAAAAAAAAAAAAAAAAAAAAACCAAGAAACCACCAAGAAAAAAAAATGGTAAAAGAGTGAAAACTCGACTCCATAGGGATCGTTACATACATACTCCCCATCTGTGTCTCTTTCGGTATGAGATGGTTTGACCAGTTCCCTTCCTCACTGTGTTTCCATTCCTTACCTCAGCAGCAGAGTCCCGTCAGTAATGAGGTTAAATAACTATTTCTCTAAAAGTGAAGAGATTTTATTTGATATGATATATTGGTTGTTAATCCGAAAATATACGCCCTTGTTGCAGTATCGAATATTGCCTGTACAATTAGAGTTGTTGTTGTATCATTCATTGATATTTGTCGCTTACAATATTACTAATCTTGTGCCATGTATATTTTATTACATCTCTGATGATTCGTGAATTATTGAAAGCGTGCGGGAACAAATCATCAATTGTTGCAATTGTCCTATCTGTGTGCTCAATTACACTTTCCAAATATTATATTATTTATAAGACTGTTACAAATGTTTTTGCTATCTCTTCCCCTATCAGTTTCAGCAGTTTATTTCTGTTTCATTTGTGTATACTGAACATCATTTTTTTTAATATACTGTTTATATTTACGATTTTTTTCCCTTGGATAGTTCATTTCTGTTCCTTTCAGTTTGTCATCAGACTGTGGACAGTTTTGATGAATTTGTCATACGAACAAAAAATATGCACACACACACAAAAACACAACAACAACAACAAACGAAGACTTGAGAAGTATCAAGGATAGTCTTTTATGATATTGAGTAGCTTATCGTTGGAAAAGATCTGTGCTTTACGGGTGGCTGTGTTTTTTTGTGTTTTGAAGTTTGGACGAGTCTGATAGGATGTGAGATGCTATCCCATTGGTTGGTTTGATTGCTGCGACTAGGTCATGTGTGTGTACTCACGTGACATGAATAGTGTCAGGGATTAAATGAGTTAAACTCGGGTGATTGTCGCTGCCTAAATTATGATGACTTTGAGAAGCTGGTTGGTTGCTAGTTTTGAGGCGAGATGGTGGCATGTCAAGATTGTTCTAGAAGTGTATGCATACAGTGTACTAGATGGAATGAAAGAGAATTCATTATCAGACCTAGAATAATGTTGTGTCAAAGTAGGACAGTGATATGCACGTTTTCGGTCATGGATGTAGAATGTTCAGATCATACAGATGTATCACTCCATTAAAGTATTCGGAGCCCGAAAATACCGGTGCCCAGTTATCTATCTATACAGGAAGACGGCTGAACGTATGCAACCTACTGATACCCGTTGTCACAGGACGACATTCATCCCATTCATTTTTTCTGTTTATTCTGATGGTACACTCCTCTATGATAGTATTTACCGGTCATAATCTTACTCTATGCCTTTATCTATCGATATTATCATATTCTCGGTTGGCCACATCCCGTCAAACTCCACACGTTTAGACCTGGCCGCATGACATGTTATCTGTTGATCGCGGGGGAGACATCGCTGACCATTCAAAAATAAGATTAAGTCAACATTTGTCTGCCGTTTTATTGTTTTGACAAACAGGCTACTGATAGATAAGCAAGTATTCTGCTTCAGTACAGCCGGCAAAGGGGACAAACAAGAAATGTGGCCGATGTCCCATGGCGGAATATTTTGAAATCGCCCCACCCCACCGTTTTGTTTGAAAAGATTGGCGCTTTCTTAGCTTCGTGACAAACAGGGCGGGGGAGGACAGTGAATATAACCTGACGCTTCAGTCAGTAAAATTTACTGTGAGAAATCGCTTGCCAATAAGACGACACAACCAGACTTGCCAGGCGTTAGAATTCAGAATTTCCAGCTATCAGACCGGACACATTTTATTGGAGAATCTTGACGGACTTACAAAAACAGCCCAAGAAATCCTTATCATTTTAATAAGGAAAGCCGTTGTCTGAGGAAACTGAAGGAAACACACGGAGTCAGAGAGGGAATTAAAGTTAGAATTAACGACCCCAAGTACACGTGAAATAAGGCATCTGCCAGTGCCTTTTATTCCTCTGAGCAAAAAGGCCTGTGAGCCAGGCTTGGCGTAAGTTGTGATTTTACATTCTATATTTCATTACTAACATGTGAACTAACATATATATGTATATATTACCATGTGAATTTTAATATGTCAAAATCGCTAGTGGATGTCCCAATCATTTGAGGCTGGCAACCTCAGCGAATAGAATGATGATTCATGAACCACCACTGCTAGGGCTGGTGATTGCTTTATTGCTAGTTTCTTAAAGAAAACTAAAATCAAAAGGTAATCCCAAGTTCCATATGGAGCATCGAGGGAAAAATGAAAGAAATGATGTACATTCTAAGTATAATACTTACAGTTTCAAAACCAGTGTAAATGTCTATGTAAACATATTCACTTTTAAAATAACTGAAAGTTTCAAACTTTTCAAATCAGTGTAAACACAAATGAAAACATTTTCAATTTATATTGTGAACACTTTTCAATCAGTGGAGATGTAAATGTAAACATACTCTATCTGTATTATTAACCTTTTCATTTAAATGTAATGTAAAGCTAAAGCTATTCTATTTAAATGTAAGGAAAGTTTTATCCCGAGGGATTAAATTTAATTCTCATCGAGGGTAAATTTTGAGTTATATGAGATGGTAGAATAAGAAAGGGGGCACATAACTATGTGTCGGAAAACGCAATACTCAGTAGAAAGTTTCGTTTCTATTCTTTATCACAGTTATTGGTGGTATCAGCAGAAAGTACTATCTCTGGAACAAGAAGGGAACAGTGGCCTAAGCTTTAAGACGGAGGACCAACTTTGTAGACTCTCCCTGACATTTCTTGGAAACCAGCTACACCCTACACCATTGACCAGCAACGAGCGCGAGCAGTGTAAAAGGAACCAACCCATCAGAAGGAGCAGAACCGTCATTGGAAGCTCAATATATATACTGCCACTTGAATTTCTTGTAAAAAAATTACATCCAATCACGACCGTGATGATAACGTTTTCGTGATCCATAACTATTCAAATTACTTTCAAACTGTTAAAACTTAAGTGATTATTAAAATTTGTTATTTGTAATTATACAAATTTAACTTCCATTTAATCATTTTAAAGTTACTGCATGTTTGTCTCAGTCAAATTGCTAAATACACTCTAAGCAGAGCTATACCAGAATAATAAGAATTCCGCTGAGTAAATCAGGGGAGGGGGCTTAAACGAGCTAAATTAATAAGTGCCTAATCCTTCACAAACGTTGTCAGCACATTCTAGAATTAACTTGCTCAGCCAAAGCAGCATTGTTTTCGCATATCTGAATATCTTGTGAAGACTCCCTGGAGATAGAAGCGTTTTTTTTCCTTCTATCTATATCTCTGCCAAGAGTAATCATGTGCGAAGGTAGACACCTTTGAAGGCCCATATTAGATACTTTTTAGTTTTGGCCACTGTTGGACCACTTGTGCAAAGCAGGGGAGGCAATCCCGTCACACATACACACACACACACACACACACACATATATATATATATATATATATATATATATATATATATATATATATATATATATATATATATATATATATATCTTGAAGCACATTAAAAACGCACCACCTGTATAATCCAGGAACAGAGTGTGAAATGTAAATATAAGTGTTTACAAGTTTACATATTTGGAATCTTTATTCATTTTCCTATGAATCCATGGTGGTTATTAATTTGTACATTTGATTGTTATGAAATTCATTGCCTTCTGTGCAGGCAAGGGAGAAAACCAAAAATGCAACCAATAAAAAAATTCGTTCACACTATCCTCAGTATCTGGTATGTCCCCCGTGTGCTTGCAAACAAGCTTGGCAGCGGCTCCGCATGGAACGCACAAGTCTCTGAAGGAAATCCCGGGGAATCAAGTCCCATTAACGTGTAAGAGCAGCTTCGAGCTGTTGCAGATTAGCTGGAGAACCTTGCCTGTAGACTCTGCGTCCAAGCTCGTCTCACAGATGTTCTATAGGGGACATGTCTGGTGATAGGGCAGGCCAATCAATCGTCACAATGCTCTGCTGCTGCAGATATTGCTGCGTAATGTATGCGGTGTGCGCACGTGCGTTATCCTGCTGGAGAAGCTGCAAGTCTGGATAATTTGTGAACGCAGGAGCAACCAATGCATCCAGAACCTCATCTCGATATGTCACAGCATTAACATTTCCACGGAAGACGTGAAGAGGCAAGCGATGGTGAAAACTGAATCCTCCCCAAAAGTGAATACTGCCACCTCCAAATCGGTTGTGCTGACGAACACAGCAATCTGCAAAGCGCTATCTACACCGTCGCCAAATCCGCATACGTCCATCAGCAAAGGATATGTTGAATCTGCTCTCGTCTGTGAATAGGACAGCATTCCACTGCAGTCTAGTCCATCTGACATGTTGCTCTGCCCATTGCAGGCGCTGCTGACGATGTCTGTGAGTCAAGTTTGGCCCAACATAAATTCGTCTTGCAGTAAGGCCTGCATCTCTGAGTCGTCGTATGACTGTCATTCGAGAGACTTGCCTACGTCTACCCACTATTGCTCTTGCTATTTGACTTGCCGGGAGATAACGATTCCTTAGGTGACTCAGCACAATATGACGATCTTGCGCAGGGGTAGTAACTCGTGGTTGGCCACTCCGAAGTCTATCCCGGGCACTGCCAGTGGTTCCGTAACGTTCATTGAGACTTACAATAGTGCTGTGGTGGCAATTCATCCTTCTGGCAATGGCCCGCGTAGCTCATTCCGGTCTCCAACATACCAATGTCTCGTTGGCAGTCGCTTTCAGATAGTCGTGGCATTTCAAGCACATGTACTGGGTGTTTTGTTTCAGCGGCCTTTTTATACCGAGTATACTGCCACAACGCGTACACATTTTCAGGGTCATAGCTGTTGGGAATCGTGTTGCACGTGTAACTTTCATTGTTTTCATGTAGTCTGTACACAAACCCGTGGGTTGAATCATGCACTTTCCATTCCAGCAGCCATTCGCTCTCTACCTCATGACAAACACGGGAAAAATCCATTCCCACACTTTTTTTTTCCAGCTTCTCGGCATCAGTATATATAATAGTGGTGCGTTTTTAATGTGCTTCTGTATATATATATATATATATATATATATATATATATATATATATATATATATATATATATATATATATATATATATATATATATATATATACTGTTAAAAAAACGCGTAGCTATCCGAGGGCGCGTTTTTATGAGTTTGTAAGTAAAATTTGGTGCTAGGGTATATAAAAACCGGCCTCAAATGTTCTTTACAGTGTCAAATGCACGTGTTGACCTGAATTGTTCCTTTTTGTAAACTTACAACGCAGTGGTCAATAGTGTTTATGACGCAATTTTTGACCACAGCTCATGTTGCGCGCAAGTGAAAGCAACAAAATTTGGGGTGAACACTATTCACTGACTATGCAACTGAAGCCCTATAAAAGGATAACAAACAACAACAAAATTCAGTTCATTTTCAAGCAGACATTTATGGCGTCTCTATCGATAAATTTAAGGAACATTGCTTTTGGCCGACTGCATGCAGGCGAAAGTCAAAGTCAGGTTGCCAGGCATCTAAACGTGCATCAGAGTACCATCAGTCGACTTTGGCACCGGTTCCAAGCCACTGGCTCAGTTGAAGACCGGCATCGCAGTGGACGACCCAGAGTGACAACAGCAGCCGAGGATCGCTTTATTCGGCTTCGTCACCTCAGAGACAGGTTTACAACAGCTTCCTCAAATTCCCAGTCATTGCCTGCAGGACGTCATGTGTCTGATCAAACTGTCCGGAATAGACTGCATAACGCTGGACTTTGGGCACAACGACCTCACCGAGGACCTGTCCTTACTCGCCGCCATCGCCAAAATCGACTTCTTTGGGCCAACCAGCATCGTCCCTGGGCAGCTGACAATCAATGGAGACGTGTCTGGTTTAGTGACGAATCTTTCTTTTTGTTGCAGCGTCATGATAGACGGCGTAGGGTCTACCGTAGGCGGAATGAACGTTTTGCCCCAAATTGCGTTGATGAAGCTCCGCCGCACTGTGGTGGATGTGCAATGGTGTGGGGAATGATCAGTTACAACGGAAGGAGTCAATTGGGGCACATTGAAGGAGGCATGAATGCGCAACGATACGTCAATGAAATTCTTCGACCCCATGTCCTTCCACTTTTGGCTGCCCAAAGGTCTGTGTTTCAACAGGACAACGCCAGACCCCATTGTGCACGGTTGACCACGCAGTTCCTGACTGCCAACAACATTCTCACTCTTCCCTGGCCATCCCTGTCTCCAGACATGAGTCCCATTGAGCACCTGTGTGATGAGCTGCATAGACGTGTTTGTCGCCGAGACGTTGCTCCAGCCAATCGTCGTGATCTGTTCCAGGCACTCCAGGAAGAGTGGGCAGCCATCCCACAGGCCCACATCAGACGTCTGACCGCACCCATGCCCATGAGATGCCAGTCGCTGATCGATGCAAGAGGAGGCCACACACCATACTAACGGGAAAGCCCGTACGCCAAAAAAACTCTCGTGACCCAAATGCAAAACAACTGTTAATTGATTGGTTGAACCGTAAGGTATTCTTGTGTGCAATTTGAACAATTAACTCATTAAATTAAAAAAGTTATTGAATGTCACAATTATGGCTATGTGTGTGCCTTCAGTAGCTATGCGTTTCTTTTTTTGAACAGTATATATATATCTCAGAAAATCATGCATCTGACTTCTTCCACTCTCCTAACACACTTCATCTAACTCGATGGATTGAGATTTAATATCAGGTGAATCGGGGAAAGTTCTGAGGAAGATTACATGGTGGAGGGAAGCGGAGGCCAATACATGATACTACATCAGGATGCATGATACTCAAGAGAGGCAATTGTTTTCTCTCAGTTTTTTGTACCAGTTCCCAGAAGTCGACGCTAGACACCTATAACAGACGGGTCTTGGGGACACTCGAAGAGGCAACCTGAGCAGTTACACCTGGACCGTCAGGAACGTGCTGCTATTAAACCACTCGACTCTGGAAGAGAAGAAACAGTCAAAACTCCATTGGGAACCAACAGTGACTGAACCAGAAGTCAACGACAACCTTTGACACTACATTGTAAGCTAAGTACCCAATACTGGCACAGCTCATGGACCTTTAGTTTTTTAAAATCTACCATCACTTAAGATCTTCTAATGAAGACAACACAAATTAACTCTTCTTTGACAGATTAATTTTAATTATTTTAACCCTGTTGATCACATATTTCTTAAATAAATGTTTTGTTATTTATGTAAATATAGATCCAGATTTGGAGTCTATTTGTTGATTAAGTAAATTTTGTGTCTGCACTCGCTTGGCTCATTTTTTTGTAAAATACATATTTACAGAGCTATACATAGAATTAATGTTTTGCTGAATCACCTTCGGCTGGGTGTTCATAAAATACGAGTCAAAACATACATTTCTGACAGAAGAGGCGGAAGAATACAAGATTTATAACAAACTTAGATGACTCATTAGTTGTAATTGCGATTATAGAAATCCATGTGAAACTCCAAGGGCAATCTAGAGCGAAGGCTGCTGCCTTTGTAAAAACCTAACTCCTTTTACTCGAATTTTGGTCATTATTGAACCACTACTGCAGAGTAGGTGTCACAAAACGTTTTGTGCATGTACTTTTGCGCCCTTCTCTCTCCCCTTAATCGTTCTATTATTTGACATGTTTTATGCACCTACATGTTTTGCCTAGCCGCTCCTAGATTTATTTACGTTTCACCATGTCAATTCTAGCATGACAGAGCTAATTAGACAGGTCAGCGGATAATACTTTTATCATGTAAGTCGTCTAGCCACTTTTGATAGAGTCGATCTTGTTTTTATACAATGTGGTAACGCACGATCGATGAAAAGAAAGCCATATTGGCTGTCTAAGAAATCCGTCTGGCGGATGCACGAATACACAAGTGATAATTAGACAATCGCTTCCGATGGACGTTCTGTATCAATAATACAGATAACACAGGGAGATTATTTTGGGCAGGAAATGAGTTAACAGAGATGTTGGTAAGGTTGCATGAGATGCAATCGGTGGTATTACTGACATATCTCAAAGAGGTCACGAGTTTAAATTTTAAAATGTGATACATTAAAACACGGGGGAGGGGGGGGGGGGATAGTATGGATTTAACACTCCGACCCACATAGTTCTAAATAGCTTAGATTGGTTTAATTTGAGAGACGGAATAGACATTGGATTTCATTGGCAAATTCGTCGGAATATAATCTGAGATTTGAACTGAAAAATGGGATTATAACCTAGCGAAATCGGAGACTTCTTCTTCTTCTTCCTCGCTCGTCCTGAAAAGGACGTTGGTTACGTTGTGTCTGGTTACACCGGAGCTGCGATATCTGCGCCTTTCGGCCGACACATCCGACTTCAGAACGTCATTTTTGGGACTGGGTTTGCCTTCCCTCTTCGATCCCTACTCTCTCAGCCAGACTGCAGTGATGCAGCCTGTTTCCAGGACCACCACGTGGAGGTGGAGTAGGGTCTTGGTCAGCTCTGGTTCGCTGACCTTGACGCAAGCAGTCAAGCTATGGGTCGCTGACTGCATTCTCTATTGCTGCATCTTTGGGTCACAAATCGGAGACACAAATCAGACTGCATCGCCACGTCAAGCTAGCAATTCCCCAGAGGAATAGAGAAGGATTGACAAAGGATTCCAAAATTATAAGTGACAGATCGAAGTATTTGGGCGTCTTTATAGCTTAAAAGAGAACGCTCAGTTTTAAATACAAAGACTGGAAACTTAAGGGACCAGATCGAAGAATTTGGGAGTCTTTACAACTTAAAAGAAAACCCGCAATTTTAAAAACAAAGACTGGAAACTTCAGGAATCACAAACACAAGTCACAAAAGGAATAATAAAATTACCCAGACAAGTTATTCGAAGCATTGCATCAACGTGCTGTGTCCACACATCTGTGCCATGAGACTGTGTTCCCAAAAGTTACTTTGGGGTAGGTGTAAACATTTATTTTACCATGGGAGTGTGACATGTCTGTACTTGATAAATGTTTATACAAGTCATAGGAGGCTGGCACCATCAACATATGAAAATAGTATGTTCATAAACCACTACAGCAAGCGCTGGTGTCTGTTTTATGCTAATTCGCTCTGAAAAGCGAAAGCAGCAGCAACCACAGACTCCAAATGGAGCAGTGATAAGTGATGATTGCATCCCATGTGCATCATTTTGTGAGATATATGTACCTTGTTAATTTTAGTTCAGGCAGATCATTACATTCGCGCTGTCCAAGCACATATTTTCCCAGTTTAATACCAAGAAGAATATTGGTGATTTCTAATCATCTCTCCTGAGCTACGCTGTGTATACTCAATTTAATTATTCAGAGAGGCTAACATTGGTGAGTGCACAGCGAGACAATGCGCCAGTTAATCTTCCAACCCAGTGTACTTAGCAGAGGCATTTGTTCTTTTTATTTTATATAAAGTTTGTGGTACGAAGCTGCAGGACTAAAATTTCGACGCCACTAGTTGTGAGTCAAGAGCAGGGATTCAACACTAACCGCCTACATTGGACGTGTTGTGTGGAGACGTGCACTCATTACAAAAGAATTGACGAAACCATGGCTGCAGGTCTCACTTAGACCAGCTAAGTTTTTATTAAAGGAAACTGCAAAAGAGCACTTTTTTAAAATAAATCCTTACGTTACTCCCTTGAGATAGAAGCATCATTATCCTTCTATCTACAACTCTGCCAAGAGTAATCTTGTGCAAAGGTAGACACCTTTGAAGACTGTGGCGTAGCGTTGAAAAAAAAAAGAACTATAGTAGTTAGAAATAGCAGATATTGTCACAGCGCTATTTCGCAGTGCATCTTAGGTATTGTGTTCGGCGAAAAGTCAGCCGGGCGAGGCCGGAGCTAGCCGAACTGGTGGGTCAGGTGACTACCGGAAGTCGGCAAATAAGGCTCAAATTAGAGGAGTCAGAAACTAGCCATCGTCCTGGTAGGACGCATTTTTCCCTTTTGCCAGCGAGATTGCTGTGTGGTTCATGTTATGGACTATTAATTGAGTGCTTGCCATATTTCGGTCCTGGTGGATAAGTACGTTGTAATGCTAGAACAGTGTATTGTCTAGTTCGTATTATCTACAGGCCGTAGTTTGATAAAAGATAGATGTTTTTTCAGTGTGTCATTTCCATAGTTTTGCAGCTCATGTGAGCGATATTCATTGTAGTGGTTTTCAGTGTAAGTCGTACTGTTGTGTATGATGCTGATAGATTAAGCTGCTAAGGCAAGTTTTACAGTGGCATTTCATTATTGTATTTGATGCGTTTATTGGCCTTGTGAGGCCTTATTGTATTGTGCATAGTATTAAAGGGAAGTTCCTGTTAAAGGTGTTCTTTTCTATTCTCAGCCATTGTTGTGTGGTATACTGTTGGAAGAACGAGCCTTTAGTTATTATTACATATCCACACTGCAGTGGGAGAACCAGTGGAGTATTCTCTACAGTTAATGGTTCTTGACAGCTGGGGGCTGTATCCGTTTCTTTTGTGAGCCTTAAGGCCGCGGGGAAATATTTTATAGTATACAAGGCTAGTCGTTTCTATGCACACAAATATATTGAGGGTGTAGCAAAGCATTGTGTTCACTTCATGGTGTCTTCCAGTGTTCACGGCGGTGTGTTTGCTTTCGGTGCTAGACAGTAGCAGTGAACTGTGTTTGGTCGGGTGTGACCCGTCGCGGTATGTGACCTAGTTTGAAAGAGGGCACTGTGGCAAGTTAGCGTTGTAAATACAGCTTATACTTGACATTTTTTGTGTTAGATGATGATGTTGGAAAGGTCACGTTTGTGCTAGTTTTTCAATCATTGATTGAAGGAGTGTTACAAGTTGTACAGTAGAGTTGCAGCTGGCGTCTAGGTTTACAGTTTGATATATTACATGGCGCACTTTGTAGTTTAGTGCTAGGAAGGTGGTGGTCCAGACAGAGCAGCGGAGATTAGTGGTGACAGGTGTCTACTTTTGGTCCGTGTAGTGTTAGAAAATGAAATCAGAATTCCATGTGAGGTTGGTACTATTTGGGCTCTGGTGCCTGACTGTGTGCTGTCGGCAGAGGAGATTAGATCATCAATAGTTGTTGATATTGGTGGTGTCAATAGTGGGTAGTATTTGGGCTCTGGTGCCTGACTGTGTTGTGTCGGCAGTGGAGATTAGATCATCAATATTTATTGATATTGGTAGTGTTAAAAGTGGTGTTCGTAGTATTTGGGCTCTGGTGCCTGACTGTGTTGTGTCGGCAGAGGAGATTAGATAGTCAAATAGTGGTTGGTATTGGTAGTGTCTATAGAGGTGTTGGCATCTCAGGGTGTGTGCAACTCCTCTTATTCGGATTTTGGTCTAGATCAACGCAACTATCGTTGTACAAGTAGCCAATCTGCAGTAGTGTAATCGCTCGTACTGCTCTACCTACCTGGAGAACATTACATTCCTGCGTTCCTGCCAAGTGCTGTCGTCATCATGCCCCATCGATGTGCCGTTCTACTGGGAGCCTACCCATGCTCCTTTCGTGGCCCTAGTACCGCTTGAAGGGATGCCGGTTACCGAAGCCTGCTGATCTGTGTGGTCCTGGAATTTACTGTGCTGAAGAGTGAAGACTGCTGGGTTCCTGAAGTGGCGTAGTGAAGTGAACTGTGCTTGTATATTTTACGCATCACCGTGCCAAAGGACATAATTGTTATTATCTGGCACATAGACTTGTGAAGATGACATTATTGTGGATACGGATGTTATTCTTGCTGTGGACAGTGCCGAGATAACACCGAGAAGAACATTGTTTACGGTTGGATTTTTTCAAGTTTGTGGAGACCTGTGTGTGCTGTTTTCATCGACCATCATCTGTGTCTCAGGAGCTACGTGGAGGTGCATCGCTGGATCGTCAGTTAAGTTATTGTTTGAACATCTGTGTATGATTTGTGTATTTTTGTTTTCTTTTTTGTTCTTCCCTTTAATTTTTTTTCTGTCTTGAAATTTTCTTTTCTATCTATCCATCTGAGACAATATATCACACAGTCTGGTCTCTTAGATTAGTGAGACATTTCTGTTGGGGTCGTGTTAGGTTAGCATAAGTGTTGAGGACTGTTTCGCGGCTTGCAAACATGTGAATGGTTGCAAACATTCGCATGCGTGCACCACGATACTCCTCAATTGAATTAATACTGGTAATCGCGCAGATCAAGATATGACGCGTCAAGCGTAGTTACAGTAGTCTACCTATGGCCTGCGGGCCTGATGGGCGGCGTGCCATCCGACAGTGTTTCAATGTGTGGCACAGCCACTTATGGATAGTGTTTCAATATGTGTGGCATAGTCACTTACTCAAGTGTAGAACCGTTGTGTTCTGGCTTTAAGCCGATATAAGGATATGTGTCTAAAGACTAGGAAAGTCTATGTATGGCCATTGAGCCGAATGGCAGTGTTGGAATGTGTGGCAAAGCCACTTAAGGATTGTGTATTAATATGTGGCACAGCCACTGACTAAGGATATATGTGGAACGGTAGATCCACTGGAAAGTGTAAAATAGCGTAAGAATCCGTATCAAATTAAATATAGGACCAGATAGAGTCCAGAGTAGAATCGCGAATAACGCAGATTACGTTCAAGGTGAACTTATACACATGGCAGTTAAAGCCTGGCGATGGAAGCCAAACATGTTGAATAATGATACATAGACAGGATCTATAGATTTACGGATAATGAACTCACTAGCAGTGTGAAGGGATAATAATTCCAAGGATCGGATTCAGTAGGAGTTGGTTGCAAACTCTATTACGCTATAGACTTAATGGTTAACCCAGACGAGCTAAGTCTGTGGGACGAACATTGCGGAGAGCTTAGTACTATGTTAAAGCCAAGTTAATGTGTGAGAAATGTGTTACGCTCATTGTGTAAAAGGATATATATATTAAATTGTTCAGTCGTCAATGGAACTTGTTAAGTGCCTGAATTATTCAAGTTCTCATTCTGTGCTGTGACTGTTGTTAATCCTTGCAAGGTCAGTCCAGATTATCACAGGTATTCATAAGACTAACTATAATATAACCAACACTGCTGGAGAATTAATAAACAACAACGACACTGAATATAATAATAATTAAATCACACAATAATGGCTTAAAACTGCAATCGAACCATAAGCTGGAATTAGAATAGATGAATCATAATATCTGAAGTATTGACAAGCAACCCCATAACTCACGTCCAACGGTGCTGAATCTTTTAATAACAACTAGGAAGAAGAGATACAGCGGGACCGTAACATACTGGTGTCAGAAGTGTTCGGACAATTTTCAGAATTCATCTTTTCTGTTACCCAATTGAACGAACTAATATTCATGAATCAGGCTTCAAGTTGGGAAGATTCTAGTGGAAACAACCTCAAGATCAATTTAGTTCGTCACATACAAGGTCACAGTGGAAATTGAACAGTTCAAGAGGGTCTCATTCAAGTCGCAGGTCCAATCTGACAACCCTAATTTACACATCAAGTTACGAAGGTCAAGGTCGAGTCAGGACTCCGATCAACGGTCACTTTCTTCGCTGAATCACATCGATCGTATGTCATTCAATCTTTGATCCTGAACCATCACAGAGAACCGCGAAGACAAGCCATACCCTTGTTAAACGTCCAGAGCAACCGGGGAAGTATTTCGACAGAAGTTCTTTCGATATTAATTTCGCAAGGATCATCTTCAATCAACCGGTCACGTCTGCTTCTCAATGGGAACAAGTCAAACAGCTGGGAGCATCTTGTTGTGGTTTTATTGGATCACAATGGCATGATCACATGAAGATAAGTTCTTGTCTAAATTAGAGCTTTTGACTATTGTGTGTTGTCCAGTTGGCTAGCTTTGGCCTTCAATTTTTCCTCCACTGTCACTTGTCTGTCCTATTTTGCAGTTCTAGTAATTATCATTATGTGTTTACTATCGATGTACTTTATGTAACTTCGCGGGACGAATGGTTAGGGCTTATCATTGCTTGGGTGATGCGCCAGACAACAGAGGGCAGTCCAAGAGGAATAAGATGGACACCATTTTCTACATTGGAAGATCTGGAATATGCAGATGACATTGCACTGCTAGCACATTCACATAAACACATCCAGGAAAAAACGGATAGACTTAATAAGTTTAGCCAGCAGGAGGGCTTGAACATCAATTTAAAGAAGTCTGAGGTCATGATGCTCAATGTGAGCAACCCTGAGCCCATATCAGTAAGGAATAAGCAATTGGTACAGACAGATACCTTCACATACCTAGGAAGCATAGTAACACCAGACGGCGGGGCAGGCAAAGACATCAACATCAGAATGAATAAGGCAAGAACGGCCTTCTTTAGCCTAAACAACATCTGGAAGTCCTCCCAATACAGCACAAGCACAAAATTAAGATTATATCAGAGCTGTGTGCTTTCTGTGCTTCTCTATGGTGCGGAATGCTGGAGAGTTACAGAGAAGGAAATGTCGAAATTGTCCTCTTTTCACACAACATGCCTAAGAAAAATTCACCGAATCTTTTGGCCGAATACCATCACTAACCAAGATCTGCTTTCTCGTGGCAAGCAAGAGGACATGCACACCATCATAGCTGGCAGACGCTGGAACTGGGTTGGTCATGTCCTCAGAAGAGACCCCGATGCCATCACAAGAACAGCTATGCTTTGGACCCCTGAAGGAAAACGAAAGAGAGGCCGACCAAAAACAACCTGGCGGAGGACTGTGGAGGCCGAGATGCAAAGAATGAACCAGAGTTGGGGCACTGTACGAAGGATGGCCACTGACCGAGCAAAGTGGAATCAATTTGTTGTTGCCCTACAAGATGCCACTAGGCGTGATGGCCACTGACTGCTTTGACGGTCGGCGGCTAAGGATCAAAGAAGAAGAAGAAGATTGCTTGGGTATTCCTTTGGAAGATTTAAGCAATTATAACGACTTTTAGGGATAATTGCTTATATTCGCTGACTGAGGATCTAACTGATTATTAATTTTTCTTTTGAGTTAGGATATAAATGCTTCTTCAGTTAGCAATATAATCACTTTGCTTGTGCTAGTTGTGACGTCACGTGCCTACGTTATTTAATTTGCATATCCTAGTTTCCGTTTGCTCTCACGATTTTATTCGTTTGTGATCTAAAATCTCTCTGTCTCATTGTTAGTTTAGGACGACTTGTATCGTAAAATTTATGTAATGTTACTTTAAACATTTTATCTCTCGAATTAATATGTCTAGTACCTACTTAGTTTCTTTTTATCTGTTTCATAGCGTCGTATAATTGAACATATCATTTCATTATGGTCCATTTGCTTGTTCCATCCATTGTTTATCGTCACCTGTTCTTGTCTCTGGCTATAGTAAATATCATAGTTACTTTGAATTAATGAAGCTCATATGTTCATATTATATTTATTGACAAATAATATACTTATATAAGTTATTGAGAAACGTAGCACCATGTCTACGTTAGAAGATTTTATTAAAATTGGACAAAGCCTTGGGAAATCATGTTCTGATCTTCAGACTTATGCTGAAACGAGATATGAAAAGCATTTATCTCAACAGGAAAGAATTAAGCAACGTGAACTTAAAAAGTTGGAATTGGCTCAAAAAGATAAAGAAATGGCTCAACAAGAAAAAGAGAGAAATTACAAAAAGAACTTAAGGAGAAAGAAATAGCTCAACAAGAAAAGGAGAGAGAATTACATAGGGAGAAAATGGAAATAAGAAAAATGGAACTCCTTCAATTAGACCAAGCACATAAACATGCTATGGAGCTTGAGACTTTAAGATTAAATGCTGAGAAGGAAAGGGCTGTTGAATTGGCTAGGGTGCAATCAGGGCAGTCCTGACATTCGGCTAATTCAAATGTATTTTATCCAAAATTGAAGATGCCACATTTCGATCAATCTAGAGATTGCGTCGATTCATTTTTATCCAGATTTATTATGAAAGTTACAGGTTTAAATATACCTAAGGAAAGATGGAGTAGTCTTTTGGTTGATTTTTTGACCGGGGACTCACTCAAGGTTTTCATGAATCTGGATGAGAAAAGCAGAAACGATTTTGATGTCGTAAAAGAAGTACTTCTTAGACGGTTCCAGTTAACTGAATCTGGATTCCGAGAACGTTTCCATACGGCTAAGCCTAGTAAGGATGCTGACTTTGGGGAATTTATTGCTTCCATTAAACATGTTTTTCAATAGATGGATAGAATTATCAGGTATTACCAAATCATATGAGTGGTTAATGGATCTCATGCTACGTGATAAAGTGCTCTCCTCATGTAGTCATGATTTAGAATCCTTCTTACAAGAGAGACAACCTAACTCTATTGAAGAATACGAAAAATTCGGTAGACACTTTGTCACGGAACATCCGAATAAGGATGTCCATCGATCTTTTCCTCGAGATCCTATGCCTACGTGTGCAGCACTCCATGATCATAGATCGTATGATCACCGACCTAGATCAAAGAGCACGGACGGTCGATATCGTACACAGTTTCGTCAAGAATATCGGGGGTCTTACAACTTCCCTCGGTATCGCTCACCGTCAAGATTCTATCGTCGGAGTTATCGAGGTTATTCACCTCATGATCGTGGAGGCCACATAGGCAGGGGTCATGATGATTATCACAAAGACTATTACAGGGATTACAATAATCATGGATCATCATATAAGAGGAATGATGATAATGATGATTCAACTGATTTTTATTATAAAATAAAATCAGGCAAAAAGAAAACAAATCATTCTAGATCGTCTTCAAAGAATAATGACAAACATGGTCATGCTAATGCATGTACTACCAAAAGAGATCATGATAATGATGATAACAAACATGCTAATTCATGCAGCATTTTAGGTGACTCTTGTTATGTTTGTCAATCACATCTGATATCAGAGAGGAAAAATACACTTCGGTGTGGACATACAATGTCTTCTACGTCTGCTTGTGAGAATTTGGGACGTCTCACATACCACAAGGCATACTTATATGGAAGAGAAGTAAGAGTTTTACGGGATTCTGGCTGTTCTACTGTTGGCATACAACACTCGCTTATCGAGCCCTCTGCATTTACGGGTAAAACTGTTAAATGTATCACATTTGGAGGGAATATAGAAGAATATCCAATAGCACATGTCTATATCGATACACCGTTTTATACAGGTATGGTGTATGCTTGCGGGTTAAGAGCTCCCGTGACTGAGATAATCTTAGGTAACATTCCTGGAGTTAGAAATTGCACTCCACATGAGATTTCGAGATGAGTTGAATCTCACCCATTGGTGGCAAATGCTGTTGTCACCAGAGCACAACAGTTGGCTACAGATATGGCCACTCCACCTACACCTATACTAGAGACAATTATGTCACCCGACGTCGTTGCTGAAGCACCAGCGGCGTTTGCGGAAAAACAAAAAAATGATCCAAGTTTACAACGTTTATTTGCGCTAGCAGAAAAAAAGTTAGTCAACATATTAAATCAGCGACACAAAAATCTAGATTATTCCACAATCAAGGGAGAAGATTGCGATATTTTAATCCTGGAGAAAAAGTCTGGTTACTTCTACCTCATGAGGATAATAAACTGTTGGTTTCATGGCAGGGTCCATTTGTGATTATTAAACGAGTCACAGATGTTGACTATGCTATAAACGTAAGAGGAACAATTAAAACGTTCCATGTCAATATGTTGAAATTGGCAGTGGAAAGACCACAAGAGTTAATTCCTATTATTAACTCTGTGTCTGTGTCTGAGTCTTCACCTCATATTTCTTCTTTTGCATTAGTGAATGAGGAAGACACTACGTCTTCAATTCCTCTACAGTTTGCTTTACCGTCCTTACAAGCTTCCGAATCTTGGAAGGATGTCACAATTTCTTCGACTTTGTCATCGTCACAACAAAGTCAAGTTAGGGAAATTCTTCTTTCTTTTAACGATATACTTACTGACCTTCCAGGTCGTACTCTTTAATTTCTCATGACATCATTCTAACAGACTATCATCCTGTTAAGTTAAGATCTTACCCTATTTCTTTACATCATAAAGACAGGGTTGAAAGGGAGCTAAAGGATATGATAAAATTGGGAGTTATATCTCCATCAGAATCTCCTTATGCTTTTCCGATGGTTATTGTGAAAAAGAGAGATGGTTCGCTCCGTATTTGTATTGACTTCAGACGTCTTAACCGTATCACAATTACTGACGCTGAACCAATGCATTTGTTGGACGACCTACTTTCGCAAGTTTCACAGGCCACTTACTTTAGTAAACTAGATCTATCTTAAGGCTATTGGCAGATACCACTTACTGAACATGCCAAGCCTTTCACTGCCTTCACTACTCCATTTGGGTTATTCCAACGGAATTACATGTGCTTCGGCCTTGTAAACGCGCCTGCGACATTTGTGCGCATGATGCGCCGCCTTCTGGGCGATAGAAAAGATGTCATCACATACATCGATGACATCTGTCTATTTCACAACAGATGGGAAGACCATATTACTGGTTTGTCTTCTCTTCTCTTTACACTACGACAACATGGTTTGACTGTAAGACCTTCTAAGGTCCAGATAGGTTGTCAGGAGATTACTTTTCTGGGTCACCGCATAGGTAACCATAGATTACACCCTGATGACAATACAGTCAAGCGCATACTGGAGATTGCTACTCCATCATCTAAGAAACAAGTAAGAAGTTTACTTGGGCTGGTTAACTTTTACCATAAATTTATACCACGCTTCGCACAGATTTCTGCTCCTTCGTCCGGATTGTTGGCCAAAGGTAGTCCAAAAAAATATTATGGACACCGCAGTGCGAAGAGGCTCTGATTATGATAAAGAATTTATTTAAGAATCCTCCTATCCTATTATTGCCAAACATACATTTACCA
The DNA here is from genome assembly GCA_024509875.1 of Oreohelix idahoensis. Taxonomy (NCBI): domain Eukaryota; kingdom Metazoa; phylum Mollusca; class Gastropoda; order Stylommatophora; family Oreohelicidae; genus Oreohelix; species Oreohelix idahoensis. Next base: position 400,960 of record JAMPIV010014337.1, read on the forward strand.
TTCTTGATTCAAACAGACGAATCCAGTTCCGGAATCGCAGGATGTTTGCTTCAATGCTATGAAGGGATACTCCATCCATGCTTGTTTGTCTCACGCAAGCTTACACCTGCGGAACAAAAATACGCAACAGGAGAGCGCGAACTTCTCGCTGTGGTTTGGTGCTTAGAAAAACTGTCTAAGTACTTGATAGGGAGAAAGTTCTTTATTCACACAGACCACAGTCCACTCACTTTTATCACTGCGAGAACTATGAAAAACGCAAGAATTCATAGATGGTTCCTGTTGCTACAAGAATTCGCATTTACAACCATACCTATTTCAGGAACTGATAATAACCTCGCGGACTTGTTATCTAGAAACTTTGCGTCACAGGATTGAGATAACTTTCTTGTCTTGATTTTGACAATGGACATAATTTTATAATTGATATTTCTAATTGTTAATATTAATTTCATTATAGCATTCTTGACGATAGTTAACATGCATAGATTATAGTCGGTCACATCTTCGCCACCACTCTCACACGTGCCACGAGTGTCACGTTTGCGAGCGGGGGGGATGATGTTGAGGACTGTTTCGCGGCTTGCAAACACGTGAATGGTTGCAAACATTCGCATGCGTGCACCACGATACTCCTCAATTGAATTAATACTGGTAATCGCGCAGATCAAGATATGATGCGTCAAGCCTAGTTACAGTAGTCTACCTATGGCCTGCGGGCCTGATGGCCGGCGTGCCATCCGACAGTGTTTCAATGTGTGGCACAGCCACTTATGGATAGTGTTTCAATATGTGTGGCATAGCCACTTACTCAAGTGTAGAACCGTTGTGTTCTGGCTTTAAGCCGATATAAGGATATGTGTCTAAAGACTAGGAAAGTCTATGTATGGCCATTGAGCCGAATGGCAGTGTTGGAATGTGTGGCAAAGCCACTTAAGGATTGTGTATTAATATGTGGCACAGCCACTGACTAAGGATATATGTGGAACGGTAGATCCACTGGAAAGTGTAAAATAGCGTAAGAATCCGTATCAAATTAAATATAGGACCCGATAGAGTCCAGAGTAGAATCGCGAATAACGCAGATTACGTTCAAGGTGAACTTATACACATGGCAGTTAAAGCCTGGCGATGGAAGCCAAACATGTTGAATAATGATACATAGACAGGATCTATAGATTTACGGATAATGAACTCACTAGCAGTGTGAAGGGATAATAATTCCAAGGATCGGATTCAGTAGGAGTTGGTTGCAAACTCTATTACGCTATAGACTTAACGGTTAACAAAGACGAGCTAAGTCTGTGGGACGAACATTGCGTAGAGCTTAGTACTATGTTAAGCCAAGTTAATGTGTGAGAAATGTGTTACGCTCATTGTGTAAAAGGATATATATATTAAATTGTTCATTCGTCAATGGAACTTGTTAAGTGCCTGAATTATTCAAGTTCTCATTCTGTGCTGTGACTGTTGTTAATCCTTGCAAGGTCAGTCCAGATTATCACAGGTATTCATAAGACTAACTATAATATAACCAACACTGCTGGAGAATTAATAAACAACAACGACACTGAATATAATAATAATTAAATCACACAATAATGGCTTAAATATGCAATCGAACTATAAGCTGGAATTAGAATAGATGAATCATAATATCTGAAGTATTGACAAGCAACCCCATAACTCACGTCCAACGGTGCTGAATCTTTTAATAACAACTAGGAAGAAGAGATACAGCGGGACCGTAACAATAAGCAATAAGCTTTTGCGGCGTCAACGTCTGTTTCTTGAGGTATTCTTTTTTGTGTTTGTTGTTTTCGTTCCTTTTGTTTTGTTCTTTTTCCTCGCTTTCTTTGTAGAAATTTAGTCTGTGCCTTTGTAGGGTGTTAGTTAGTTACGTGGGTTCTGTCATTCTGATTTCCTGTCACTTGGGGTCATTAGTATTATATTCTTTGTAAATCAAGTGATATGTTATAGTGTTATTATTGCTTAAATGGTATTTAGTTTATTTTGATTGGTATGATTTAGTTAGTGCCTTGTTAAGGTGATAGCTCTTAGCACTTCATTGTTAAGTGTAGTTGTTGTTTTAGTCTGCTGTGTTTAAGGTTATATTTGTGAGTCAAGGGTGGACGGGTGGCGAGTTTAAGTCTTTCTTTTCTTACTTGTGGGAAAAGATTGGATTAGACTAATCCTTTCTATGGTGTGGCTGCGTATGTTTAGTGGTGGAGCCAGGCAGAAGGGTTTCCTGCGACTGCCCTACTTAACATTGAAAGCTCAGTATCTGTTATGTGTACTGGAGTGGTTTGTATTTACATTGTCTTGTACATTTAGTAATTACATTGTTGTGTTTAAGTGGGGTTATCTCTCGTTAATTCTTGCTATCTTGTAAATACGTTAACAGGTATCCCTTGTTTTTGTTCGTTGTCAGTCACGCATTGTATATATCAGTCTATCCCTGCTCTGATCTTGTTTGTCATCTTATCCCTCGTGACTGGTAGTTATCGTAGTGTTGAGTGTGTGTCTTATCATCTGTGGAATGTTCATTTTTTGCCATTTGTAAGCATACCGAGTAGATATACTGTCAGAGCACAGCACCAGAGTGGGTGCTAGTAAGATACTGTGGTGTAAAAGCTAACTTATTGTTCAATTCTTGTGGCGGTGCCCCTTACAGTTGTGAGGTAGTATAGCACCAAGAGGTATTATCAGCTAGTTAGATACAGCTATCGACTGTAGTAAGGATCTTCTCAGTTGTATCACAGAGACTAAGTGCTCGTAAGGACCAAACCTAGAGAGTAAGGAGACATTAGCCTAGTGGCAGACAACGGTTATACATTGAGGGATGAAGTGGATTATATATACATTGAGGGGTGAAGTGGATTATATATATATATATATATATATATATGCATATAATTGTACTGTGAGTAGTGATATTGCTTTGCAAATATTATTACTGCATGCTTTGTAAGTAGAGAGGTATGTGTTGATTTAGGTGAGGTGGTGTATAGTACATAGTATTGAGTAGTTGCATAGAAGCACTGAATTAAATTTGCATACAGTGAAATTCTATAGTAAAAGAAGCAGAAGTATAGAGAATATTGAGAATCGTGAGTGTACATCATGGACTTAGAGGGTTTCATTCGGATAGGCAAAGAATGTGGGTACACTAAGAAAGAACTGGTGGATTTTGCCAAGGCAGAATACCAGTCAGAGGAAAATCAAAAAGCTTTGGAGAAGAAGAAGATTGAGAAGCAGAAGCAGGAAGAGAAGGAAAAGATTGAGATGCAGAAGCAGGAAGAGAATGAAAAGATTGAGAAACAGAAGCAGGAAAGAGATGCTCTAGCTGAAGAGTTAGAGCTCAAAAGAAGAGAGTTCGAATTATAAGAAAAAAAGATGAAAGAAGATAATGAGTGGAAACAGAGAGAGTTCGAATTACAAGAAAAGAAGATGAAAGAAGATAAAGAGTTACAAGAAAAGAAGATGAAAGAAGATAAAGAGTTATAAGAAAAGAAAATGAAAGAAGATAAAAAGTTACAAGAAAAGATAATGAAAGAAGATAACGTTTTGAAACAGAGAGAGTTCGAATTAAAAGAAAAGAAGATAAAGGAGGATAGAGAGCTAGAATTAGAAAAGGAGAGAATGAGGATTGATAAGGAAATACAATTGAAGAGATTACAATTGGGTGAGAGTGGTCAGAACTCGACTCCAAGGGAGTCTCTTCGTCCCTTTAGGCTGCGTCTGCCGAATTTTAATAACAAAAGTGATAGTTTAGATTTGATTTTCTCCTTGAGAGGTTCGAGGCCGATTGCGTGGCCTGGAACGCTAACAGAGACGAGTGGCCATCTCTGTTATCCACATTGCTAGTGGGGCCTGCGATTGAGACTTTTTATAGCCTCCCGCTGGAAGAGCGGGCGGATTACGACAAGGTGAAGGAACGGTTGCTTCAGAAGTTCCGTCTGACAGCTGACGGGTACCGAACGCGGTTTAGAAACACTATGCCAAGTGCAGACCAGGACTTCGAGGACTTCATATCGAAGATCAAGCTTCTGCTGAATGGATGGATCGAGTTGGAAGGAATTCCAAAGGACTTTAATGGCTTGGTTGATCTAATGCTACGGGACAAAGTGTTAGTGTCTTGTTCCACTGAGTTGGTAGCATTTTTCAGGAACGACAACCTAAGGATATTGCTTCTATGGCCCAATTGGGGCACCATTATGTCCTTGCCCATCCGGCAAACCCATCCAGATGTCCGGTCTGTCTGACGCCTTAGTTGCAGGTGTCGGCAAAGTACAGCGATAACCATGGCAAAAGCAGTCAGGCGGTGCAGACAGGTGCCAAGAGCAGAAATCCGATAAGCATTCCCGTCCCTATCAACCATGCAGAGGGAATTACGGTAACTTCCGATCTCATCGGAATGGTCGGTCAAACTGGCACAACCGTCAATGGAAAAGTGATAGCGACGGAGGAGAGCGCCAAACGCGAAAGCAGGTACGCTTTGTGGAGTAAAATAAGACATTCCAAGCGGAGGAATGCGTCCGCTGATAGCCGATCATCCGGCTCCGATGCGCGGTCTTCATCCGCTAGCAGTCCCAGCAACTGTCCACGCGATGAGTCAAAAAGGAACGCAGATGTTCCAATTGTAATGGCAGGGGTCATTATGCTGGCAGGTGTCCTACCACAATTGAACATGCGAATGCTGCGTTTGTGTTGGACACAGTCAACAGCGAGGACTGTGTGGGGTGTCGACCTCTGTTCCATTCGAACGAGGATATAGTGTTACACTGCGGACATGCGGTACCATGTCTGTCGGCGGTCCATGAGACTGGCAAGGTGGTACTCCACAAAGGTGTGATGGAGAAGAAACCAGTCTCGGTGTTGAGGGCCACTGGATGCACTACAGTTGGGGTACGTCGTTCGTGCATCGACGAATCCTGCCTCACAGGCAAAACTAAAAAGTGTATTACGTTTGGGGGCAGAGTCGAGTCTTACCCCCAGGTGTGTATTGATGTGGACACCCCATTTTTATCAGGGAGAGTAAACGCGTTTGTCCTTGAGAACCCTGTTGCCGATTTGATCGTCGGTAATGTACGCGGAGTGCACAACGCCAAGGGAGGGGCTGAAGCAGGGTCTCAGCAACACCGAAGTCCCGGGGCGGACGATCAGGTGGTTTGGATATCACCACCTGAGAAGAAAGTACATCTTGGACGGGGTTCGCGGCAGGCGCCCATTAATACTCACACTCCGATGCCGAGGGGCATGAATAGGAACAGTAGAGGCATATCTGAGGGCTTGATAGCTAGTGACCGCAAGGTATGGGTTCGAAATATCCCCCCGAGTGCAACTGGCGCACACTCAGACGAGTGTTTAATGAGGTCGCACCAGTGAAGTTCGTGGAGGTCGTGTCGTTACGAGACAGGTCGAAGGTTGCACGAGTTGCTTTCGCAAATAGGTGGTGTGCGCGTGATGCAGTCAGGTGGAAGCACATGTCGTTGCTCCATAACCACCTGCTGATAGTCCAGCAATAGCAAGGGACAGGTATCGGGTTCGCGTTCAGTTAAGGTGTTTTGGTTAACGCGAACCGAACTATAGAGTCTGACCCATGCCACCAGTTCTGTTCTGATAAAATATAAGTTGTTCTGAACAGCTTTATAATGTAGTGAGGGTGACTGAGGAGGTGCATTTCAAATGTTAATACCATGTTTGTGCTAAATGAGATACTTATGAATTTCATGTATTTTGGCGCCATAAAGGCAATTTAGTATATGTTTAAACCGTGTGACAAATGACTGTTTGTGCTATGAGAATATCAACTGTAATGTGTGCCTACGTAAGAGTTACTATTAATGTACAGCGCACTGTGTTATGGGTGACCAGGGGAGACAGTCGTTGTCATTTTATACGACTACCAGAACCTTGGGTAACCTACTTTATGTCCATATTGTTTTTTGGATGGTTGGAGAATGCAGTAATGACAATGGTAGTGGAGAACTATAGCAATCTCTGTTCATGGGATGATATGCTGTTAGTTGCATATGGTCGTCTAAAATCCCACGGGGGTAGGGCGAAGCTTCCTCTGATGGAAGAAAACTACGTGTGAGTGTGAGTGATTTCGCAGTGCATCTTAGGTATTGTGTTTGGCGAAAAGTCAGCCGGGCGAGGCCGGAGCTAGCCGAACTGGTGGGTCAGGTGACTACCGGAAGTCGGCAAATAAGGCGCAAATTAGAGGAGTCAGAAACTAGCCATCGTCCTGGTAGGACGCATTTTTCCCTTTTGCCAGCGAGATTGCTGTGTGGTTCATGTTATGGACTATTAATTGAGTGCTTGCCATATTTCGGTCCTGGTGGATAAGTACGTTGTAATGCTAGAGCAGTGTATTGTCTAGTTCGTATTATCTACAGGCCGTAGTTTGATAAAAGATGTTTTTTCAGTGTGCCATTTCCATAGTTTTGCCGGCTCAGGTGAGCGATATTCATTGCAGTGGTTTTCAGTGTAAGTCGTACTGTCGTGTATGATCCTGATAGATTAAGCTGCTAAGGCAAGTTTTACAGTGGAATTTCATTATTGTATTTGATGCGTTTATTGGCCGTGAGAGGCCTTATTAAATTGTGCATAGGATTAAAGGGAAGTTCCTGTTAAAGGTGTTCATTTCTATTGTCAACCATGGTATACTGTTGGAAGAACGAGCCTTTAGTTATTATTATAAATCCACACTGCAGTGGTGGAACCACAATAAATGGTTCTTGACAGATATAAATGAAGCGAAAGTTCTGCCTGGATCACCCAGAGGAAGATTTGGCTCAAGAAGTACTGTTGGGTTCCTCCACAGGCTGAAGGGAGACAAGAGTGTAAATTCTCCTAACCAGAACAGGGTATAGAAAAGATTGTTAGGAGATATTTGGTCCCTGTGACAGACGAACTCATTGACCCTGAAGTGACCCTGAAGTGTTGGATGATATGGTGCGACCCTTCGTAACGACCCCTTTGGATAACATCAGTGCCCCCGAATATTGTAACCTTTCGTAAAACGGGATTTTCTTTTCACCTGGACTCATTAGCTATGCAACCGTTTCACACAGAGGGCAAACACGTTTGCTGATTAATATGTGGACAGTTTATCTACCGTTCATTTTGGTCATCGCATTGATTTAAGGAGAGATTAAATCACGCCCATGGACATCTGTTGAACAATCATATGCAGTATTTTCATTAACTTGGCCCAGAGGGGGCGGCGCCAGAATCAAACAGATAGTAGCAACCACGATCAAAGACACAGACTGGGGGATCTCAGCAAAGACTATCGGCGCTATCAAAGGGCAGTAGTGGTCCCTGAAACGAGCGAATCAAGTTCCTGCAGGTATTTCGCATCTCGGTGTTAAACACAGAACCGATCGCAGCAGCGAGCGGAGATACGAAGACCAGGGGCGGCTTCTCTCTTTAGTCTGGCGGTCAGAACCCCAAAAGTGTCCTGAGATCTAAAAAGGTGTCAAAAATTCACATGTCCCACTCATCTTACAATTAAGTTAGATATATACAGACCACGTAGAAATACACTTTATCACTCGTTGGCCAGACCTGATAGAAGCACTAGCTATGTTTGAAATCTTGCTAGATCATCCCATGGATTTTTATACATATTTACAGTGAATTCTATTTCTGTGCACAACGGTAACATATATATTGTGTAAAGTGATCAGTGGCCTAGTTCATTCATTCTATTTCACTGGATTTTGTGTTAATTTAAATCTATTAAATTAAACCATCTCAATAGTTCCAGTTGTAAATGTAATGATATATCTGCTATATTATTTACAAAAAAGATAATAGTGGCTGGAATGCTTTAATTAACTTTTAAGTCGCGAAGGAATTTATAATTAATAAATTTAATTAAGTCCTATATTTATAGATGTGTGTTTTAACCATTAGAACTCGCACAGTGTTTATTAAATACATAATTAAATACGCGAATATATATATATATATATTTATAAATAGTCTTAACGGGAAATTCATCGCGCTTTAGAACGTTATTTGATTTTTTCGGTATATTACATGTCTTTTTCTTTCATACAGAGTGATCGTAACCTTGCGATCCCAGCAATAAAGAAATCATCTTAAACACTTCCAGACATATTGATGAAACATTTATTAAAATTTAATCTTGTGGCGGTTCAATGCAACCTAGCTATCATAATTACATGAAAGAAAGCCTACCCAAGACTATTTACAGGACAATCATCATATTAAAAATTACAAATCTGTAAGATAAATTGGAAGTTGAACAGTGCCAGTAGCGATACTTTATTTACTGCCCTACTGTGAGAGAGTACATATTTTCCTGAACTGTGACGGCTTAAGTTTTTCCTCACTGGATTAATAAACTTACCGGTCAGTTACTATCATCACGCATTGAAGGAATTTTACCATAGCGGAAGATTAAAGAGACCACTTCATTTTCACCCCTGTGTCGAACTGTGTCAGTGCCATCCCATAGACTCTTTTTATATAATAAAACACAATAACTCTTAGGCTTCAAGTTCGGCGATAAGTGAGAATAGTTGCTATCAGCAAACCTCGCAACATCTGGGGCGGGACACGGAAGTACCAGACCTTTTCATAGTTCAAGAGTGTAATTGCTGTTTATATAATTCTACTGGATTGTCTGATGCTGCTATCGGTAAGTGTGTGTGAATATATGAGTGTGGATCCTCACGCGTGTGTATGAATGACAGGAAATTTAAACTTTTTTGTAACCATTTTGTTAACTTGCTTACCTGGTAATAAAATTTTTCTGTATACCCTACATTGTTCCTTTAAGTGGGATAGTTGATAATTTGTTAACTCTGTTTAAAACCCCCTCCTTTTCATTTGCTTAGTAAAGGGAAGAACAATTGGGAAGAACAGGATTCTTTCTACCACCCATACCTAATTTTGAAACACCTCTTTCAGAGTAATTAACTTCACTATTAGATTAACTTACCTAGGTTCCTGATAACTATCTATCTTGGGATTGGGTTTATCTTTGTCTAATAAGCGGGACGGGCTTAGTCGATACCAATCTTCTTCACCCCTTCCTTACCTTGTTATTTGCATTTTTCTGTAATTTTGATAATTCTTGCTGTAAACACATGATTATTGTAGTGATTGTTTTTTTAATTTTAATAAACAACATAAACTTAATTGTTTCTGTGTTGGAATACCCAAAGCCCAAAATTTCCCCTATCTGTTTAATATAGTTTGTATCTACATGCATCTGTATGTTTGAAGCACCAAATCGGTGTGAGCGCATATGTGTGTCTGGAAACTGGCAAATAATTGTTTGACCAGGTGAGCCTGAAGAGTAGATTGAGAGAAACGATTTGTCGTAAATAAGTCTGTCTTTACTCTCCTCCAACACTCTGTGAAGCAACTATTTACTCTCTACATTTCTATCACTGAGCTTTTCACCATCATTCTACACTCTAAACCGAACCATTATTTCTAGACTCTTTCTCTCAAAATAAATTTACGACAAAATTTGTGGGCTGGTCCTGGGATCTTGAGCTACATTAGGCAATCGCATAGCCGGGATAAAGATATTTTGAGTCTGATCTAAGTCTGGGTCTAACTAGATAGAGTGTGAGTGATCTGTCTTTGTGATTTAGGGAAATAAATATAATTAATTACACCCCTAGACAACGCCTTTTAGTATTTGGGTCGTCCACACAGCATATTTACAGGTTGTTTTCTTTCCACAGCAGTAGAAAGTACGGATAATCATAAATTCGGTTAGCTAAATTATCCTCTGGCGGAGAAAATTAAATTTTTTCTTTATAAGATTTGCTGGGATTGCGTGATTGGTTTTACAGTCACTAAAGGTTTTTGAAGTTAAAAAGAGTTGAGCTTAGCTAAAGACGCCTTGTTCTGACTTTTTAAGTCTAGTTAACATCGTCTCTTCTCATAAATTGACTTCAGGGGCGAGTTTTTTGACGGAGAATTAAACATTTTAGGGGAAAAATTTTTTTTTTCTCTTTAAATTGTTTTAATATAAATTTTTCTCTACTGTTAGTAAACGTAGATTCTTTTCCAGTGTAACTTACCATTTTAGTGGCATAGTCGCTTGCGTTAAGAGTCTTAAGTGACAATAATAGCAGCGATAAGTTTGCACATTTCACATAGGAGGTAACACAAGTAAATTTATACTTTGTGTTTTTTTTTTCTCGTAGCGGCTTTGAGTTTTTTTTCCTTTCTTGTTCTTTCGCACTATTCTCTAGTCATACTACATCTTATTCTTTGACAATAGCAGAGAGGATAAAGATGAGATCCATCTTGAGGCTGGAAGCGAAAGAGGCAGGACTAGACGCAGAAGCTGCGAACCGGTTTGTCAACCAGGAACTGGAAATATATGACGCGGAGCAACAAAGAGCAGAAGCACAGGAGAGGGCAGATAGGAAAGAAGCGGAAGATCGTCTATTGTAGAACAAGAAAATTGAGACATAAATGGAAGCTCGCAGGGAGAGAGAGAGAGAGAGAGAGACAAGGAAAGACAGCATGAACTGGCGCTTAAGGCTTTAGAGAGTCGGGGCGCCTCTACTTCGAATAACGGAGAGCAGTCTTCGCCCCAGTCTCAGTCAATGGACCTCTCCAGCACTCAATCTGCCCAATTAACTGCGATGTCTTTTGCTTTAGAGTCTTTTCCTAGTCCCAATGAGAAAATTGACAGCTATCTAGAAAAATTCGAGAGGCTCGCAAATCTGTATGGGTTAGAGAGTTTCTGCTGGGCACTTAAACTCTCAACGTCATTAAAAAGTACTGCTTATGACGTATATACAAAGCTGGGAACCAACCAACATGATTACGACATGCTGAAAAAGGCCTTGCTAGAGCGGTTTGAGATGACCGCCCGAAAATTTCTGCAAATGTTCAGAAACAGCCGAAAAGAGTGCACGGAAACATTGCCGCAGTTCTCTTCACGTCTCACGGGCTATTTGACAAAGTGCATTGAATTATCTGACCTACCTCTTACATATGAGGGACTACTTGAACTTGTTCTTGTGGAACAGATAAAGTCAACTTTGTCAAACGAAACCCGTAGATTTTTGGCTGAACAGGGCGCAGTCAGGCTTGAGGACATACTCAATAAGGCAGAACGCTATACCAATGCAATGGCCGAACTTCCCAGCACTAAACGTAAACCCACAGATGAGCCATCTCGTAAACAAAATCTAGAGCAGTCATCCTATTCCTCTAATTCCTCTCAGAACTATAATCAACGAGAAAATAATACCCAGAGACCTCCCCAGGAAAAATCGAAATTCTACAAAACCCGATACCCCCCTAACAACACTTCTGATCAACCCACCAAGCCTACGTGGCAGCGCGGCCACCAAAGTCAAGGAAAAGGGAAGACCCCTACACCAGGAACGTCTGATCAGGGCAAACAAACCGGTCCAAAAAGCATCGGATGTTTGCATACAGCCTCGAAAGGTAGAGTCAATGTCAGTGATTCTCAACCTGAGGGGGACCGACCCTCAACTCGAGGAACTGTAATTTTGAATGGTACCTCAACTACTTGTCTCTTTGACACTGGACAAAGCTTTAGTTGTATTGTCGCTAGACACCTAGTCAAACCCGGTCAGGAGACAGAGGAAACCGTCAAAATTAGTGGAGTTTTCAGGAGTGATGCACACAGGACGCTTCCTATCGCACTGGTAGAAATACACTCTGACTTTGTCAGAGGGGTTATTAAAGCGGCCATTATGGATGATCCTATCTACCCAGTTATCCTGGGATGTAGATATGTGTTTATTGGGAGACCAAAAGAGCCGATTGTGGCAGCGGTAACCACAAGAGGGCAAGCCAAGAAGGAGAGGGAGCCTGCGCCAATTTTGTTGCCGAATGAACTGAAGGAGGCGCAACAAAAGGACCCTACTCTGGAGCCCTGCTTTAGAAAACTGCCCATGGCTAAGGACCCCATACACAACGGAGACATCTTTTCTAAGAACGGCGTATTGTATCGTAGAACGGGCAACCCGGACACGGGGAATAACCAGCTCCTAGTACCGACGCAGTACCGAAGCAGATCTTAGAAATGGGGCACTCTCTTCCCTTTAGCGGACATATGGGACAAAACGCCACTATTCAGCGAATAAAAAACCACTATTGGTAGCCAGGAATGAACTCTGACTTTATCAGGTATGTGAAATCCTGCGCCCAGTGCCAACGGGTAGCACCAAAGCACTTGACACCCCCAGTACCTATGGGGCAAGTGACAATAGTGGGTACTCCATTTGAACGGGTTGCTGTCGACATCATTGGACCCCTGGAAAGGACCAAAAGAAAGAGCAGGTTCATCCTGACTTTAGTCGACACTTGCACAATGTGGGCCGAAGCTATACCGCTAACATGCACAGATTCCAAGCATGTTGCAGAAGCCCTCGTGCACATTTTTACACGGTTGGGATTCCCTCAACAAGCTTTGACGGACAATGGATCCCAATTCCGTAGCCTGTTAATGGAGGAGATCTTTAAGATCTTGAGGGCCAAACATATCCACACAAGTTCCTACCATCCGGCCGGAAATGGGCTCGTGGAACGTTTTAACGGCACACTCACCACCATGTTACGTAAGCTGGGTCAGGAGAAACCGGAAGACTGGGACCTATATCTATCGGCTGCCTTATTCGCCTACCGAGAGGTACCCCAAGCGTCTACGAGATTCGCGCCAGCTACACTTTTATTTGGCAGACCTATAAAGGGGCCACTAGAAGCCTTACTTCGGTCCCTGACAGACCAAAAAGCTGACGAGACAGTCGTCTCTGCAAGCAAGTATGTATTTGAGCTCAAGGAAAGGCTGAAGCTAGGATGGGATCTAGCTACTACCAACCTTAAAAAAGCCCGCGCTAAACATATTAAAAGATACAACAAAGCTGCAAAAAAGAGAGAACTACAACCAGGGGAGAAAGTTTTGTTGCAACTTCCAACCGGAAGCAATAAACTTCGCATCGGATGGCAAGGGCCGTTTACCGTCCTTAAAAAGATCTCACGTACTAATTACAAGATCTCGATAAAAGGAAAGGAGAAGGTCTTCCACGTAAATCTCCTTAAGAAATATTTGGAGAGACCAGTGCCATCCTCCGAGCATCTCCTGGCTGTCGCCATAGCAACGGAAGACGAGGAAGATGATGATGGTTGCATGGAGTACCCATTGCAACCCACAGAATCCTTTAAAGATGTCAAGTTCGGCGACAATCTCTCACCAGAACAACAAACAGAAACCAGGGCTCTACTAAACAGTACAGTGCAGTCTTAACGGATGTACCTGGTCGAACAAATCTCATTGAATTTGACATGAAATTAACAAATGAGACGCCTGTTCGAACCAGAGTTTACCCCATCCCGTACGCTAAAGCTGATGCACTTCGCGGAGAAATAGACAAGCTGCGTCAGGCAGAAATTATCAGTGAGTCTACATCTCCTTACAGTTCCAGTGTAGTGCTGTTGCAGAAGCCCAATAAGGAAGTTCGGCTGTGTATAGATTACCGGCTGCTAAACGCTGTAACGGAATTCCAGCCCGAACCTCTCCAAACTGTTTTTGAGTTGTTCACCAAGCTTAGCAAGGCAAAGATTTTCTCCAAGATTGATCTCAGTAAAGGTTATTATCAAATACCAGTCAAGGAGGAAATTAAACCCTTGTTAGCTTTCAGCACTAGTGAAGGACATTACACATTTAATGTGATGCCGTTCGGTTTGCATAACGCACCAGGAGTGTTCACCAGGATGATGAGGAAGCTTCTAGAACCTTTGCAAAGTCCCCATATCCATAATTTCATGGATGACATATTAATTGCATCGGAAACCTACGAAGAACATATTGCTACGGTTGCTATGCTCCTCAGGAGACTACAGGAAACGGGTCTCACAGCCAGACCTAGCAAATGTCTCATCGGGTTTGAACAGTTAGACTTCCTGGGGCATACTATTTCTCACGGATGCAGTTGGCCTATTAAGAAGAACGTGGAGAAAATAGTGGCAGCAAAAAGACCCCGAACGAAGAAAGACGTACGTTCTTTCATATCACTATGTGCATACTATCAGAAGTACATCCAGAACTTCAACGGACTGACAGCACCTCTGACTGACCTCACTAAGAAATGACGTCCGGATAAGGTCATGTGGGATCAAAAGTGCGAACACGCATACAGCACTTTGAAAGGACAGTTGTCTGCATACCCCATTTTGAGGTTGCCTGAGCTCAAGAAACCTTTTGTATTACGGGTCGACGCGTCAGGTCAGGGCATCGGGTCAACACTGCTTCAAGCCGAGGACAGTGACCTGAACATGCTATTTCCAGTTGCCTATGGCAGTCGGAAATTAAATAAAGCTGAACGGAACTACAGCGTAGTCGAAAGAGAATGTCTCGCTCTGATTGACGGTATCAGACGCCATCATGAGTTTTTCTATGGTACATCTTTCACGGTGCAAACAGACCACGCTCCGTTAGCATTTCTTGGTGCCAATAAAGAATTTAACGCAAGGGTCATGCGTTGGGCCCTTCTTCTAAGCGTTTATTCTTTCAAAGTGGAATACATTCCGGGAAGACAGAATGTCGGGGCTGATTTCCTGAGTAGAAACTGGACTACGGAGGAAAAGGAGGAAGTTGAAGATACCAATCATCCTAAAGCTACCTATCAGGGCAGCTTCATTGTCATAAATCAAACATGAATAGAGGTTTTCATGTCTCAAAAGAGGGGACGATTGTGACAGACGAACTCATTGACCCTGAAGTGACCCTGAAGTGTTGGATGATATGGTACGACCCTTCGTATCGACCCCTTTGGATAACATCAGTGCCCCCGAATATTGTAACCTTTCGTCAAACGAGATTTTCTTTTCACCTGGACTCATTAGCTATGCAACCGTTTCACACAGAGGGCAAACACGTTTGCTGATTAATACTCGGACAGTTTATCTACCGTTCATTCTGGTCATCGCATTGATTTAAGGAGAGATTAAATCACGCCCATGGACATCTCTTGAGCAATCATATGCAGTATTTTCATTAACTTGGCCCAGAGGGGGCGGCGCCAGAATCAAACAGATAGTAGCGACCACGATCAAAGACACAGACTGGGGGATCTCAGCAAAGACTATCGGCGCTATCAAAGGGCAGTAGTGGTCCCTGAAACGAGCGACGCAAGTTCCTGCAGGTATTTCGCATCTCGGTGTTAAAAACAGAACCGATCGCAGCAGCGAGCGGAGATACGAAGACCAGGGCGGCTTCTCTCTTTAGTCTGGCGGTCAGAACCCCAAAAGTGTCCTGAGATCTAAAAAGGTGTCAAAAATTCACATGTCCCACTCATCTTACAATTAAGTTAGATATATACAGACCACGTAGAAATACACTTTATCACTCGTTGGCCAGACCTGATAGAAGCACTAGCTATGTTTGAAATCTTGCTAGATCATCCCATGGATTTTTATACATATTTGCAGTGAATTCTATTTCTGTGCAAAACGGTAAAATATATATTGTGTAAAGTGATCAGTGGTCTAGTTCATTCATTCTATTTCACTGGATTTTGTGTTAATTTAAATCTATTAAATTAAACCATCTCAATAGTTCCAGTTGTAAATGTAATGATATATCTGCTATATTATTTCCAAAAAAGATAATAGAGGCTGAAATGCTTTAATTAACTTTTAAAGTCGCGAAGGAATTTATAATTAATAAATTTAATTAAGTCCTATATTTATAGATGTGTGTTTTAACCATTAGAACTCGCGCAGTGTTTATTAAATACATAATTAAATACGCGAATATATATATTTATAAATAATCTTAACGGGAAATTCATCGCGCTTTAGAACGTTATTAGATTTTTTCGGTATATTACATGTCTTTTTCTTTCATACAGAGTGATCGTAACCTTGCAATCCCAGCAATAAAGAAATCATCTTAAACACTTCCAGACATATTGATGAAACATTTTTTTAAATTTAATCTTGTGGCGGTTCAATGCAACCTAGCTATCATAATTACATGAAAGAAAGCCTACCCAAGACTATTTAAAGGACAATCATCATATTAAAAATTACAAATCTGTAATGTGATAGGGCGGGCGAGATGATGATGATGATTATATTGTGATATGTGATCACTCTCTCTTCACACTCGCACCGACCTGATTCAACAATAAAACTCTTGATTCTAGAGGCAGGGGCTGTATTTATTTTTACAACCCATTCAGTGACTAAGAGCACACTGAAGCAAACATTAAACAAATAAACCAGCGAACATAATAAAACAAAACACCCAACAGTGCTCGATTGCTAATGTGCTCAAAGCATTTACAGCTTGGCTCTGTGTGTCTAACTTCGTCTGTTCTCTCTGGGCGACTGATACTAGGAAAGGTCGCTGCTGGCTCGCTATTTCTTTTATACGCCCATGTCGAATCACTCAATTTACTGCGCTCTAGGCGTATTGATTTGGCCGCATACATAACACTCGCGATATTTGCTTTAGAAGGCCCGAAAACAGAAATATACACAACTATTTCTAGAGCAAAAACACCACTATCAAATATAACACACAACTATGCACCAAAACTAATTTTTAGGCGTTATTATGGCCTAAGTAATATATTTTCATGAAGACTTTTCACATCCCAGAATGCTGCGCGCACATCGAAAATATATGGGCGATAAATCTGCCCAAAAACAGGAAGGGGGCGGGCGTCTCCTTTTCGGCCCCATCACATATCCCCCTCCTGATTTTGTTGTCGTCCCGACAACATCACAACCTCTGGCGCTTCAATTGTAATCTCCTAGATCGTTGGTGCTGCGCCTGATTATTTCTCAGCGGCGATGTTTTGGGCTCAGATTCTGTATTCGGTACAACCCGGCTGGGGACTCTCTTGGTCGTCATGTCGCCAGTTGTACGTTGTCGGGCTGTCAGCCGCTGTGGTCTTGAAGACTCGCTCACCTGTGCCGCGTCGCTATCTGCCCGTGACATCTGCCTGTCAGTGCTTGCAGCTGTCGACTTTGAAGGGAGATCGCTCTTGACGTGTTTCCCACTCATTGTGTGTGGACGGTGGCTTACGTTCCCCACAATCTGCTTTTGATGAGTCTCCTCTGCTGAACCTTGATTTGCACTCCCTCCTATCTGCTTAGAACGGGTTTCCTCCCCTAGACGACGGCCAATTTTCTCGGCGCCCTTAGTGTGACAGTTGTCGTGGCCATCTCTTGGCTTGCGCCCTAAAGGCAACCTGGTTGTGACAGTCCGTCTAGGGAAAGAGCTCCTTGAGGGACAGGCGGCTATCAAATGTTCAGTTGACTTGCATCTAAAACATCGTTTGGGAAGAGGGCCTTGAGGGCACTTGGCTGCCATGTGGTCTGACAGGTCTCCACAATTGTAGCATCTTATCTTTCTGGGCTTCCTCTGTGCCATGGGTCGCCCCCTGCTGCCTTTACACTCTTGACCGCCAATGCCGCATACATAAATTGCTTCCATGCCCTGGACCGATGGTTTGCTGTCAAACTCTACTCGTTCATTTTTCGCCAGACTCCGGAATCCTTTTCTGAAGATCTTGGTTTGATGTACGAATACATCAATACCTCCATCATCTGGCGTGATGAACCCCCATCCCCTGTGGACACTATACCACTTGCAAACTCCTTTTCGCCTTGTCGGTGCAGCTGCGTTTGTTGGTGCTGTCAGCTCACAGCTTTCCTTGACAACAGCCTGACTCTCACATACAAGAAGTTCTAGTTGAGGTTCCCGCGGACACACCTCCTCGTCTTGCGTTGGCTGTTCCCGCGGACACACCTCCTCGTCTTGCGTTGGCTGTTCCCGCGGCTGGCATGGTGCTCTCTTTCTCTGCACCTCCTCTTGTGCTGGCGAACTGGCCTGTGACATCTGTGCTAACTGGAACTTTAGAAGAGATAATTCTGCTTTGAGTGCCTCCTCTTCACTGTGGGCTTCTGGGCTTGCTATCTGCACCAGTGTCTCTGGCTTTTTTCCTCCCAAGAAAACAGAACATTCCCTAGACCCCTGACTCCCGGCCTGGAAATTCCTGGTCATCTCACTGACTGGTGGTTGCTCGCTGTAGGCTCTTTCTATTATCTTGAGTAACTGCTCAGGGCTGGCCTTGGCTCCGCCATGTATCCGTAATTCTCTAGATACCCATGGCGTAACGTTGTTCCAGATCATGTCTAACTTGTCTTCTGCCCAAAAAGGCGCCACCTTCCACGCGGCTTCTACATCTTCCACAAACTCTTGCCAAGTGGGACTCCCCTCTCCACTAAATAACCTTATCTCTGGCCCCTTCACGTACACTACCTTCACAGGCGCATTGGTCGAAGCCATCAATAATAAACCAGCGAACATAACAAAACAAAACACCCAACAGTGCTCGATTGCTAATGTGCTCAAAGCATTTACAGCTTGGCTCTGTGTGTCTAACTTCGTCTGTTCTCTCTGGGCGGCTGATACTAGGAAAGGTCGCTGCTGGCTCGCTATTTCTTTTATAAGCCCAGGTCGAATCACTCAATTTACTGCGCGCTAGGCGTATTGATTTGGCCGTATACAAAACACTCGCGATATTTGCTTTAGAAGGCCCGAAAACAGAAATATACACAACTATTTCTAAAGCAAAAACACCACTATCAAATATAACACACAACTATGCACCAAAACTAATTTTTAGGTGTTATTATGGCTTAAGTAATATATTTTCATGAAGACTTTTCACATCCCAGAATGCTGCGCGCACATCGAAAATATATGGGCGATAAATCTGCCCAAAAACAGGAAGGGGGCGGGCGTCTCCTTTTCGGCCCCATCACAGTAAGATAAACTGGAAGTTGAACAGTGCCAGTAGCGATACTTTATTTGCTGCCCTACTGTGAGAGAGTACATATTTTCCTGAACTGTGACGGCTTAAGTTTTTCCTCACTGGATTAATAAACTTACCGGTCAGTTACTATCATCACGCATTGAAGGAATTTTACCATAGCGTAAGATTAAAGAGACCACTTCATTTTCACCCCTGTGTCGAACTGTGTCAGTGCCATCCCATAGACTCTTTTTATATAATAAAACACAATAACTCTTAGGCTTCAAGTCCGGCGATAAGTGAGAATAGTTGCTATCAGCAAACCTCGCAACATCTGGGGCGGGACACGGAAGTACCAGACCTTTTCATAGTTCAAGAGTGTAATTGCTGTTTATATAATTCTATTGGATTGTCTGGTGCTGCAATCGGTAAGTGTGTGTGAATATATGAGTGTGGATCCTCACGCGTGTGTATGAATGACAGGAAATTTAAACTTTTTTGTAACCATTTTGTTAACTTGCTTACCTGGTAATATAATTTTTCTGTATACCCTACATTGTTCCTTTAAGTAGGATAGTTGATAATTTGTTAACTCTGTTTAAAACCCCCTACTTTTCTTTTGCTTAGTAAAGGGAAGAACAATTGGGAAGAACAGGATTCTTTCTACCACCCATACCTAATTTTGAAACACCTCTTTCAGAGTAACTAACTTCACTGTTAGGTTAACTTACCTAGGTTCCTGATAACTATCTATCTTGGGACTGGGTTTATCTTTGTCTAATAAGCGGGACGGGCTTAGTCGATACCAATCTTCTTCACCCCCTCCCTACCTTGTTATTTGCATTTTTCTGTAATTTTGATAATTCTTGATGTTAACACATGATTATTGTAGTGATTGTTTTTTTAACTTTAATAAACAACATAAACTTAATTGTTCCTGTGTTGGAATACCCAAAGCCCAAAATTTCCCCTATCTGTTTAATATAGTTTGTATCTACATGCGTCTGTGTGTTTGAAGCACCAAATCGGTGTGAGCGCATATGTGTGTCTGGAAACTGGCAAATAATTGTTTGACCAGGTGAGCCTGAAGAGTAGATTGAGAGAAACGATTTGTCGTAAATAAGTCTGTCTTTACTCTCCTCCAGCACTCTGTGAAGCAACTATTTACTCTCTACATTTCTATCACTGAGCTTTTCACCATCATTCTACACTCTAAACCGGACCACTATTTCTAGACTCTTTCTCTCAAAATAAATTTACGACAGTCCCTCGTTACCGTAGTCCCCATCTCTGTTATCTATTATTAATATCCTTATTCAATTCTTACTGCGATTATTATATATTATATTTTACGAAAGGCAGTCTAATGTCAATTCAACATTATTCTGGCAACTCCTGCGACATGGCTGGTACCAAACTGTATCGGCTACTGCCGTTCCTTTGGATCTACCGGCTGTGTGGAGAGGGGGAACATGCTGCATGGGCAACAGCTTGATCTCCATATATCTGTGCCCAAGCTCGCGCCCTGGAGAGGACACTCCAGCTTCACCCTATAGGTGTCGGCAAAACACGGGAAGTAGCAGTTACCGGTTATAAGCATTTTGCCCAATTGGCGTAGGGCATGGCGCCAGGGGCTACTTCCGACAGTGGGAGAGGTTCTAGGATCTCACTGGACAGCTACCGCCCGCTTCAAGCTGGGCAGCCCCCAGTCAATAAGGTGTTGTCCCGCCACTGTCTGCTTTCCCCATTGGGTGCATGGGGATTAGGGTCAAACCCGAACTGTGGACAGAAAATTGTGCACCAAGCAATTATCGGAAAAATAGAAATAAGCAAACTCTCAGATTGGGATGCTGGAACGTCCGGACTATGTTGACTGGACTATCCGAAAACCTACAGGATGTAAACGATGTAAGGAAGACAGCCATAATTAATGATGAGCTTAAACGACTTCAGGTGGATATAGCTGCACTTCAGGAAACGCGCCTGGCGGGCTCTGGAACGGTGAGCGAGAAGGACTACACATTTTATTGGCAAGGGAAAGATCTTAATAAAGCTAGAGAACACGGAGTAGGTTTTGCGGTCAAAAAATCGCTAACTAACATGGTTGAACCAGGCGAGAATGGATCAGAACGCCTGTTAACGCTCCGCCTGCAAACTAGCACAGGTCCCATCACTCTTGTCAGTGTGTATGCTCCTACTCTGTACTCTGCCTCAGAAGCTAAAGATGAGTTCTACGAGAATCTAACAGCAGTAATCAAAAGCATACCTAGGCAAGAACAGCTTGTTCTCCTTGGTGACTTTAACGCTAGAGTGGGTGCCGATAATGTTTCATGGCCTTCATGTCTGGGCAGGTTTGGTATTGGCAAGATGAATGAAAATGGACAACGGCTCTTAGAGTTGTGCGTCCACCATGACCTCTGCGTGACCAACACCTACTTTCAGACAAAAACCCAGCATAAGGTGTCATGGAGACACCCACGATCCAAGCACTGGCACCAACTTGACCTGATTCTCGTCAGAAGGCCACTCCTCAGGTCTGTGCTCTCCACGCGCTCGTACCATAGTGCAGACTGTGATACAGATCACTCCTTGGTTTGCAGCAAAATCAGAGCACAACCAAGAAAACTCTATCGTGTCAGACATGAAGGGAAACCACGCATTGATACCAGCAAGATGTCAGACCCTGTCATGATCGCTCAATTCACTGCGACCTTCAAGAAAGTGCTCAGTAGCCCTCAGCATGGTGATACTATTACAGAGAACTGGGAGCATCTACGGAACACCATTCAAAGTACTGCACTTGCCACCTTTGGTAAGAAAACGGCAAAGTCAAATGACTGGTTTGATGCTTCATCAGATGTGATGGCACCTGTTATTGAAGCTAAGCGCAGTGCTATAAATGAATACAAACGTTCACCGAGTGCCAGAACCCTACAGATCCTGAGGGCTACGAGAAGCAAAGTTCAACAAACTGCTCGACGCTGTGCAAATGACTATTGGCTCCAGCTCAGTGAGAGCATCCAGATCGCAGCGCAAACAGGCAACATTAGACAAATGTATGACGGTATAAAGAAAGCACTTGGCCCCCATAAAAGTAAGACGGCACCGCTAAAAACCATCAGCGGAGAGAAGCTAACCGATAAGGGTAAGCAGATGGAGAGGTGGGTCGAGCACTACTCTGAGCTTTACGCTAGAGACAATACCGTTACGCCTGCAGCCCTTGATGCTGTCAGTAGTCTGCCAACCATGGAGGAGCTGGATGCCGAACCAACATTAGAGGAACTCAGTAAGGCCATTGATAGCTTGGCCTCTAGCAAAGCACCAGGCAGTGATGGGATTCCTCCTGATTTAATCAAATGCTGTAAGAGCACGCTATTACCTCCCCTGCATAGGATGCTGTGCCAGTGCTGGGAAGAGACAACTATTCCTCAAGACATGCGAGATGCCAAGATTGTAACACTGTATAAAAATAAAGGAGACAGAAGTGATTGCAATAACTACAGAGGCATCTCTCTTCTTAGTATTGTTGGTAAGGTTTTTGCCAAAGTCATCTTAATGCGACTACACAAGTTAGCTGAGCGCATATATCCAGAGGCACAGTGTGGATTCCGAGCTGGCAGATCAACAACAGACATGATCTTCTCTCTCCGCCAGCTTCAGGAAAAATCAAGAGAGCAGAAAAGACCATTATATATCGCCTTTATAGACCTCACAAAAGCATTCGACCTGGTTAGTAGGGATGGACTCTTTAAAATCCTCCTGAAAATAGGCTGCCCTTCTAAAATGCTGGAAATGATAAAGTCATTCCATGACGACATGAAGGAAACAGTCCAATATGCTGGAAGCACGTCACAGCTCTCTGATATACGAAGTGGCGTTAAACAAGGCTGTGTTCTAGCTCCGACCCTCTTCGGAATCTTCTTTGCCTTACTCTTGAAACATGCATTCAGAGATGCAACTGAAGGAATATGCCTTCACACTAGGTCAGATGGCCGTCTGTTTAATCTTTCAAGGCTGAAGGCAAAGACAAAAATCAGAAGGGTCACTATAAGAGACTTGTTGTTCGCTGATGATGCTGCAGTCGTCACTCAAAGCCAACAGGAGCTTCAGAGCTTGATGAATCGCTTCACTAAAGCATGCAAGGAATTTGGCCTCACAATAAGTCTAAAGAAAACGAATGTGCTGAGTCAGGATGTGGGTGCTGCACCAGTTATCACTATCGATAACTATGAATTGGCAGTGGTGCACCACTTCACATACCTAGGGTCTATCATCAATGACAAACTCTCACTGGATACAGAAATCGACAGCCGCATTGGCAAAGCTGCAGCTACCTTTGCCCGCCTCACATCGCGTGTTTGGGGAAACTCTAAACTCACAATGAAGACCAAAGCTGCGGTATATAATGCCTGCGTCACCAGCACACTCCTATATGGCAGCGAGACCTGGACGACCTATGCTAAGCAAGAAAGAAGGCTCAATACCTTCCATTTGCGGTGTCTACGCCGCATCCTCGGCATCTCGTGGAAAGATAAAGTGACAAATGTCGAGGTGTTGTCACGTGCTGGCCTTCAAAGTATGTATACGCTGCTTAGACAGCGCAGACTTCGCTGGCTTGGCTATGTTCGCCGCATGGAAGATGGTCGCATCCCAAAAGATATCTTCTACGGACAATTAGCAGATGGCAAGAGAACAGTTGAGCGACCACAGCTGAGGTTCAAAGATGTGTGCAAGAGAGATATGAGAGCACTGGACATGGATCCAGCAACATGGGAGGATGAAGCTGCCGATCGCACTAAGTGGCGATGCTATTTACGGCACCACCTCAGATTGGGCGAAGAGAGGCTCACACAAGAAGCAGAGGTGAGGAGAAAACGTCGAAAGGAGCACCAGGAAAATAAGCAGCTGAGGGCTGCCACCTCAGGGGCGCATTCCCATAGTCAGTTATGACTGAAGGGGCTATTATTATATTTTACGAGGCCCTCCCCCCACCCCTCCCTTATAAAGAAAGATAAGCATCAGACAATATATAAAAGCTAATAGAATGAACAAGTCATGGGGTACAATATATACACCCAATTGGTTTAATAAATGAAACTGATGATGAATTATGGAAGTGTTTATGGAAGTTGTGTATGCTGTATGCGATGTCTTACAATTCAAATTGGGATCATCATAATGACTAATGGCTCTGTTCTAATACATTGAGATGATGGGCTCCCTTTTTGGACAAGGAGACTTATCTTTTCAGCCCCAGGCTGATAGTGAAGAGTGGTTGGTAGTTCTGTCTCGTTATGACGTTGCATCAGGTGGGTCTCTACTGGTTTGAATCTGCCTTCACTGTGCTCGACTCCGTATTCTTCGTCTGAGATTGGAATGTCGTGCGAGGCTCCCCCTTAGACTACTCAGAGTTGGACTTTAATCGGCGATTTAGATGCTGAATTTTCGATCTACTAAGTCTGGCCCTTCTCTCTCCGCTTCCCAGATGCAAGTGACTTTTTCGACGGTTGGCGCTACTTTTAGCGCGTTATTTCCGCTTGGGCACGTGATATGAAGAGTGGGTCATGTGATTTAGCTTCCGTTAGACGCGCCAATCAACAACGTTAAAAGTCACGTGAAGGGTTTCCTAGAGTGGGTTTAGACTGGTTCTAGCTGAGTCTAAATTAGTTCGAGTTCACCATTTGTCGCGCCATTGGGCGAGTTTTAACCGTTTTCGGCTACTAGAGTGTAGGGTAAGAATGACGTCGTTAATCTAAAAATAGTGACTGTCGTTAGAAGACTGTTTACCAACGAGAAGAAAATTTGCCGCGTATTTTTAACTGCTTTTGAATCATGCATTGAAGATGAATAAATACAATGGTGTCTCGTAAATTAAATGAAGAGAAGATTGGGCCAGTCGTCACAAAGACACATATTAGATACTCTTGAGTATTGGCCAATGGTGGACCACTACTGCAGAGCTAAGGGGAGGCAATCCGTGACAGTAGGGGAGACAACCTGCGACACAACGAGATCAAACACAAGACAATGTGGTCACACAAAACGACATTTGTCTCGCGACAAGAAGGAATTCTGCATGACATTTTTCTTGTGTTTTTAAGTTTAAAACATTACATTGTACAATTATCTTCATTACAAAAATTATTGTAGTCGTCATCGTTAAAGGTAAGCAGAAAAAGCTGAAATCGCAACATAAATAAATAAATACAAGTAAAAGTAAGCATGACTGAAAAACTAATAAACACTAAAATAACAATAGCAACATTTATTAATTACAAAAATAATGATTGAAAAATTGAAATAAAAACATTATCTCTAAAAATTATTGAAAAACATTTTAATCCCAACCCCCATCCCCCGCCAAAAAACCAATGATATACTACTAAGCGCTAAAATAACATTTAAAAACAGTACTAACTAGCAAAATAGTGATTATATATGCTATTAAACACTAAAATAACTATATTAACTGCAAATTAACGTTTGGAGAAGTCTTAAACGCTAAAGTAACTGTTTAAATACTATTAAACATGAAAATTACGATATTAACTAATAAAACACGATTGTTAGGGTATTAAACACTAAAATGACGAATGAAATAATGTTAAACATGAAAATTACCATATTATCTGCTAAAATCACGATTGAAAAACTATTAAACATGAAAATTACGATATTATCTGCTAAATTAACGATTGAAAAACTATTAACTACAAACAAAATAACGATTAAAATACTACTGGTTTATTAAACACTAAAATAGTGATTGTCACAACTAAAATAACTATTGAAAAGCTATTAAACGCTAAAATAACGATTGAAATAATATCTACTTCTAAAATTACGATTGAACAAATTTAATCGATTCAACATTTTTAGTGCTAGATCCTATAAAGTTAGGAGAAAAATCATCAGCCGGCTCCACCATTGACCAGCAAAAGTAAAGCGTACAAGGAGAAACATTTTATGTCGCTGTGAGATGCGCTACAGTTTATAATTAATATTTTAGTTGGGACATCAACAAGTTGGTCGATGCAATGGCAATATAAATCAATCAATACCCTTTAGCTCCCCAAGGAGCATAGGCTTTTAACAAACACATGCCAAGATTTCCTGTCCTGTGCCATCCGCTCAAGTTCTTTCCATGTTTTCCTCATCATTTTCACCTCTGTTTCCAGTTCTCTTCATTTCTGCTGCTACCTGTGCAGTTTTCCCTTGTTCACACAGAGTGCGAACATTCCAGGTGCCAATCCTGGAGATTTTAGTCGGCAACCCAGACTCCTTTCGGCTTTCTCTGGGTTGCTTCATGTGCCTCCTTTCCAGATGACCTTCTTCTGTCTTGGGCGGCTGAGTTGATTTATATTCTTTATTTGACTTGTCCATATTTGTTGAAGTTTTTGTGGTAAAAAGTTTTTTACGGGATGGGGTAACCAGCCCCATGCCCAACCCTCCTTAGTCGCTTTTTACGACATGCCTGGTAGGGTACAGTGTTACTATTCTTTGCTCCCCTTTCGGGTCCCGGTAACACACGAGTAATGGCAATATACTGTTACAATATAATGTCAGCAGTGAAGAGTCTGGACGGGTGAGGATCCTAAGTGCCTCTCCATATGCAAGTAATAACAATTATACTATTAGGAATAACAATACTAGCGATACTATTTAAGAAAAATAAAACAAGCTAAAAAAAAAAATAAATAAAACTGCCAACACGTTCGAATACTTAATTTTTTTTTTAAATACATCATGAGCAAAAAGGAAACAATACATTCAACAAAAACAAAACAAAAACCACTTTTATCTAATCATAAGATAATAAAAGTGTTAGAAATAACACGAGACACTCGAAAACTGCCAACCACAAAATATTGTATACTGTAATTAGCCAGGAAGTAAACGAACAACGAAGTCTAATGTAAACTGGGATCACCAACTGTAATTAATTGTAAATGACAATATGTATTTGAATATATCAGCGGCTCTCAAGTGGGCCATATGGCCTATATTTCTAGGGAACCACAGTGTTATGAGTAAAATTCATAACATTTGTGTCGATATCATTAGATGGTTCAACAAGGTTCCTCGTTTGTTTATTATACGTAGTCGTTGGTAACACAAGAAGTGACGTCATTGCCTCGGGGTGTAGATGGGCAGACGTGGAGGTAAGGGAGGCAGACGGGGGAATATCGTCTGATAGGGTCCTTGATGTGTGTGGCTTATGGCGAGTGGACGTATGTATCTGAGCTCCTGAAATTTATATAATATTGTGACATATCCCTATGTTGTACCGTCACTAGTACATCAAGATCTTGTGTGAGGTGTACTAGCTATCTTCATTTGAAAGGGAGTATGCATTCGTTGAACTGATTAAATAAAAATGTATAAATCTGTCGAGGACAGAGTTTTAGCTACAGACGGTACAGAGTTATATCGATGACTGAATATGTTATGCCATAAGATATAATGGCTTTCAAGATTATGCATGTGGAGCAGCGTTCATTGTAAATAAACAGTGTGTATATTGTCCACTCTGCCTTTGTGGTGACATTAATATTTCAAGTTGATATTGGCTGTCTGCGTTGGCGACCAGTTCTACCCCAGTGTTAATTTTGGCCAGAGTAACCAGTCATTACTCCAATTATAATTATAAGAATAATATAAAGACTCGCAACGCAACCAACACACAGTAACATGGTAAAGTACCTTTTTTCCAGTTAACAGCGACTGTGAGTGGGGCCACAGAGGTAAATAAGGCTCAGAATGTAGGGCATGAGATGAAAAAGGTTTAGAACCCCTGGAATATATCACATAATTGACAATAAATCTACACTAAATACTCTAATTATAACCGACAATTAGGTGGAACATGGTACACCGAGATGGTAGATGAACGGAGACAAATAAAGATCATCTGATAATAGTCTGCTTTCCTACCATTTCTTTTTAAAAAAAAATACTAACAACAAAAATTATGGATGTACTTATCCTCCATTTTAGATTCAGCAACATTATCTACCAGCGTCCATTTGGTTAAGCGTTTAGAGTGCTTGTCTCTCGCGACAAAGATATATGGATCCGAAATCGAAACCTAGCAGCGTCACGCTCCAGTCTAGGTAAAGGTAAAGGATCCCGTTACACGCCCATTGAGGCGTATTGGGAATATAGTGTTAGGCCCATATTTTCTTGACCATCGGCACACTAGGGGTGATGTGGTCAGCATCACGCCGGACGCTCTAGTCTACGCAGCTGTAAATGATTACCTGACTTTGCTCTTGAATTAAGAAAGGCAAAGGCAGCGAGGTTGGCAACTGGTTACCTCGCCTCATAAATAGAGCAGGACCAAGTATAGTGAAGTCTCTAACACTTCACTCCTCTATGGCAATGAAGGTTACGGGACTAACTATACTTTGTTAACATTATCTACAACACCCCCATTCACATGGTAATGGTACTTGTCACAATGTTGTTGCATAATTTTGATTCCTATTTTAAAATTATTTAAAAACTTTATCCGTCAAGCCTGGAATGCTGTATTCACGTAAACATTAAAAAAAAATTTACAACATAGATTTGGCTATGTAAAAACGATAAAAGAAGAAGAAAAAGAAGAAGAGAACTTACTTACATAATCTTCTCATAAAAGAATGCTTCTCTAATAAAACCATACGACAAGCAAGATGCACACTGTGTTTTTCTGAGCAAACCTGGACAGCTTTAGCGCCATTTTGACAGTTTCGCTTACGCGATGAGTGCAATTAGGAAAATGAATTCTTTGTGATGGAAAAGCGAGAGCCAATCTGTTAGATTGCCTGACAAATGTCAAAGGTCATGGTGGCTACTAAGTATTCCATCATGGTTCCAACCAGCGCTGTGGAACTGGAGTCGGGAGTTGGAGTCGTGGAGTTGGTAGATTTTTAGTAGGGTCGGAGTCGGTTAAAAAATGTCTCGATTCCGACGACCAATTTTACGAGACTTAAGCCAAGGCAGAACCACGTTTGATCCATGCAAAAGGGGTGGAGGGGCGATTATAACATTTAAATAACATTTCAAAGGAGTTTGTTATTTACTTAGTATAGTTTAAGCAACGGAAGTAAAAAGTACCTTGTGAAGTTTTTGAAGTAGTGAGTTAAAAAAAGTCTTATGCTGTATAAATTAGAAGGGGCAAGAATTCTATAAATCACGCTTTATCGTTACATTATCTATTTGTGAAAGAGGTTGAAACATTTGACCGTACTTCTAAATTGAGCGCTCAAAATACAATACTCTGCTACCCCCAGATCATTCGAGATCAGAGTGGTCTAACTGCAGTCAAGCGGGCCAAATGTGGCCCGCCTAAAATTGTAAAATTGTTTAGTGGCCCGTGCTCAAATAAAAAATATTTATTTAATTATATGCTATAATTGAAACTTTTGATATTAGACTCAATAAGTCCGGTGGAAAGAAAGGAAAAACTGCCTGCAGTGCTTCAGAAACCGTTCGATCTGAAGTAGCGTCTTTATTTCAACACAAATGAAATCTCGTGAGATATCAGGACATTCATATAGTTCCTTGAAGAACTGATTGCTGAATACATTGACATACCACTGCACTCAAATATCAGATGGTTAAGTGCTGGAAAGACCCTTCAGCATTTCTTTGCACTTCGGAAAGAAATACTACTCTTTCTTCAGAATGAGAAGATTGCCAACACTGATGAATACCAAAATCAACTGCAAGATACACATTTTCTTTGTTCTCTGGCATTCCTGGCCGACATTACAGGTCACTTGAATGTATTGAACCTGAACTTACAAGGCAAACGGCAGAATGTCACAGCTAGTTGAACACATTGATGCTTTCCGCAAGAAGCTGTAGCTGTTCAATGATCTTGTACACTTTGTTTCCTGTCGTGAACTGACAACTGATAATATCAGAGCACATTTTTCAGGCTTTGCAGAAAAAACCCAAACTATCTCATATGAGTTTGATAAGAGATTTGCAGACTTTAACAAATTAAAGCACAGTCTTCAGTTGTTTAACAATCCGATGGAAGCTAAAGTTGAGATACAATCAACAGAGCTTCAGCTTGAGTTATATGAACTGTAATCTGATCCAATTTTACTAACAAAGAAAAATGAAAAGTCCTGATTTTTTTGGGGAGGATGGTTTCCAAAGAGCGTTTTCTCATTCTGAAAGACTTTCCACTAAGGATGTACTCAATGTTTGGCAGTAAATGTATTTGTGAAAGTACACTTTCTGTGATGAAATAAGTGAAATCTAAATCATGAAATCAAATGGGGAATGATTCCCAGGATACGTTTCTTCGACTTGCTACCATTAACATTGACATTCTCATGAGGAGGTAAGTGTCGTGGTTGAGTTGAACTGTTAGAGTATTTGTCGAGTTAGACAATTGTAGTGAAATCGACAATGATAGTGAACTGACAAAGTTATAGAATACACATAGATAAGGTGTAAGTAGGGTGCGACCAACCTGGAAGAGGATTTATTAAAGTTATCTCTCTCTCCAAGCCTGAACACACTTATATAGTCTAAGCAACACCCGCTCTCTCTCTTTTCTCTTGTCAAAAATAGAGACTATAGTGAGAGCCTGTAATATTAATTATGGATGAAAGGGTCGTGAACAGCGCATTAATAAATGAGTAAAATTTATTAAAGAAGAAATATATATCTGAAAATAATGCATATCAGCACAACAACATAAGAATACATCAATAATCACAAATATGCAATTACACACCAACGAACCCACAAACCATCAACATAAAACCCGTAGGACACCGAAAAATGAATAAATAGAGTTCCAATCCGTCCGCTTTCGTGAGACCAAATGCAATAGCTCCAGTAAGTGTTTTTACGTGTAGATATCCTCCATGGGTGATGGAATAACCATAAATACAAGGTAAATACACTGTAGGCGCTATCGTTGGTTACTCCCTAATGGCGAGATAGGCTGTAGAGGAATCTGTCTATCTTCGGCTGACCGCTCATACGTGCGGGGTTTTAAATGACCAGAAACACACACAAGACGAGGTTACTTTAGGACAAATGGTCCATTGCGCTGTTATCCCGGCGCATGAAATTTGGCTTGCGTACTTGGTGGTAAATCCGGTTGGGCTGGCTTGAACTATTATTTGAGACGGTGTGCTACGTTTAAGCACCAAACCTGGTGTCTTTAATTCTGCTGAAGACGCTGGGTTGATAGATAGGTTGGAAGCCACAATGCTCTGACTGGTGATCAAGAGGCGAGTAGGAAACTACTATTGCCAAATTCAATTTCAGATTTTGCTTTGGCTCGTTACACACTGCGTGAGCTTATTTCCCGTTAGAGAGATTGGCGTTGACAAAGGGTTGTATTTCAGGTAGGGGTGACAACTCGTGGTGCTAGTTGCTTTCAGAAACTGCTATATCGAAGAGAATGTGACTTTCTTCGCCTGACTGGAATCTTGCGATAGCAATGCAGTATATCTTGAAACTGAGACGCAAAGGAAACGACGTTTACATCAAGCAAACAATACAAGTACAATAACGTTATAATAAACAGTTATGCTCCCCATATGGGATCTATAATTGAAAGTCATTGCTATGATAGTCCTGTATGTCTTTATCCGTGTGAGTTTCCCTCCTGTTACTTCTACTGTATCAATTATCAGCATGCCCTGCATAGGCTAATATATTTTGTACACACAAATACCTGTCAGTAAATGTTCTGACAGCAAAATCTACTCCGTCTTCTTCCAACTCAACATACAGGAAACATAACCCTGTAGTTACAGCTGAGTGGATATGCTATTCATCTTACAACATTAAGTGAATTTACATTAAAATACAGCATTTGACATTACATAATAAAGGGTATGCGCCCCTTGGGGTCGATACACAAAAAGGGAAAAAGTAGTAACATCCCAGAATGAATACATAGAAAATGCAATGTTCTTGCTATAATAATATAGTTGTGACTGAAACCTAAGATATAATGTTATCTATGGCTGGTGACTGCTTTCTGTGAAAGTTATAAACTGGTGTCTAACTACACAAGTAGGCATATCAAATTCCCACACAACCATTAGAAGTTTCTATCAGAAAGTAATAAATGACTATCTCTTATAATTCAGTGTTATGGTGCCTACACATCAATATTCAGTTTTAAGTGAATAACCTACATCGCTGACATTTCCTTACAGTAATGACAGTTATTTTGGCCTACTCTTAACCCAATGGTAAGCACTGCACGGACTGAGGTTCTACGCCTAGTAAGTATCTGTTATCGTAAGTTTATCATTAACCCATTGTAAACCATAACACAGGGAGACGCGTACTGCTTAGCACCCGTTTAACTAAGGCGGTAGGAGGCGCTACATTATCACTGAACTAATTACCGGGATAAATCCTCTAAAGTCACACTCCTATTAGGTATATATAAAAGCTAACATGAATATATATATATATATTATAAGAGATGTCTACTTACCCCGAGATGATGAGAAAATAGGCAACACAATTTAGTTCTGTGTTAACGTCTGCCTTAGTCTCATTTGGTCATCACGGGCAGGAAAATTTTACAAGTATGCTTGACTGATTAAAACCCTCTAGATTTATAGTCTACAAGTGACGCTATCCCAAGACCTGTTCCCACAGATGTTCGGTGTACAACGTAATCACGAGTAAGACAGATGTTATTCTGGAATCTACATCACAAGCAGGTTTCATATATAAAACGTAATATATTCTGAGAGCGGTAAGGGGCCGCAACAAAATCTCTCAGAACGAACGAGAGTGTTATCTCCCCTTTTGATCTCGCTAGCAACTGTATCTGGCTAGCGATTCGCTTCAAAGAAACTCTTGCTCGCTGGAGATCAAACCTGTTACCAGCAAGAGATGTTCCTCTGGTCAGACAAACGCCAGGTGCAGCTTAGGTAATATTATCATAAGCTGACCGCTACTGACCATTGTTGAATTTATAATGAAGGCCAGAATGAAAACAAAGCCGCGGGATGGTATCTGAGAGAGGAATAATGGGCCACGTAGGTGGAATCCGAAAGAAAAGAAAATAAAAAAAGTCCAGGAAACCAGAACATTAAAAGAGTAATAAAAATGGGACGTGTTGGTAAAATAAATTATCAGTCACCGTGACAGTAAGAATAAAACTAAAATTATTTCCATAGAAATTCAATGCTCATTGTAATTTTTATTTTATTTTAATTTTTATTTAGCACTCTTCGATGTTCATCCATTGTTCACTGAGCTTTTATTTTAAATAATTTGTTATCATGAATGACCCGCGAACTTTAAATGTTGAGTTTATGTGGCTCTCGGGGTTGAATAAGCTGGACCACCCTTTGGTCCACTCTGCTGCTTTGACTTTTCATAGCATTACCGCCCACTCAAGTCACCGAGGACCGTTTGTTTCATGCCCTCAGAATTATCAAATCTGATTAGAGAGATGCAATGAAGCCGGACCT
This sequence comes from Oreohelix idahoensis, assembly GCA_024509875.1. Classification (NCBI taxonomy): domain Eukaryota; kingdom Metazoa; phylum Mollusca; class Gastropoda; order Stylommatophora; family Oreohelicidae; genus Oreohelix; species Oreohelix idahoensis. Next base: position 434,237 of record JAMPIV010014337.1, read on the forward strand.
ACTAGAAGCAATCCTTTTTTATTTAAGAACTAGTTCTTCTTCTCCTTCTTCGTTCACTCTCAGGCGTCTACTTAAATGTTTTTAAGGAAAGCAGTAGTCAGCTACTGACAACGAATGATACTTATTTGGCGAAATGCGCTTTCTCTGTTCCACTTACGCTGAGCATTTTTGAAGCAGATGTTCAGCAGTCATTTTATCAGTGCCACAGTTCTGTAGTTCCTATTTTTAGCATGATGAATAGATGGGATCCAAATCTATTTTGGCCAGTCCGGAATCTAAAGATTACCAATTGTTCTCTTCTGTTGAGCTGGTAGTATGTATGATTTTGTGTGACCTGGATGCTCTGCATCCCATTTGTTTCGGTATCCGATTCTGTTAAAACTCTTTGACTCCTCGAAAGTTATGCTTGCATCAGGCTGAGGTGGCTTCCCAACTTCCTTTGCCAGTCTGTCAGTCTCTTCATTGCCGGTGATGTTACTGTGAGATGTGATCCATTGTATCACAACTCTTTTGAATCGTTGACAGTTTGTAGAGTACTACTCGTAGGTCATCCAAGTCTGCATTATTTTGGGTTTTCAACGTTGCGTTTTCTGACAGTGCATCGGTAATGAAAGCAACTTGTCTCTCTGTGCTTTCCTCTGTTATTATAACCGCTGCTGCAGTTTTCAAGGCCTCTGCATCTGCTCTGAAGTTACTTGAGCATTGTCCTGATGCCACCTACAGCTTTGTCTGTGCACCAGTGCTTAAGCTCAGAAAGACACCTCCATTTTATGTTGCATTTGTTGCTGATCCATCTGTGCATGCATAGGTCCTTGCTTTGCGCGGGTAATGTTTCTGTCACGGGATTTGCCTCCCCATTGCACTGCAGTAGTGGTCCACCAGTGGCCAAAACTCAAGAGTATCTAACAGGGGCCGTTAAAGGTGTCTACCTTCGCACAAGATTACTCGTGGCAGAGTTGTAGATAGAAGGATACTGACGCTTCTATCTCAAGGGCGTGTTCACAAGATAATTCAGAAGTCAAGAACAATTCTGCATAGGGTTGAGCACTATCAACTTAAATCTGATCCGGCACCTTTTGTGAAGTTTTAAGCAATGGTTTGGCTTGTTCGAGCCCCCAGCGAAATTCCTTTTACGAGTAATTTTGTGCTATGGCTGACGTATATTAAAGATTTTCGATCATACATGGGCTGTCTTATCTACAAGAACTGAATCAACTGTGAATTTGTAAAAATAACATATAAATTTAATAATCAATTAGTCTTTAACAACTTTAAATAAATATGAATGAAGATGATTTTAGGAGGTTTTAAAAAATGTGTCTTCACTGAGACTTAATTGGGGACTCATTGTTGTTATTGTCCATTGCGTACCTGTTGCAAAAGAGTACTACACTGGGTCGTTGTCATGTTCTTTTGTGATGAGGACTCTTCTCTAGAGGCATCTAAATGAACTTCACTCCTAATGTCAAGGTAGGGGTCTTCACAAAGTGTCCACTGTAGGTAGTTGGTGGCGAATCCAGCGTCTTGAATCACAAGATTGTGGCGAAGATTTTTACTTCAAACTGGTCTGGTCTAAGAACCGTCTTGTAGCTTTGAACCACGAACTTTGGAAAAAAAACAAAAGACGAGCAAATGCCTCTGCTAAGTATATTTGTGGGCTGCTGTGACGTGGAACGGAAATATTGATACAGTAATGTGACAGCCTTTGCTTTCCTATTTAGTGTCTACCATTGGCTAAGCGAAACCACGCAATTTTCTGTTTGTATAACTCACCTTTGAATCCACGCCCTTTGTTCTGGGAACATAACAACAGAGTTGTTTACCAACTGTTCGCAACCCGCCAGTTTACAAGGGGAGCGAATCACGTTTGTTTACCTGAGTTTTTCACGCGAGCTGATTTGGCAATTATCGGTCATTAGACGGATGCGCGTAGAAATAACGGATTGTTTGAAGAGATACAGGGGCGATAATATTTTCCCGACCACCTTTGATGTTCATACGTTTCAGTGGGAGTACACGATTGATCAGCGGAAAGGGGACGTAATCTAAGAGAGGTTCGTGCACGGCCAGTCTTCTGATGTCGATCAGCATCGCTGAGTAGAATGAACGAAAACCCTTTGATCCGGGAAACGTAGTTCCCTGATTTCTCTCCTATACAGAAGGTGTGAATTCTAACATCTTCTAGTGATAATAACACCAAAATCTGTATATTTATCGCGCTCTCTCAAATTCAGTTATCAGAAGTCGCTCAGAAATTCTTGGATAATCTAAACACGCCGGACTAGAACCATTCTTCGCTAAATGTGTTAAATTGTCCCTTGGGGATGTCATTTTCTGATTTGTGGTAATAGAAATTGTGCCTAAGTGTTAAAATGTGTTAGGTTTACCATTTTTATTCACTATAATTCCCTAGCGTTTAAAACTAGTGAAATAACCTACCGCATAGATATTTCTTGCCAGTATTTCAGAGTAATGTAATTTCAAACACCCTATTTTTCTTACACAAGAAGATACGTCTTAGCTGACTGAGATTATTAAGCGTGACGGTTGAGTTACCGAATAGAATTCGCATTATATTTCATTGTGTGAAATTAAATAAGTGACTAGAGTTAATGTTATGTGACTAAACAATAGACGCCGACAAATAGCTAGTAGTGAGAGGCGATTTTTGTTAAAGTGTGCGTATAATAATAATAATAATAATAAATTCTTTAAGCACCAAACACGGCGCATAAGGCAGAAACCAGTGCTCTCCAGGTTGTTCGTTGTGACGCCACTCCTCTTAGCTCTTGCACATTATTTAGGCCCAACGTTCTTCCTTCTCTTATTATTGTTCTTCTGAGTGTTTCTTTTGGTCTTCCTTTTTTCCTCTTACCCTCAGGAACCCAAGTGAGCGCCTGTAGTGGTATTCTGTTGTTTTGCATTCGTAGGACATGACCGATATATGACCATCGTCTTTTCCTTATATAGTCGGAGACATATTTCTGCCTAGAGTCTTCTCTTATTTGTCGATTAGTCTTGAATTCTTTCCAACTGATGTTCATGAGTTTTCTAAGACATTTGTTCTCGAATGTATTCAGCTTGTTCTCCAATGATTTTGTTATTTTCCAACTCTCACAGCCGTATGTTAACACTGAGATAACATTTGAATTAAACAGACGAAGCTTGGTATGTATATTCAATGATCGTAATTTCCAAATGTTAGATACTCTATTGAAGGCGCTAGCTGCCAAAGCAATTCTAGTATGAATTTCTCTTGTTGTGTCACCATCCTGAGTCATTTTACTGCCTAAATAATTGAAACTTTCAACTTTCTGTAGTTTTTCCCCGTTCAAAATGATATCAAAGGTCTCATTAGAAAAGTTCATAGCTTTAGTTTTAGAGGCATTTATTTGGAGACCTATTTTAACCGAGAGATGACACAAATTATTTACTGCTTCTTGGGATTGTCTGGGTGTTGAACTTAAGAATGCTAAATCATCTGCGAAATCCAGGTCCCCCAGGAATTTTCCATTTGTCCATTTTATACCTAATTGTTCATTGTGGGTATAGTTTCTCATAACCCAATCAATAGCTATTCCAAAAAGTAGTGGTGACATAATACAGCCTTGTTTCACCCCTGTTTCTACTGTAAACCATTCTGTATTCCCTTTATTTGTTCTAACACAACATCTTGCATTGTCATATAGCGCTTTGATTATATTCACATATTTTGTTGGAAAACCATAGATTGTAAGTATCTTCCACAATGATGTGCGTATGGATAAAGTAAATAATAATTGACTTTGTGCGCTGTGCATTTTCTCGTGGGCAATAACGGGGGAGGGCGCATACCCTTTTCCCCGACATGCAATAGCAGAAAACCTACGGGTGGATAGGATAGTAGCATTTTTTCATAAATGTTTTTTGTCTTCCTTATAAAGCACCTGATCAAACACCAGCGGCAAGCGGTCTAAATTTAACATTACCAGTACCATTATTATTATTTTGGGTCTTCGATTTTTGGACTAGTTCGGTCCTCTTCCTCATTCAGTGAAGGATTAATGGTGTCTCCTTCATGGCTACCAGTCCCAAGTTCCTTTGTGAACCGGTTGGGCCCAAGAGACCAATAAATATTAAGAGTAAATCGTAACTGGAATGTACATTACCCAGAATTATCTATCCAAATTTTCCAGCCCACTGGGCATACGAAAGGACATTTATTCCTGACGTTTGACAGCCGTAGCAACGGAGTGATCCAGAAAGCTACGCTGTTTCAAAATCGGCTCTCACCATAAGAGCCTGCCGATAGGATTTACCATCATCATCAGTTTTACATATTGTAACATTTGTCCTAGCAACCAGATGCTAGCAATACAGGAATTTCTTTTCTCCTTTTGCAACTGTGAACGTCCCGAGCACGTCTTGCTTCAGTAGCTATTTTCGGTGACCCATGATTCATCCAGGAAAAATTAAACCACCAAATTTGGCGTCCACCTTGTAATTATTATTCGATATATAGGCTGGACCGGGCCATATTTGAGCAACCCACCTGACAGTATAGGTTCAGACTATTGTAATTTTTCAAGGGATACCAACACCACTATTAGGTAAGCAAGAGTGTTTGTGGCAACATATGACAGAGTGAGCGATAGAGAGAGTGAAGATTTTCCTTTGTTACAATCATTGTACTAACTTCTTTTTTATTTCGCTAAACTGAGTACTTTACTGCGTAGTAATTTAGTGGGGAACTAGTTCTTCATAGTCTATTCTGTAACGCAGTGCTTATCTTTGATCTTTGGGTTATTAACTTCTTTTGGGATCCTTTCTCGACAAGGGGAGGGCACTTATTCGGTTATTTTCATTTATCTTTAAACATGATTTTATTGATTTCTCTATATGTTTTATGTTGTAAAATGTTTAATGATAATAAACAACTAAAAGAACGTATATTTGTGTGTTGGTCAGACCCATACCCAATTAACCATAGTTTTTTCACGTTTGTGTGTACTGTTGTCACATAATTGTGTGTGTGGGTGTGGTTAGTGTAACTTATATTTCATATAGGGAGAGAAAGGTTGTCTTATACTAAAATATAGTCGTATAGATAGGCTGGATTAGAGAAACTACTCATTCCAGAGACAGATCTTCCTCTTACACTATTCCCTCGTAAACATCTATTTCTTACCCCTTTATTCTCACATATTTACCACTATCACCTCTGATATGACGGGACCATAAATATCTTCTAACCTATCTAAAAATATACGACAGCTGCAAATTAAAACGCGCATTGTCTCGCTGTCCACCCACCAACGTTAGCCTCTCTGAATAATTATTCTCCCTGAGTATACACAGTATAATTAAGGGAATATGATTAGAAATCACCGTTATTCTTCTGGTTACTTTAATGGGGAAAATGTTTCTGGACAGCGCGAGGGCAATGGCTTGCCTGAATTACAATTAACAAGGTACATATATCTCACACAGTGATAATATGCACTTTAGGCACATGTGATGTAATCATCACTTCTCACTGCTCCATTCGGAGTCTGGGGTCCCTCTGCTGTCGGTTTTCTGTACGAGTAGCAAGAAGCAATCACCAGCGCTTGCTGTAGTGGTTTATGAATTTACTATTTTCACAAGTTGATGTTGCCATCCTCCTATGACAAGTATAACCACTTAGCAAGTACAACCTTGTTAGAATTCACATTTTAAACTATACGTTCACAACTTACTCCAATGGGATATACAATCTCCTGGCACAGTAGAATGGACACAGAAACTTTGCTTAGATGCTTCGAACACTTTGTTAAGGAAATTTTTTTATTCCTGTTATGGCGAGTGCTCTGATTCCTTAAGTTTCCAGTCTTTGAATTTAAATTTGGGGTTCTCTTTTAAGTTATAAAGACGCCCAAATACTTTGATCTGTCACTATTTATTCTGGAATACTTTATCGGATCCTTCTCTCTGGCTTCGGGGAGTTGCTAATTTGACGTTGCGATGCAGTCTGATTTGTGTCTCCGATTTTGTTAGATTAAATTTCCACTTCTCAGTTCAGGTCCCAGATTGTATTTGTAGACCAACTTGCCTATGAAAGCCAAAGTTTATTCTGGCTCTCAAATTAAACCAATGGTAAGCTCTCTAGTGGGTCAGGTTGTTAAATCCTTACTATCCCCCGCGTGTTTTAAAATACCAATTTTAACATTTAAACTCGTGACCTCTTTCAAATGTGGCATTAATACTTCCGATTGTATTTGTACAAACTAAAAAATACATCGGTGAACTTATTTCCTGACTATTACCTTCCACCCATATTGTCTCCTCTGACAGGTTATCTGTAATATTGATACTGAGATGGTCAAGCGGAACCGATTACATATATCACACGTGTTTACGCGTACATCTCCCAGAAGGATTTCTTCCCGTCGATCGGGCGAGACCACCTGTGTGTCAACAATGACCGTCTCTATCAAAGGTGTCTAGACGACTTAAGTGATAAAAGTATTATCCGCTGACCTATCTAATTAGCCTTGTTTTACTACGATTTACCGGGCGAAACGTAAGTGTTGCTGTCGGTTTTGACGGTTTCATAAGACGTAGATCTATGTAATATTTTTTGATGATCTAAGTTAGAGAACTGTTTGGTAACTCCTGGGGACAGGTTGATTTAGGGTTATCTTCCCTTTGTTAGTCATTGTAGTTGACCTGTCTTAAAGACGGGGTTAACTGTTCTCAGATCTGTTCTGTCTACGCATGCGCTAGGTTTAAGCGCAAACGGAAGGGACTTCCGTTCAGGAGTTGATGAGCTGGGTTCTGTCCGGACAAGATGTCCGTTGTTCTTCTCTGCATTTTCTGGGGAAAAGATAGTCTTTTGTGAGACTGTGATGTTTGTGATTCTCCTCAGAGTTATTCTGTTCGTCAAGAATGACGACAGTTATTATTAGTGTATTTCTTGGATTTCTGGCAAAGGTAAAATGAAACTTTATTATTATGCCTATGTTGCAGAACATTTTGTGAACCTGTGAGTGGAGCTCACAGTTCTTTGTTATACAGAGTCCATTATGTGTGCTCGATGGAGCCAAGTTATATTGTACAGCCAAGCAACCCACCACCCGCTCATCCGACTTTCCCTACATCACCTCCCATCTACCACACACGCCCCAGCCACGAGACACACACTGGATCTGAATCGGTTGGGTTAATGTGTGAGTGATAGAGCTACTGTGTACCACACATTCATTACACAGGTCCATTGAAATGTCCATGCAGGTCCGTTATGCTATTGAGCATCTGTTCCTCTACTCCCTGATATCTCTATATAGGTTGGGACACGTGTTTTCTCAACACTCTATGCTGTATCTAGACAGAGTGTGAGCGTACACACACACACACATGATAAAGTGAGGCACCGGATCACATACTACTACACACTCTAGAAGCGAGCTGTCCTGTGTGTAGTGGGGGATATCTCTCTACTCTCTATTTGATCATCTATACTAGACACTATTCCGACTATACCACAAGGTGTGTCACACACACAATGGTAGGGATGGCGTTGTGATCTACACACAGTATTAATGGTAGAAAGAGTGGTCCTCTCTCTATCACTATTTGGTGGTGTGGTAAATCAAAGCTACTGAAAGTCATCTCCTCCACTCATAAGTATTTTGAGTGGTGTAGGGTAAGGGATTGGGGGGGTGATGAAGGACGAGTGAGAAGATGGTGGGGGGTGTAAATTTGTATAGGTGGTATTTATTGTGATGAAGGGAAATGGGGGTGATTAGTAGTAGGGTTTGGATTGGAAAATAGGATGAGTATAGGATATATATTATAGTGTATTTGGAGCATGTGTAGGGTGCGTGTAGTTAGGTAGGTGAATATTTTTAAGGTAATTATAGAATTAAGTTGGTTATTTAGTAGGGGTTTCGGGTCTGGGTATTATGATTGGGGAAAACTCTGGTATGTGTGGGTCATTGTAAGATGATCTTTTTTTATTTATGGTGTTTTTAGTATGGGGGGGTATGTGGTTTGTTGTTGGGGTTATGAGGTTGGATGTTTGGTATTGTTTGTTGATTTTGTTTTTAGTATAAATGTATTGGTGTAATTATGGTAATATGTATAAATATTATATTTATATTTTTTTTTAATGAGTAATATGACGATTATAGTAGTAATAAGTAATTAATTTATGTATTTTTTAGATTATAATTATATTTTTTAGCTAGTTATATTTATTTTAGGTTAAGTGCATTATTAAAATATGTTGTATGTTATATATAAAATTATTATTTTTGTTTTAGTATATTTTAAATATTACGCTTATACGGCGTGTAGTTAAATTTTTATTATTTTTTATTTGATTTATGTGATTATATTATGATTTAATATTTATTTGTATTTTTTTTATTATTTTTAGTATTTGTATATTTACCATAATTAGGTCTGGAGAATGTATATTAATTAGCTGCTTATAGTCCTAGCATGAATATATTGAACGTTGTGTGATTTTTAGTGCGAGCTCTAAGCCTTTTAAAATTAATAAATGAATTAATTGTAAAAATACACTAAAAAAATAAGAAGTATGGAATAAAAAAAATATAAAAAAAAAAAAAATACGCACGGCGGTGGTAAAAATAAAAATAGTGTGTAAAAATCGTCCTGAAATTAAAATAAAAAAAAAAAAAAATAAAAATAATAATAAAATAAAAAATAAAACGGTAAATGAAAAAAAAATAAAAATAATAAAAATAAAAAAAAAAAGTTAATAGTAAAATATATATTAAAATAAAATAAAAAAAAAAATATGTCCAAAATAATAAAATAAAAATAAAATATAAAAAAAAAAAAAATAAAAAAAAAAAATTGTAAAATCTAATAATTTAAAAAAAAAAATTAAAAAAAAAAAATAAAAAAAAAAACATGTAAAAAAAAAAACTTAAATTAAAATAGTTTGGATAAAAATGATACGTAAAAAAAAATGGTAAAATGCGGGTAAAAAATATTATAAAAAAAAAAATAAAATTAAAAAAATCCTAAAAAATAAATGAGCCGGGAAATAATGGGACGAAAATACATCAACACTAAAAAAAAAATTATTGAACGATTTACAGAGCTAAAAAAAAAAAATAAATAAAACGGCAAAAAAAAAAAAAAAAGCGACGTGTGTTGCTAAAAAAAAAATAAAAAAAATCACTTTATCTGTGACGAGATTGTGTATAAAAATATAAAAATAATGGAAAAAAAAAAAAAAATGTGTAAAATAATTTAACAATATCATATAAAATTAGTAAAAAAAATATAAAAAATAAAAAGTAATAACAATAATGTATCCGTGCAGCCCCTTCAGTCAAATCTGATCGGATAGCCCTGGTCGAATTTTCTATGACTACATGACTTTATCGGATATATTCAAATGTGCCCCGATTTGTGTGGTGTGCACAAACCTCCAGCCGTTGCTATTAATTTATATAGCAGCTTCAGGTGTTATCTTTTCGACTCGTCTTTAGCAACACGAGATCTAGTAGTGAGAGTTTAAGATACTGTTCACTTTATATTCATTTGTGACGCAGTAGCTTTCTGAACGGGATGGGTTCTGGTTTATTCGTGACCCTGCAGTCTGAGAGTGGCTGCCCATGGTAAGTAGCAATCCCCATGGGGGATGGATTCATGTTTTAGAGAGTAGCATCACGCGACTTGAGTGTCGCTATATCGTAAGCACGAAGTCATCTCCCATAGTTGCGTGTGGATTAATTTATGTCCAGGGGCTTATGTGTGAGTTGCTACTCATGTACCCGAGAACTAGATTACATACCGTTGTGGTACCCAGAGGAGGGGGGTCACCTTCGATAATTACGGATAGGCAACAGGCAGATGAGGATATGTTGAGGATCGTCTGTGTGTATGCCCTTTAAATTAAAGAGAGCGCCAATATGCGGTGGATGTTGGATGCTGGAAACAATGGGCATTTTGATTAAGAAGTAGCGATGGAAACGTCCCTAATATCTGCTGAGGTTCTGGGATTGCCCCTCTATAGAGATACGCCACCCTAGGCGTGAGAGGATAGGCAGACTGATCGCTTTTGACGGTAATTTCAAACTTTGAGCTCACTACATGAGATGTTGCTCTATGAGGACGGTAAATCTCTCTTATTTAATCTATTATACTAGTATGTGACGTGCAATAAAGAGAAAAAAGTGGGACGGATCAATTTAAAAAAAGAAAAAAGCGAAGAATGTGCTAAGCTCACTTGTGACAGAAAAGAAGAATGAGATTGTGCCTCAAATGAGTACTCAGTTGTACACATACTTTGGAAACCTAGCTTGGAGTCACAGTATGTCTATAATACGAGTATTTACATCTTAAAAAGATCTGTTTTTTTATATAAATTCGGATTATGTATCACTAGTTAAGTGCAACAAATGCGAGACAACTATGTACGGGAGTCATGAGTGCGAAATCATTCTATTTGCACTTGTTCAGCTTGGTATTCTACCGTGAAGACAAGGTGAAAACATTCGTACGGGTCTGCACTCTCTAGGAGAGAGAGCTAACGACACACACGCGCAAAGAAAGTAAGTCGGTCTCGTTTGAAGTCAAATAGTTACATCAGATTAGCTATGGATTGTGGTATGCCTTCCCTTAGTAGGTATACACAGTAGTGCTGTGTTCTGTCTGTGATTTCACATGATTTTTAACTAAAGTTTATTTTTTTATTTTGCGAGTCTTGGTTAGTTAGCGAGCGAGATATTTAGTCGGTAATCGTGTGTATTTTGATTTTTTACACTTTTTAGACTGTTACTAGTGTCGTCAACAAGATTTGTTGATTATTCATTGATCTACGCAGTACAGATGTTATGCAAGAAATTCGTGACGCATGATGTTGCACTTGGAGTGTTACGAGGGTTGACAGGACACACAAACTAGTATAGAATCTGCTGGTTTTTTTGGTTGTTATCTCCTAGATTTGTTTGAGGATGCTTACACTATGGTCTACAATCTCTAGTTCTATATTAACGATATGTTGGGTTGTTGTTAGTATTTGAACAATGATTTATTGTTTCATGTAACCAGTAATTTGAGTGGATCAATGGACACTAATCTTCAGAGACGTGGTGATGCTGTAGGTTTACACATTATTTCTAGTGTGTGTGTGACTAAGTGAGTGTTTTGATCATGGGAGTTTCTAACTGTAGGACAGTGTTTCTTGGATCTGTTTACATAACCGGTTATGTATTTTAGATTTATACCAGTGTTATTTGCTTCGTTGACTATAGTTGTATACATCCTCTTGATTAGAGTCAGATGCGTTTTTATTATGAGTTTGTGCTTGTCAGTGTTGACATGATTCTATCTATTAAACAGACGTATTTCTCAGTCTACGGACTTCCCTCATTTTTTCTAACAGTTGGCGCCAATGCCCCTGATGAGATTGGTCAGAGATTATATTGTCACTATGAGTGATGTTGATATGGAAAAGGAGAGGATCGAGGGAGACAGTGGAGTCGGAATAAATCTCGAGCGGCACTCAGGTCTTCGTTTGATTGTATAATATTTTTTTCGTAGATACTCAAGAACATAAACGCGATATGTGAGTCTATCTATGTTGCCTTTTCTCATTTCTATAATCAACATCTGTATCATCGGTTGATTGGTGATCTTCTGTGGTTGTTTAACCTATGGAGTTTGCTCAGCTATGAGCCCTTCTCACTTATTTTAGAGGCCAATACCAAGTTGTGTTGGAATGAGACTCACCTTGGTGGTATTATCTGTAGATCTTACTATATGGCTAATCATGTCTATTACTGACGATGCGTTGAGAGATAGTTGCTGATGTCTATATGGTTTGTTTTTTATTTTGGAGCGATGCTTGAAGTCTATTTGAGCTCCATGTACGTTTCTCCAGTCACAATTTTGACTGGACATGTTGGTTATAGCATGTGGTTAAAGGGATGTATAGAGATTATGACATCTGGTCCCAAGCTATTTCTTAGAGGAAAAAAGAAATGCGTAGTTCAGTAACTTCGGAGGTGTGGGCATTATTATATATGTATTCCCTTGTTACATAATGTTGAGCACATGTGACTCCCTTGTCATGTCGAATATGGAGTTGTTCAGTGCAGCCAAAAATACTAGTGCTGTATATCTGGCATCTCATCCCAAGAAAAGAAATTGTTCTCGTCCTACACAGAAAGGACGGAGGCCACCCATTTTTTGAACCCCCTGTCTGCTCATCATGTAGGCCCCTCATTAAGAAAAGATTCCTCCTGCATGCAGGCAACCTGGTAGGTAGAAGCCAGAGTTATCTGGTGGGTTGGTCTCTCACGCCGTGTGATCTTCCTCCAAGCTTAGTATGTGGTGGTGCAGATGCTCGGCGTATGTCTTTATATGTTATCTTCACCACCCAAAGGGAGGGAATCTGTTTTGGATTTTTAGCGGTTGTATAGAAGGAGTTTTCAAGACGCTGTGTGGAATTGAATTTAGTTGGAATTTTGACCAAAAAAAAAAAAAACAAAACACACACTTAAGTTTAATGGACATTGTTGGTTTTAGTAGTTATTTGTTTTTAGTTATACGGTTTTTGTCATGATAATAACGGGGTTAACATTTAGGTATAATAAAAAAAATTTGTTAGGCAATTTTTTTAATGAAATGAGCCACGACAATGCACTCAATGCTGGTAGTAACAATTAAACAATATGGTGAAAACAAATCTTTTTCGTGGGAAAATAATGGTTTCCCATGGAATAACGATAGATAACTGCCTCGGATAGGAGTGATTCTTGCTTCAGGCCGACAAAAGGTATATCAAGTTTGGATCACAGTGCGAGGACTTTTGATAAATTGCCATGAGGCAGACCGATTCTCAGGAAAACCGATGCATCGACCTTCTGCTCAGCATGTTCAGATAGACTTTCTAACCGATCCGACAAAAATACTATTAGTTGCCCATCATACCCAGTCAAGTCAGTATGAGGGATTGTACCCTGTAAGCCCATTGCCACATTGATAGCAAAAATTAACAACAATTTTGCTAGGAAAGATTAATCGTGATTATGGAAACAGCGCCAAGGGCTGGTTATCACGTGGTAATTTTCTTTTTTAAATAATTGTGAGATACACCAATTTAAAAAGGTCCTCAGAATTTTGGTTCTGATATTTATAGGAACTTTGGAAAAGATGACTCCAATAGAGGTTGTCAACCTTGTGGTAATTTTTCTGGAAGACAACGAAATCCATCACAAAGATATTTTGACCAAAGAGAAAATAACAATCGCAACTATGCTAACTGGAGGTCAAATAAGAGCAATGGTCTTAATAGAGATAATAATTGTGATAGATCTCAACAGGACACTACTTAAGTCTTGTGTCCTAGATTTTCCTGATACACTGCTAGACATATGTCTCTTCACTATAGCAATATATATTAACACATTTGTTGTCACCTTAGAGTGGTAAATTAATTATTTTTCTTTCTCTATTACCATCTGTGGTGTAATGGAGAAGGTTGAGTTGACATAATATAAAGGTCAAAAAATTAATATGGCCACATGTATTACTTAGACATGTAATAGTAATTATAGTACATTATAGCATGTTGCTAATTATGTCATTTATATTGTTCTCAGTGCAAACTAGTACCAGGTACGGAGTGCTTTTGAGAATCATGACGATGCCGTATGCCACTTACATACTATGTGGATGCTGCTTACATGGATGCCATCTTCTATTTGTTAAATTATACACTTGTATTGTCATATGTATATATAATGACTTTACAAATTTTGTTATGTCCATCCATTTGATAATATTGATTATATAGCATGAGACTTTGATACATTTATATGTTATTATGACTTCTCAATTTATGTTGTCATTCGCATTGCTATAACATTGCATTTTTTGATATGTATGTGATTTTGTTAGCATCGCCAGCAACTGAGATTTCTTTGATGGTACCTTCCGGATATGTTTTACTTGGAGAAAATATTTTTTCTGTTATCTTGTGAGGTGATTTTTTGTTCTCACTAAACGCTCTATTGTGCGTCGTTTGAGCCTGTCATTAAGACATTATTTTATGTTGTTTATTTCATCGGCGCATCATTCATGCGTTATGAGCATGTTGTATCTTGCTCATTGATGTATTTCAAAAAAAAAAAAAGTTTCATTTTTTTTTAATCCGGTCTGTTGCTGTCGGTTTTTACGGTTTCATAAGACGTAGATCTATGTAATATTTTTTGATGATCTAAGTTAGAGAACTGTTTGTTAACTCCTGGGGACAGGTTGATTTAGGGTTATCTTCCCTTTGTTAGTCATTGTAGTTGACCTGTCTTAAAGACGGGGTTAACTGTTCTCAGATCTGTTCTATCTACGCATGCGCTAGGTTTAAGCGCAAACGGAAGGGACTTCCGTTCAGGAGTTGATGAGCTTGGTTCTGTCCGGACAAGATGTCCGTTGTTCTTCTCTGCATTTTCTGGGGAAAAGATAGTCTTTTGTGAGACTGTGAAGTTTGTGATTCTCCCCAGAGTTATTCTGTTCGTCAAGAATGACGACAGTTGTTATTAGTGTATTTCTTGGATTTCTGGCAAAAGTAAAATGAAACTTTATTATTATGCCTATGTTGCAGAACATTTTGTGAACCTGTGAGTGGAGCTCACAGTTCTTTGTTATACAGAGTCCATTATGTGTGCTCGATGGAGCCAAGTTAGACTATACGTCTAAATATATTACAGAAGCCCAGTGGAGAGATATTGTTATTAAGATCGCATGTTGGCGATATATATATTTTCGGCATGGATGATTATGCCTATGAAATATACACAGTTGTTATAGAGGCCCGTCATTACGGCCGCCATCTTTGAGCAGAAGAAGAAGTGTCTGGCATGTGAAGCCAGTTGAAGTCATGACTTACATTAGCAAGTTCATAGACTTTGTTATTAAGCAACTATATTTGTTAGAGGTCTACCTAACGCGCTTAGTCAGAGGTCCTGATCTACAGTAAGAAAGAGCGTATATTGTCAAGCCAGCTTTACTAGCATCCTACACATGAGCTATGCAAGATTGATAATGTTCGATGTCTATATTCATTACCACACATGAAATGTCCATGATCCTTTATGCTATTGACTGTGTCGTCTGTCAGCCTACTGTTGCCGTAATAAATGTTTGAAGAAAAGTAATCTGCATTATCTACGTCTATGACTTCTACTTGTGGTGGAGTGAGTTTGTGTGTACCTGAATAAGAGCCTAAACGACTTCGTGTTCACGATCTGCTGCTTCTACACACAGACCATTACTCACTACAACATCCTATTAGAGTACTACACACCTGAGAAAGCTATAGACTGTTTACGTGCATGTTGTGTGACATCCTGTCAGCGCCTCAGTATTTGGTGACCCAAATACACTGACAACATTACACCGTCCAGGTGATCAACGACACGCCCACTCAGTGACACTTCAACACGATACAAAACAGTCTTTACATCTAGTGGCAAATAAAACCTGTTACATCTTCCAGTTACTACTGGTGTTTCTGACTGTTACAGTAAGCAAGTCTAGTGTGTGATCAGAGCAAATAGTGTAAGTGCATAAGCTTTGCGTGTAGTGTTGGGCAGAGCGGCCTGGCCTTCGGGGTGGGGACGGGAGTGCGACAGGGATGCCCCTTGTCGACCACTCTTTTTTTAGCAGTCGTGGACTGGGTGGTGCGCCGGTCGGCGGAGGGCGGTCCGGGAGGAATGGGATGGACTGCATTTTCTGCATTGGGGGATCTGGGGTGTGAGGATGGCGTTGCACTGCTGGCGCATTCGCGTCGGCACATCCGGGGGGAAGCGGATGGACTTGATGGGTTTAGCCAGCGGGTGGGATTGGGCATCAGTTTAAAGAAGTCTGGGGTCATGGCGCTCGGTTTGAGCGGCCCTGGGCCCATGTCAGTGGGGAGTCGGCGATTCGTGCAGACAGATGCCTTCACATGCCTGGGAGGCATGGTGGCACCGGACGGTGGGGCAGGCGGAGACATCAGCGTCAGAATGAATAGGGCAAGAGCAGCCTTCTTTAGCCTAGATAACATCTGGGGGTCCTCCCAATGCAGCACAGGCACAAAATTAGGATTATACCAGAGTTGCGTGCTTTCTGTGCTTCTCTGTGGTGCGGAGTGCTGGGGAGTCGCGGAGAGGGAGATGTCGAAATTGTCCTCTTTTCGCACGGCATGCTTGGGAAAAATTCACCGCATCTTTTGGCCGAGTGCCATCACCGGCCGGGATCTGCTTGCTCGTGGCGGGCAAGGGGACATGCGCGCCGTCATAGCTGGCAGACGCTGGAGCTGGGTTGGTCATGTCCTCGGGGGAGACCCCGATGCCACCACGGGAACAGCTGTGCTTTGGGCCCCTGGGGGGGGGGGGCGAAAGAGAGGCCGACCGGAGACAGCTTGGCGGAGGGCTGTGGAGGCTGAGATGCAGGGGGTGAGCCGGGGTTGGGGCACTGTACGAGGGATGGCCACAGACCGTGCAAAGTGGAATTAATTTATTGTTGCCCTACAAGACGCCACTAGGCGTGATGGCCACTGACTGCTTTGACGGTCGGTGGTTAAGAATCGAAGAAGAAGAAGACACATGAGAAAGCTATAGACTGTTTACGTGCATGTTTTGTGACATCCTGTCAGCGCCTCAGTATTTGGTGACCCAAATACACTGACAACATTACACCGTCCAGGTGATCAACAACACGCCCACTCAGTGACACTTCAACACGATACAAAACAGTCTTTACATCTAGTGGCAAATAAAACCTGTTACATCTTCCAGTTACTACTGGTGTTTCTGACTGTTACAGTAAGCAAGTCTAATGTGTGATCAGAGCAAATAGTGTAAGTGCATAAGTTATGCCAAATAATAGGACGACCGGCGTGGAAAATGTAGAAATGACGTGATACTGCCGGAGAGAAAGAAAGTTATGAAAAGTGCAGAACTGATTTCCTCACAGTTTCTCTATGTATTTTGTCGCTATGGATTTTCTGCCATTTCTGCCATTGTCAAGTTTGTAATCAAATGCTCTTCTGATGCAATCTTTGTGTTGTCTTCTTCTTCTTTGATCCTTAGCCGCCAACAGTTAAAGCGGTCAGTGGCCACCAAGCCTAGTGGCGTCTTGTAGGGCAACAACAAATTGATTCCACTTTGCTCGGTCTGCGGCCATCCTTCGTACAGTGCCCCAACTCTGGTTCATTTTTTGCATCTCAGCCTCCACAGTCCTCCGCCAGGTTGTTTTTGGTCGGAAATTTTCGTTTTCCTTCAGGGGTTCAAAGCATAGCTGTTCATGTGATAGCATTGGGGTCTCTTCTGAGGACATGGCCAACCCAGCTCCAGCGTCTGCCAGCTATGATGGTGTGCATGTCCTCTTGCTTGCTCCGAGTAAGCAGATCTTGGTTGGTGATGGTATTCAGCCAAAAGATTCGGTGAATTTTTCTTAGGCATGTTGTGTGAAAAGAGGACAATTTCGACATTTCCTTCTCTGTAACTCTCCCGCATTCCGCACCATAGAGAAGCACAGAAAGCACACAGCTCTGATATAATCTTAATTTTGTGCTTGTGCTGTATTGAGAGGATTTCCAGATGTTGTTTAGGCTAAAAAAGGCTGTTCTTGCCTTAATCATTCTGATGTTGATGTCTTTGCCTGTCCCGCCGTCTGGTGTTACTATGCATCCTAGGTATGTGAAGGTGTCTGTCTGTACCAGATGCTGATTCCTTACTGATATGGGCTCAGGGTTGCTCACATTGAGCGTCATGACCTCTGACTTTTTAAAATTGATGTTCAAGCCCACCTGCTGGCTAAACTTATTAAGTCTATCCGTTGTTTCTTGGATGTGTTGATGTGAATGTGCTAGTAGTGCAATGTCATCTGCATATTCCAGATCTTCCAATGTAGAAAATGTAGTCCATCTTATTCCTCTTGGACTGCCCTCTGTTGTCTGGCGCACCACCCAGTCTATGACTGTTAAAAATAGAGTGGTTGATAAGGGGCATCCGTGTCGTACTCCTGTCTTCACCTCAAAGGTTAGGTTGCTCTGCCCAACACTACACGTAAAGTTGGCATAGAGACTTTTTATGATTGACACTATGCAGCTTGGAATTCCATAAGCTTTGTGTTGTCATGAATCAATTATTCATCTGTGATTTTGTTCTTCCTGTTAGCAGGAACATCAATGCGATTTGCACTAGCAATGTGTTCTATAAATGCATTTAGCTTTTTTGCTTGTGAGCATAATGTCGCTGTGTTTGGGTGCGATTTGTTTGTAATGAGCCCCTTCGTTGTCCAAGGTTCTAACCAGTTATTTGTTCTCTCTGCTGTGTTTCTGAGCTCTGTTACTTCATCTTCAAGCCATTGAAGTTCTTCAAGAACCAGTTCAAGTTTAATAAAACTGACCATATTTTAAAACACGTTTTGATTATTTGTTTTGTATTATTGTATGAATGATCGAAGTTAAAAATGTAAACTTACGAAAGCAACTTATTCATTTATTCAAACATATACCATACTTAAACATTTAACTTCATACAAGTGCATAATTTTCTTCCATATGACTATTTAAAAAAAAACTATAGTCGGGAGTGGGAGTCGGATTTCTTAAATTTCAGGAGTCGGAGTCGGAACATTTATTGGCCGACTCCACAATACTAGTTCCAACTAAGTATATTGTTGACTACAAAATAAGCACCGACCTCCTCACAATACATCTGTATCACACTAAAAATAAAATATTAGTTCAAGGAGCGACAGAGTGTGTACAGACATGATTAGACGTCGAATTTTCTCACCTCCAAAGATCAGTTCTAGATAAGACCATGATTGTAACCGATCTTGCCTCTCCACCAACAAGCACAGGAGACAGGCCTGCCAACGCACAATCTCAGCTAACCATTGAAGCCAGTTCTCCCCCTGTCCCATTTTATTCAGCTTCTCCCCTCTACTTATCATCACTACAATAATTGTGCAAACTGGAGAGGAATCCAAAGAAAATGTTCCCCTTTCAAATGATGATATTCCAAAACGTACCCTGGAACTAGCATCATCTACCCTTAATAAAAATATACCAACAGATAATCCATATCTAAATCACTCGCCTAGTGCACACGAGACACACCCATCATGCACCAAAGACACTGTTACTAGAAGAATAATGCCTATCCATCATCATTTATACTCCCCTCTTAAACAGCTCCTAGCTATTGAGTACACTAAGAAGCAAAACAGCCCCAAAGTGCGAAGCCTAGAAGAGGGAACAGAAAAGCGCTGCTGTCAGGCGATGATTACCGTCCTTGAAAGTTCAGTGAGAAACATCATTGCTGAACTCGAACAAGACCTGGAAAGCTCATTCAAAAGAGAACTTGACGCACTCAGGCATGAGGTCAAGTCTCTCAGACAAAAAAAACACAAGGCTGATAAATAGAATAGACCAAATACAAGAAGCTTCAGACAGTTAAAAACAAGAACGATGGTGTCCAAAACCCTCAAATATCGGGTCATCCAATTACACCACAAACATCACCTGCTCCTTTACCCTCTCAACCTCAAACACCTGTTCCTGAAGACAAAATATGCCCACGACATCACAAGCTTGAAAACAGCCAACATAATATTAAAACCAAAGAACGAAAAGAAACATCACCAAACAAGACTTACCCGATTGAGGTAAAACTTAGTCATCGTACTGAAAACCTACCAAGACAACCCACACAAGTAGATCCCGAAGCAACAAAGGCTACGGGACATGAAAGAACACAACAACCGACACAAAAATACGCTGAAGACCTCCAGCAAGAAGAACATCAATGGCACCAACAACACCGTCGTGCACGACCTCAGCCACAGCACCATCGACACATACCTCACAACACACATCACATCATTATTGGGGACTCACTGCTAAAAGTTATTCACAGTGACAGAATGTCAACAACGCCAGAGGACATTGTCACAATAATACCACTATCAGGAGCTGGAATAGTGAAAACAACCAATGAAATCAGCCATCTCAACAGAAATACTAACATAAGGAAAACCACAGTACACGTAGGGATAAATGATAGCACAAATGGATACACTATTAACCCATTAGACATCTCCAGAATGATTGACAACATAAAACAAAAATTTCCCAAACACCTCCATATCTATCTGTTGCGTGATAAATTCTCGCAACATCGTTTTGTTTCAATGTCTGTTTTATAACGCAAGGGCAACAACTGCTTGGAATTTATAGTCACTTTTCTCGGTAAGCATTTGTCTTCTCGCGTTGGTATCGAATGCAGTTAAGTTTGAGCTGTGGTCATTTTTGCGCTGGACTGCGCCTGACTTGTCTTGTTGTTTGGTCGATCGGTTTCCGCCCACGACTAGTGGAGTGAGCGATTTGGAATGGCGAAAGAGATGCCTCGTTGAAGAGGGGATCTCCGCTATTTTTTGTTCTGTCAGGGATGTGTAGTCCTCTTAATGGATATTTCGTTTATTCGAGATAATACCTCTAGTGTTTTCCCACATGTCGGGAGGCGTGATATTTCTGTGTATTTCATGAAAGCAAGGTAAATTGACTTTTTCATTAACTCTATCGATTTTGGGTCGTGAGCGATTTCGATTCATAGCCTGTCTCCGAAAGTCGTCGCCACGAGATGTTTTTTCCCAGCTCACATGTCGCTGCATTGTACTGCATCGGTTGATGCATGTACCAAGGACCATTACTTGCTACTTTGTTAAATGAATTAGGTTTGGAAAACCTTTATTATCTAGAGGATATTTTTGTGGACATTATTTATACTTCGGCAGACGTGTCTGTCTTGCTGAAGTCAAACTAAGGAGAGTGAACTGATCTCATACATCTGGTTATCTCCTGGCTGTTATAGAAAAGGATGGAGTTTTCCACCTGACTACATTTACAGCACTATGAAATATAACATGCATCTGACTCATCATTGTAATGCTGTCTACCGTCTATTGCTGTATTGAATGTTGCTGTGATAATGACTGTTTGATGTGCCTACACATTTGCGTAACCATTTTGTCACTGTGGCGTCCACAATAAATAATGAAGAAAAACGTCAACAGCTGTTTCAAGACTCATTGACTTTATACGTCGTGAGTTTACTGACGTCCTATGTGGATTGCCCTGTTATTTTTGTATGAACATTGTTTTTGACTGAACACATCTGCACACCACACAAAACCAGACATGCGGATACCATCCATCATCATATGGCATCACGCATCATTTGGTGGCCATAAGCTGGTTTGATTCTGGTACTAGCAAACACGGGGTCCCTTACCCACTTCATTTTCAACAAGAATTCATCAGCATCCTTCAAGAAATTAACATTCTTCAATACAGTCAACATCTTCAAAATTTTCAAAGTACTCGGCGTTGCCCGGTAAAAGTCAAAATTTCAATTTTTTGACGGAAACAAGAATTTGACAGTACCCGGCGTTGTTACATGTTGCCGGATAACTCGGACTGCTGTTATCTTTTACGCAAGTCAAGCAAGTTGCTGCTGTCAAGGTTCCAGTGCTGTCGTTTTTGTGAAGGTCAAGTGCCGGTTGAAACGGGTTGTTTTCTGAAGAAGGCCAAGTACCGATTTCCATCAACTTACTTTTGGATTAGAAGGTCAAGTGCCGAAACAACTCAACACACAGTATTTCAGAAGCTCTTGTACCATCGTGTTAGCAGTGGAAGCAGTTCAGATGTGCCATCATCGTTGGAGCTTCGCTCTTTAGGACGTTGATTGACATCCGTTTTTCTGCTGTTCGACGATTGGAAGCCTATAAGTTAAGTGGCCTGTTTGTATGTAAACTGTGCCCTTATACTTCTGCTGAGTCTTCTGTGTATCATCTCATTCTATATGTTATATGTCTATATGTTATTTGTATATTTATATGTTTATATTTCAGCGGGTTCTCGGTTGGGTGGTGTCTCCGTTAGATTATGCCACGTCATAGAGGTCGTCTATTGTGAGCGTTTTCTGTAGGGTTTGCAAATTTCCGATACTGGAATTTGCTAAGCGACTTCTGTTGCTATTTATGTTAGCTGTGATGACATGTTTTTAATATTGTTTTCGTTATTATTTCGCATTCTTTAGTTTTGTTTTGATTTGTTTGTATTTGTTAGCCTACTCTTGTCTATAATTTAGTTTCATACAACATTTTTGTTTATACACTGTGGTGTCATGTATTTTGTTTAATTATAGCGCAGATATCGTCACATTTTTTGTGATATTTCATTAATTTCTGCTTTATTTTTAGTTGATTTCTGCGAAAGTTTTTGTATTGTTGCTGATCTTTGTTATTGTTTACATTGTTATTGTTTACATTGTTTGTATTGTTTACATTTTCAATGTTTACATTCTGCATGTGTTTACATAGTCATTGTTTACAGTTATAGTAATTAGTTAATGGGCTATGCTAATGCACTGTTACTACTACACTGATGATAAATGAATGATGAATAGTGTCGTGCACTATTGAATGAGAAGTGCACTTATGATCAAGAATTGAGTGCTGATATTTCATATACAAGTTCTTTGATTGGAGACTTGTTTCCCACAGAGACTGGGATAATATAAGGTGATGTGAATATACAAGTGTTTAATTAAGACTTGTTACACTTAGGTTTGAAATAAATTAGTTAATTATTTCAGGTTTTGGACTCATATGTTAGACAACATGTCTACATTTGAGCACTTTATTGAGCAGGGTAAATTGCTTGGCAAGACTGGTGATAAGTTAGAAGAATTTGCAACTGCTCGATATGATAAAGCAATGGAAGCTGAACAAAAGAAACTGCATATGGAAGCTGAACAAAAGAAACTGCAGATGCAGGTGGATGAAAAAAGATTCCAAATGGAAATGGAAAAACAAAAAAGGGAATCAGAAGCTGAGGAAAGAAAACTCCAGCTACAGCTAGAAGCTGAGAATAAAAGACTTGAAAAAGAGGCTGAGAATAAAAGACTTGAAAAAGAGGCTGAGAATAAAAGACTTGAAAAAGAGGCTGAAAAATAAAAGACTTGAAAAAGAAGCTGAAAATGAAAGACTTCAAAAAGAGGCTCAGGCTGAGGAAAGAAGATTACAGAGAGAGTCTGATGAGAGGAAAGAGAAAGCAAAAATGGAACATGAAGAAAAGGTCTTAGCTTTAGAGTTGGAAAAATTGAAATTGACAAGCATGAGTAATGGTAATGATTCAAACAAGGGTTCATCTTCTGGTAAGGCTAATAATGATACTTTTAAGATTAAGTTACCAACATTTAGTCCTTCCAGTGATGACATAATGTTCTATCTGGACAGATTTGAACAAGCATGTACAGCTCATAACATAGACAAAGCAAAATATGTTTATCAGTTATCAGGGATACTGACAGGTAAAGCTCTAAGTATATTAAATATGGTGGATGAACCTGACAAGAACAATTATGAGGTTGTCAGGGCCGCTTTGTTAAAGAAATATCAGCTTAACGAAGACGGCTATCGTCTACAATTTAAAAACATGTTACCTGAAAATGGAGTTGAATTCTCCGAGTTTATTGCAAGAATACGCATTACTTTCTCACGATGGGTTGAACTATCTAAGACGGAAAAAACTTATGAAGGACTTATGGACTTAATACTTAGAGACAAAGTCATGTCGTCTGTCAATGAGTCTTTCCTTGCTTTCCTTCATGAACGTAAACCTAAAACAATAAAAGAAATGGAAGATTTCTGTTGCCAATACGTAACTGCGCACCCACACATAACCATGGGTAACTCTAAGGTGAAAGAAGGTTTACCAGTTGCTTCGGCAGCTCCGTATGGTCAAAACTTTGCTCGTAGATCCCAACAAAATTTTGATAGAAAGGGTAGCGGTAATTTCTGTCAAAATCATGGAAATCAATTTCATGGTGATTCTTCTTCGAAGAATTGGAGACAACCTGATAGTACTCGTTACTATCACCCTAATAATTATAGGCATTTCAAAAGAGGATATGGTAATAGAGGTTATTCCTGCCGAAGACCTCAGAACCAAACAAATAGATGTTCGCATCAATGTGAACATGATAGTAATCGTGGAAACTGGAATTCGAACCAGGATAACAATTACAATAGAGACAATAATAACTGCAGAGATAATAATAACTTTGATAACTTCAGAGGTAATAATAGTCGGGGTAGATCTCAACACAAAAAAAGAGATATCAGCAGGCTAATGCTGTACAACAGGAAACTGAGGGAGCCTGTAATCATGGTGTTGATAATAAAAACTTTGACGCTGTCACTGGTTCTGCTTTTGACTTTGAGAGAGCAAACAAATGCCCCCAATGCAGTACTTTATTCGAACCGGGTACCATAACTACTTTGAGTTGTGGTCACCCACTTCCCGCTCTTCCTGCTGCTGTTGCGCATGACGGGAGGGTTTCTTTAATCCTACATAAGGGTCTTGTTAATGATACTCCGGTCTCACTACTTTTCGATTCCGGATGCACCACTATTGGTGTTAGACAATCGCTTGTAGATCCATCTTGTGCTACAGGAAGGGTTATTAAATGTGACACATTTGGCGGCACTCTAGAAAAATATCCTACTGCTGTAATTCGCATTGCCACTCCTTTCTTTACTGGAGATGTGCATGCTTGTCTCTTACCTAATCCTATTGCGGACCTTATTATTGGTCGTATTCACGGAGTTAGGGAGTGTACCCCACAGCAGATTGCTGCTTGGGAAGATAATAACATGCAAGCTACAAATGCAGTAGTTACAAGAGCACAAGCTCTACAAACACCCGAAACTTCACTGAATAGTGATAATGAAGTTGATAGCCAAGATAGTCACTTAGTAATCACTCGTGACTCTTTCATAAAATTGCAAGAAGAAGATCCTTCTTTAAAAAAAATTCTTCGTTCTTGCGAAGAAAGGTGATCCGAATCAGGATACAAATAGAAAATCTTGGATTGCAATGAGAAACGGCGTACTTGTACGTATGGTACAAGATTCGACTACGTCGGCACATTCGCAAATTCTTGTTCCCAAGAGCATGAGAGTCCAAATATTACAACATGCTCATGACTCGCAATGTGCTGGACATATGGGTTTTGCCCGTACGAAGTCGAGAGTCCTTGCGGCTTTCTTTTGGCCTTTTGTCAATAAGGACATTCGTATTTACTGCCGATCATGCAAGGTATGTCAGGAGGTCAAATCTAGAGGACCACGACATGCTGCGCCTATCCAGGCTGCTGACATTCCTATTCGGCCGTTTCAGAAAATGGCCATAGATATTATTGGCCCTTTTAAGGTTAAGTCGGCCAGAGGACATCAGTTTATCCTTACATGTGTCGATATGTGCACACGTTGGCCAGAGGCTATTCCTCTTAAGAGCATATCTACTACAGATATCGCAGATGCTCTTTGGTTGATATTTTCTCGCTTGGGGTTCCCCAGAGAAATATTGTCAGACCATGGCACTCAACTCATATCTGACACTATGTCACAGGTAATGTCTACCTTACATATTGAACGATCTCTCAGTAGTATCTACCATCCTATGTCTAATGGGTTAGTTGAGCGTCTGAATAGAACGCTCAAGACTTTGCTTGGTAAGATAACTGAAGATCATCCTCAAGATTGGGACAGGGTTTTACCCGCGGCTCTCTTTGCCTATAGAGAAGTCCCTAATGAACACACAGGATTTTCTCCCTTCGAACTTGTCTTTGGCGCGCGTCCACGCGGCCCTATGTCTTTATTACACGATCTCATCACTGCCGATGATATTAGCGATGAAACTCAATCCTCATATGAGTATGTCATTGCTCTTAGACAAAAGATCATTGAGGCATGTAAGCTAGCAACTGCTTCATCAGAAATTGCTAAAGAGAAGGCAAGGCAGTTTGCTAACAAGAATAGATGTCTACGACAACTTTGTCCAGGTGACAAAGCATTCGTCCTACTCCCCAGTAGGGAAAATAGACTTCTTATTGCATGGAAAGGTCCGTATGCAATAGTCTCTCGGATTTCCGATGTTGACTATGTGGTCGATATTGATGGAAAGCATAAAACTTTCCACATAAACATGCTTTCGGAATTTCACGAACGTCCGGACTATTTGCTGCCTATTTTCCATGCAACGGATGATGCTCCTGCACCTCACGGTCATTATTCATCCCTGTCTGTCATTCAGGATGAGGAAGCTACCTTCTCTGATGTCAACCTTCCCCTTCCAGTGGTTCCATTACATTCCACGGAATCTTGGACAAACGTTTCTGTTTCTCCTAATCTTTCTGGTGACGAACATCGACAAGTCTCGTCGATGTTACAAACATTTCAGGATGTTCTCACTGACATTCCTGGACACACAGATGTCATAGAACATGACATAATTCTTACCGACAATAATCCAATTAGGGTTAGGCCGTATCCTATTCCTATACACTTTCAGTCGCAAGTGGAAAAGGAATTGGATGAAATGATTCAATTAAATATAATTGAACCATCGACTTCACCATATTCTTCTTCCATGGTTATTGTCCGGAAGAAGGATAAGAACATACGAATTTGCGTTGATTATCGCAAATTGAATCAGGTCACAAAGTCCGACGCTGAACCGATGCCTTTGTTAGAAGATCTACTGATTAGACTTTCTAATTCTAGATTCTTCACTAAACTTGACTTGTCTAAAGGTTATTGGCAAGTGCCTTTAGCAGAGCATGCCAAACCTCTTACTGCTTTTTCTACACCCAGGGGTCTATTTCAATGGAATGTTATGCCTTTTGGTCTCATGAACGCTCCTGCCACTTTCGTTCGCATGATGCGTCGAATTCTGTCACATCGTTCGGATGTCATCGCATACTTAGATGACATCTGTCTCTTCAGTGATACCTGGGAAGATCACTATTTAGGGTTATATGACTTACTGTCCACTCTACGTGAGAATAATTTGACAGCAAAACCTTCTAAAGCTTTTGTTGGTTTTGGTGAAATCTCTTTCCTGGGTCATCGTGTTGGTCATGGTCTCTTGAAGACAGAAGACCACAATACTTCCAAAATACTGAACATCTCTGTTCCTAAAACGAAGAAACAAGTTAGGAGTCTCTTAGGTTTAATTCAATTTTATGGGAGATTTATTCAAAATTTATCTTCGATCATGGCACCTCTCTCAACATTGTTGAAGAAAGGTTCGCCTAATCTGGTCCGTTGGTCTGAAGAATGCCAATCTTCACTAGACCAAATCAAGAATATATTTTCTTCTCCTCCCATCTTAAGATTACCTACTCTTGATAGGACTTTTGTTCTTCGGAGTGATGCTTCATCCACTGGGATTGGAGCAGCACTGATGCAAGAATATGCAAATACTCTGCATCCTGTTATGTACATTTCTAGGAAACTAAATGCGGCAGAGAGGAACTACTCGGTTTTAGACCGTGAGTTGTTAGCGATGGTTTGGTCAATTCTAAAACTACAAAGATTCCTCCTGGGCGCACATTTCATTCTAGAGACTGATCAGAAAGCTCTTACAGCTATTCAGACTAAGAATTTGAAGAGTTCGAGATCCACTCGATACGCCATAGCTCTTCAACCTTTTCACTTCACGGTACGAGCTATCCGTGGTGCGGATAATGTGATGGCTGACATTTTGTCTAGATGCCCACATGACTCCAACTAATACTTCTGTCCTATATTTCCATATATTACAGAGTCATAACAATCCTATATTTCTACAATAGATTAGCACATCTGTACTCACTTTATATGTACACACTATCGTGCTTTGTTGTCATCTTCTTCTGTTCGTTTTTTAAGATGATAGAGGAGGACTGAGTAGTTAATATAAGGGCCATTAGTTTACTAAACAGCCACAATTATTAATAATGTATTGTACCTTATGAAGCATATTAGTTATTAATTAGCATTATATTGCTTGTACTTTCTCAGAATGTCATTGTTGAGCTGAGGACTTACCTTACGAGTTCTAGATTGTGTACTTACCCTCGGAATACCAGAGCATATATCCTGGATCGTCATGTAGTTTAACTTTACTATGTACTTATGTCATTACATGTCAAAGAATGTACTATTTAAATTTTCCTATCAGATTTGTACATCCATTTTTAAAGACAATATTAGAGTATGCTGTTTAATGATGATTATAGTAACTTGCATACGTATATTGTGTTTACATGCTAACGTGATGTGTGTTGGTGACACCTCCCCGATGTGAATATTTTTTGAGACATATTTATTTTTCTGTTGAGGTATATCCTCACCAGACACTCTATAATTAGCCTATTGTTTGGCAATTTAGTTAATTATCAGCGCATAATTCGTGCGTTTTGAGCCGCTTATCGCATGCTCTTTGATATTAAAAAAAAAAATATGTTCCACATTTTTTTTTTATCGGGAGGAGGTGGTGATATGTTGCGTGATAAATTCTCGCAACATCGTTTTGTTTCAATGTCTGTTTTATAACGCAAGGGCAACAACTGCTTGGAATTTATAGTCACTTTTCTCGGTAAGCATTTGTCTTCTCGCGTTGGTATCGAATGCAGTTAAGTTTGAGCTGTGGTCATTTTTGCGCTGGACTGCGCATGACTTGTCTTGTTGTTTGGTCGATCGGTTTCCGCCCACGACTAGTGGAGTGAGCGATTTGGAATGGCGAAAGAGATGCCTCGTTGAAGAGGGGATCTCCGCTATTTTTTGTTCTGTCAGGGATGTGTAGTCCTCTTAATGGATATTTCGTTTATTCGAGATAATACCTCTAGTGTTTTCCCACATGTCGGGAGGCGTGATATTTCTGTGTATTTCATGAAAGCAAGGTAAATTGACTTTTTCATTAACTCTATCGATTTTGGGTCGTGAGCGATTTCGATTCATAGCCTGTCTCCGAAAGTCGTCGCCACGAGATGTTTTTTCCCAGCTCACATGTCGCTGCATTGTACTGCATCGGTTGATGCATGTACCAAGGACCATTACTTGCTACTTTGTTAAATGAATTAGGTTTGGAAAACCTTTATTATCTAGAGGATATTTTTGTGGACATTATTTATACTTCGGCAGACGTGTCTGTCTTGCTGAAGTCAAACTAAGGAGAGTGAACTGATCTCATACATCTGGTTATCTCCTGGCTGTTATAGAAAAGGATGGAGTTTTCCACCTGACTACATTTACAGCACTATGAAATATAACATGCATCTGACTCATCATTGTAATGCTGTCTACCGTCTATTGCTGTATTGAATGTTGCTGTGATAATGACTGTTTGATGTGCCCACATATTCGCGTAACCATTTTGTCACTGTGGCGTCCACAATAAATAATGAAGAAAAACGTCAACAGCTGTTACAAGAATCATTGACTTTATACGTCGTGAGTTTACTGACGTCCTATGTGGATTGCCCTGTTATTTTTGTATGAACATTGTTTTGACTGAACACATCTGCACACCACACAAAACCAGACATGCGGATACCATCCATCATCATATGGCATCACGCATCACTATCTCGTCAATAATTCCACCCAGCTATGGTCAGGCACGCCAAACTGTAGATATCAACAACAAGGTGCTATATAATTTATGCTTTAAACATCACATTTCTTTCATAAACAACACACCTTTTTTCACATCAACGTCGGGTGCACCAAAAAAGATGCTATGTATAGATCAAGTCCACACTTCTAAGCTAGGGACGAGCTACCTAGTCAATAATTTAAAGTTCCCCCAGAGGACTCACCACACACACACATATTCGTCAGTCAGTGACACAAATTACATACTAAACTCAGTGAATCCACGCAGCTATGTCACAGCGTGGACCTTTAACTGTCCCGAAAAGATTAATTCTCTACATTGACTGTGGTTGAAATATAAATATTCCTGTGTGTTCGGAACAGACTATTTTAAGATAAAAACCGCACTTTTTGCAAAGATTAAGATATTAGGATTAATGAATTCACCACCATTCGCAGGGATTCTAACAGACAAAATGAAACTGGGCTAGTCATTATACATCTCAACATCTCTTCAGTACAGACGCCGTGATGATCTTGAACATACTGGCATTGAATTATATGGCTGGAAATAAAACTTCCCAACCTGACTCCCGTTTTAATTGGTTACTTGTACCGAAACCCTAGCTCTTCTACTGTATGGTTTGACATATTCTCACGAATGATGGACAACGTTTGGGAAGAAGGAAATTATTCTACTGGGGGATTTCAATATTGACCTTCACAAATCGAACTACACGTGGAATGATATCACCATCTCATACAACCTCATACAGTTAGTCAATCAACCCACGAGAGTAACAGATTCATCATCTACACTAATTGATCATATCTATACGACCTGCCCAGAAAACATTATAGAATGCACAGTTACACGGACAGCATTAGGTGACCACTATCCTATTTGCTGTACCTGGACGAGAAAAGGGTTCAAAGCACCTAAAACGGAACAAATCACAGTCCATTACAGGAATTTCAAAAACTTTATCCTTCAATTATTCCTACAAGACCTACGAATATCCCCTCTCTCATACGTGTACCAACTTCCGCATCCAGAAGAAGCCATAACATACTGGACACAAACTTTCAACAACGTATTCGACAAACATGTTCCTATAAAGCAAGTTCGTGTTAAAAATATCAGAAAGACCCCATGGATAACAAACGAAATATTATCAACAATGAGAGAGCGGGACGAAGCACATAAGCTCAACGATTTCAGCAGGTATCGGATGCTTAGAAACAAAGTACAATACCTCATTCGTCAGGAAAAGAAACTACATTTCAGAAAGATGATTTAAGACAAAGCAAACAGTAAAGAAGTCTGGGCAGCCATTAGAACACTAACACACAAAACAAAGTCACTAAACTCTTTACCAAAAAGCTGCTCCCTCACGGCTACTCATTTTAGTAACCACTTCAAAACAGAAATTAACCATCTCAAGTCGACACTAAAGCCAATGGACTGCGATATTAGTAAATTGACAGCCTTCTGCAACACTGAACATACCATAACAGATCTTAGAGATCTTCCTTTTCTAACAGTACATGACGTTCTAAAATATATCTTGGCATTAAAAAACAACAATTCATCTGGGCTTGATGGTATCAGCAATAAGATTCTACGTTACCCTGCACCCATCATTTGCGACTCCTTAACCTATGTGTACAACCAATGTATTGCACACAACTACTTCCCCACAGCATTTAAATCTGCTAAGTGTATCCTCTCTATAAATCTGGCTCACATAGCGATCCCAGCAGTTACAGACCAATATCCCTTCTATCATCTCTTTTAAAACCACCAGAGAAACACATTTACAACACCACATTTCAACACTTAACAACAAACAAACTGCTCATTGATAGCCAGTCAGGTTTCAGACCCAAACATTCCTGTCACACAGCTCTCACCAAAATGGCAGACAACTGGCTGTCGAACGTAAATGATGAAAAATTAGGTGGTGCTGTTTTTGTTGACTTCAAAAAAGCATTCGACATGATTGACCACACTATCTTGGTTCAAAAGTTGGAAACCCTCAGAATAGGCCCTAATCCACTAAACATCATCACATGATTCCTGGGAGATCGACAACAGTTAGTGCTTCACAACAACTCGACATCAGATTTCTCGAAGATAGATACAGGAGTACCGCAGGGTTCTATTCTTGGGCCCCTACTCTCCGCAATGTTCATCAACGACCTGCCACTTCATCTAAAATATTCAACATGTGACCTCTTTACAGATGATTTTACTATCTACACTAGTGACAATGACTGCGTGGCACTTGAAATGACTCTTCAATGCGATGTAGACAATCTAACAAAATGGAGTAGTGTGAATCGTACGCCAGTATACACAGCAAAAACAAAATCTATAGTCGAAATCTATATGTTGATTACCACCACACAGAAACTCCCAAACTGCACCAAAAGATCGCTACAGCTACACGCGGAATCAATACAAATTGAACATGTAACAGAACAGAAAGTTCTAGGGATCACGATTGACCAGCACTTAACGTAGAACTCCCATGTACGGAATTGAACCAAACACTTAGCTCAAAAGACGTACCAGCTAGCCAAAATAAAACACTTCTTAGACGCAGACACTAGACTATTGTTCTACACCTCACATATACAGACACATCTAGATTACTGCTCTACACTATGGGATGGTTGCCCTGCTTCCACCTCAAAGAGACTGCACTCCTTGCATAAGAGACCAGTACGTCTGATCACCGATAGTCGCACGTTACCACACACAAGGACACGAACAGAACCCAAAACACTGTCCCTAAAAAAACGTCTTCTCTACAACAAAGCCAAGCTGACTCACGCAATTCTATCTAACAATGCCCCGCCGTACTTACGATCATTGTTTTAAACCAGTAGAAGAGAGGGACAACAATTACATCAGTTACGTCTGCCCAAACCTAGGATCGACCTGTTCAAAAAGAGTCTAGCCTACTCTGGAGCCTACTTATGGAACAGCCTTCCACACTACCTAAAAAGCCTATCTCCACAATATTCATTTAACAAAGCTCTTTTCAAACACTTCCTAAACACTGATTATCTACCCCCATAGAAACATCATTTGCCTGTCAACATCTCATCCATAGGTCAACATTTCTTTTCCTCTTCCGCTCGTTTTTAATGGGAATAATTTGTTTTATATCCATGTA
The DNA here is from genome assembly GCA_024509875.1 of Oreohelix idahoensis. NCBI lineage: Eukaryota > Metazoa > Mollusca > Gastropoda > Stylommatophora > Oreohelicidae > Oreohelix > Oreohelix idahoensis. Next base: position 466,903 of record JAMPIV010014337.1, read on the forward strand.
ATATTATTATATAATGTAATGTATGTGAGAATGTACCCGCATACCACTGTACTTTAGACATGTGAATCGTGAGAATGTACCCGCATACCACTGTACTTTAGAGATGTGAATGTTTTCGTTTGCTTAAATGGGATGATGTATACTACTCGTCAAAAGTCAAGGGCCACTTAGAAAAACCTTGGTTGAAACCATAAAACAAATCTGATATAAACGTAATTGGTATCAGTCAAAACGGCATTTATTGAATACCAAATTGACATGTCACGTAAAGAAATGGAAACACACATTCAAACGCAATGAAGCTGTGAAGTGTGTCACCTACCTTTTCAAAAGTCACACAATAGATATTGGACAAATAGACATTTCAAAATCGGGTATGACCACCGTTTGCAGCAAGGCATTCAAGACAGAGTAGACGCATCGAGTCCACAAGGGTCCGAAGAGTATCCTGAGGAACAGCTTGCCATTCCTGAAGCAGAAATGCAGTCAGCTGTGCAACATCCATTGGCAGGGGGTGATTTGTTAACAATCTTCGATCAAGGACATCCCAGAGGTGCTCAATCGGAGAAAGGGCAGGTGAATGAGCGGGCCACGCCATCCTGATGATCCCATGTTGCTGAATAAACTCATTCACCACACGAGCTCGATGGGGTCGAGCGTTATCATTTTGGAGAATGGCATTACCCCCTATGGCCTCCAGAGCAGGCTGAACAATTGGTCTCAAGATTTCGTTCTGGTATCTTGGGCCGGTCAAGTTGCCTTGGATGATGTAGAGTGGGGTCCTGCTGTGTCTGTAGAAGCCTCCTCAGACTATGACAGAACCCCTACCGTAACGACCCACCTCTCGAATTGTGTCATCAGTAAATCGCTCTCCTGGTCATCTCCAAACTCGAATCCTGCCATCATTGAATGACACAGTGAAGCAGGATTCATCAGTGAAGAGAACTTGACTTCATTGTTGTCTTGTCCATCGGATGTGCTCGCTACACCAAGCAACACGGGCTCTGCGATGAGCAGGAGTAAGAGGGATTCTGACTGCAGGACGTCGAGCAGCCAGTCCAAATTCATGTAAACGTCTGCGAATGGTGCTTTGACTGACATTAACGTTTACAGTTTGTCTCAGCTGACATCTTAGAGTGGAACAAGTCACTGTTCGATGGCGCAGGGCTGACAACAAGAGGTACCGGTCATCATGTCTATTGGTGCATCTAGGGCGACCTGGCCGGTGGCGATCCTCCACACTTCCTGGGGCCTGAAATCTCTCCAGAATTCTTTGGATAGTAGAGTGTGACACTGCAAGCCGTCTAGCAACCTCACGGACAGATAAACCACTTTCAACCCACGCTATAGCCCTCATTCTTTGTAAGGTGTCAAGACTTCTTCTCGGGGGCATGGTTTTTGCAAGTGATGAAACTACCCTAAGTCTGCTGATTGTAAAACAAATTAAGAGTGAACTCTGTTCACGAAAAGTTGCCATTGCACGTGGAATGTCAATCAGCACGATTACTTCACCTGTTTGGTTGTACGGAAGTTTGAAAAAACAGATTAAAAATGTGAATTTATGGTCAGCAAACCAAATTGCACGTGATCACCATGGTTGTCGGTGAGTTGTTTTTATGCTTAACGTGCATAGAGGACTGTCAGAGGAAGATATTGCACCCATTTTCACTAAAAATGTCCTTCATTTAATCATTCTATGCGCTTATATAAAAGTGTATTGAAAATAATAGGGTGGATCTTGACTTTTGACGAGTAGTATAGTACATGAGAATAAGCAGATATACAGTATTATTGTAAAGTTACCGAAGAAAGGTGATCTATCAGACTGTAATAACTGGCGTGGTATATCTCTATTATCAGTACCTGGAAAATTATTATGTTGCATGATGTTAGAAAGACTTAAATTGCATGCTGACGAAAAGATCAGAGAAGAACAAGCGGGTTTCAGGCCGAAACGATCATGTATTGATCAAATATTCACACTAAGAACAATTATAGAAGAATCAGTGGAAAGGCAATCGCCACTTATTATCACCTTCGTCGATTTTCAAAAAGCCTTTGATAGTCTACACCGCCCATCATTGTGGAAGATACTTACAATCTATGGTTTTCCAACAAAATATGTGAATATAATCAAAGCGCTATATGACAATGCAAGATGTTGTGTTAGAACAAATAAAGGGAATACAGAATGGTTTACAGTAGAAACAGGGGTGAAACAAGGCTGTATTATGTCACCAATTGGAACAATTGGGTATAAAATGGACGAATGGAAAATTCCTGGGGGACCTGGATTTCGCAGATGATGTAGCATTCTTAAGTTCAACACCAAGACAATCCCAAGAAGCAATAAATAATTTGTGTCATCTCTCGGTTAAAATTGGTCTCCAAATAAATGCCTCTAAAACTAAAGCTATGAACTTTTCTAACGAGACCTTTGATATCATCTTGAACGGGGAAAAACTACAGAAAGTTGAAAGTTTCAATTATTTAGGCAGTAAAATGACTCAGGATGGTGACACAACAAGAGAAATCCATACTAGAATTGCTTTGGCAGCTAGCGCCTTCAATAGATTATCTAACATTTGGAAATTACGATCATTGAATATACATACCAAGCTTCGTCTGTTTAATTCAAATGTTATCTCAGTGTTAACATACGGCTGTGAGAGTTGGAAAAATAACAAAATCATTGGAGAACAAGCTGAATACATTCGAGAACAAATGTCTTAGAAAACTCATGAACATCAGTTGGAAAGAATTCAAGACTAATCGACAAATAAGAGAAGACTCTAGGCAGAAATATGTCTCCGACTATATAAGGAAAAGACGATGGTCATATATCGGTCATGTCCTACGAATGCAAAACAACAGAATACCACTACAGGCGCTCACTTGGGTTCCTGAGGGTAAGCGGAAAAAAGGAAGACCAAAAGAAACACTCAGAAGAACAATAATAAGAGAAGGAAGAACGTTGGGCCTAAATAATGTGCAAGAGCTAAGAGGAGTGGAGTCACAACGAACAACCTGGAGAGCACTGGTTTCTGCCTTATGCGCCGTGTTTGGCGCTTAAAGAATTTATTATTATTATTATTATTATGGGGCTGGCTATCTCATCATGTCAAATAAATTGCTTATAGAAACCTCTGCTGCAAGAGCACGTGAGTGCTTTGGCGCGTGCTCCGTGCAAGGGTGACAGCTGCTAAAGTGTCGCCATGTTTCGTATGGATAAAACAAGGGAAATAATGAATTATCAGCATACCTGTATGTGTAATGAACAACCTATGCAGCTATGAATTAAACCGAGTAAGTTTGCCATTCCGCACATTGCAGTACGGGATCCTAACATCTAGATTGCTCAGCTCTTAAACAGTTTTGTTGTTGTTGTAGCTGTTTAATTAGGAATATTGAGCTTCGCGCTCTTTTGTGGATACCAATACCAAGTTGAAGACCCCTTGATATTATCTGCACTATAGATCTAGACTTTGCCTGTGGCTTATCTGCCATTCCGAAACGTGTTGAGCTGTAGTCATGAGCTCCAGTTTCTCCAGCTTGGCTTGCATTTAAAAAATCATCACATCTGGCCCCAAGCTAGGAGGAAGAAGCGAGTGGAATACTGTGCATTCCCCGCCATCCAAGGGAGTTCTTCAAATATGCAGAGCTAACATACTGTACTGTTGTTCTGGGCTCTCCCAAGCGATAGTCGCGTCCTACACAGAGTTACTTTTCAGCCGACTGCCTATCATGGGTCCACAGTGAGATCCTCCTGCATGCAGCCATGTCGTAGATTTTATCAGATAGGTAATAGATGTTTATAGTCCTGTCTGAGCAGAGGTGATAGTGATGACAATGTGAAAGTAAGGGGTAGGAAATAGTTTTATCACGAGGTGATCGTGTAAGAGAAAGGACAGTCTCTGGATATAATAATTTATCTAATCCAGCCTATCTGGACGACGATAATTAAATCAGACACACTTTCTCTCCTTGTACGAAATACAAGTTACACTACACTCAAATGCACACAATTCTGTGACAAACACGCACGAACGTGAAAACAAACTATGAATAACATATAATGGATAAGGGTTGACCGACACGATAACTAAAGGTTTAATAAAGTTTATTATCAATAGAAGATCACAACAATAAGCATATACATTACTAGATCATGGTTTACAGACAAAATTGCTAAAGAAGAAATTAATCAAATAGGTTCTCCCCCTCTGGTAAAGGAAAAGAAAAGACGATCCCAACAGAGGTTAATTAACCCAAAAGATCAAAAGTTAACAATAAGTTATGAAATAGTCAGTATGGGAAAAGAATAGGTTCCTAATGTAATCTATCCCGTGACTACTCAGATTAGTGAGATAAAGAAAGAAAGAAGAAACCACATAAGTATATGATGTTAACAAAAGACATTAGTTCCTTTCTCCGTTCATTCAATTCACACCCATTCAGTGGCCACTTTCAGACTTTTGCTTACCCAAGTAGTTGTCGCAGGCATTCCAAGGAAATACACTAATAAGTACGAGTACTAATACTATTTATTGTCAAATTTAAGTTTTGCCAAATCCAGCCTCAGACTCGCCGTAGTTGCTGACTGCAAATTTCACGGGAGTCGCTAGAGTCGATGATTTAATTTGTCCTGGATACAATAAGTTATCTATGCCTTCAGTTGGTTGGAGTAAGGTTCATGCGTGGTGATCGACGACGTAGAATGAATAGAACATATATAGTTCCTATGTTGTTTAGAATCAGGTGGCTGAGACGCTAGGTTAAGTTACACAAATGTTGCTGATAATTGATGGTATTCGTTCTGGTCCAGTTAATATTATAATTTAATGGTTCTATTCTGGTTTCTCTCATGAAAATGAGGAAACTTGGACTACACAGGTCACATCAAGAAGCTAATCAATATTAAATTTCCCTGGATGCTTATAATATTATAAGTTCGTATGATCATAAGTTCATATGGTCATAAAAAAGCCGCTAGTACTCAGGTTTGATGAGCCTAGATTTTAGGAAAGAAAATATGAACATTTAACCAAATTATCAATATCATATCTAACACGTGCTAAAATAGAACCTCTTCACCACTCCGTTATAAATTAGATTTGAAACACACGTGTCTAGCTTATCCTATCGTATTTAATGCGTGATATGAACACTAGTCATTTAAAAAAAATTACATAAAATGGATAGAAGTTGGTTCTCACTCTCACTCTTTTGAATTCAATGGCCAGTTCTTTAATCAAATTAGTGACGTTGCTATGGGCACCGAAATGGGCCCGAGTTATGCCTTCTTCTTCATGGGTCACTTTGAATATTTGGTGCTTCAAAGTTACGATGTACCATTATCTGAGTTTTACCGTCGCTATATCGACTATGGAATTGGTGTCACAGACATGTCTGAAGTTAACCTCCGTAGATTCATTGACTATGTTGGCAATTTCCATCCTGCCATCAAATTCACTTCTCAGATTTCTACCTCTTCAGTTAACTTCCTTGACCTTACTGTCCATATTACTCCTACTGGCCTTACTACCTCTGTCTTTTATAAACCTACTGATGCTCATGATTTCCTTCTTTACACCTCTTCTCACCCTCTCAGCTGTAAAAATTCAATTCCCTACTCTCAACGTCTACGCTTACGTCGGATATGTCACGATGAAGATGGTTTCCGTGAACGAGCTCAAGAAATGCTCGAGTTTTTTCGCCGACGTCACTATCCTGAAAGAGTCTTATCTGATGCCCTTAATCGCATTAGTCCCGTTACTCGTCAGGTCGCACTTACTGCTAAACCTACTACTACATCTGACTGACTCAAACTTGTCTTAACTTTCCACCCTCACTGTTTGGCGGTGAAAAAAAAATTATGTTCCGTCATCTGCCTATTCTCCACTCCGATCCTGATACCAGAGAGTTGTTTCGTGATACCCCTTTGTTGGCATATCGTAAGGATAAGAATTTTAGGGATATTCTTGTGCATAGTCGCTTGAGACAAACTAGTCCTTCTCACTTTGGTACTAAACCGTGCCAATGCCGCATACGTAAGACCTGTTCTTTTGTACTCCAAACGCAGTCAGTCTACTTTCCGAACGTTAAATTTGCCATTGGGGAGTCTTTCACGTGCGAATCCAGAAACCTGATTTATGCTGTCATCTGCAAGAGGTGTGACATGAGCTATATTGGTGAAACTGGCAGACGTTTGGCAGACAGGTTTCGGGAGCACTTGAATGACATCCACCATGGCAAACATTTACCGGTGGCCCTTCCCTTCAACAGCCATGACCATTCAGGTAACTCTGACATTCATGTCACTGCCCTCCGTTCATGTATCGGCGACGACCGAACTCGCTTCTCGTTGGATAATCGTCTCATTTTTCAAATGGGCGTTTTAGCTCCTGTTGGCATTAATGTCCAGCATCATTTTGCATAATTCGGGTGGCTTCTGTCGTTATTTTCCTACCTATCCTGGTTTTTGCTTTGGTTCGTTTCGTTTCCTCAATTATCTGTTCTTAGCCGTCACTAGCTCCTACGTCACTTCAGCATGACGCCTTATTTTTTTCAGCCATTTTCAATGTTTCTTTCTTGGATCCAGCTAAGTGATTTTTTTACTCATTTTAATAGTGTCGTTCATTTCTGTCTTCGTTTCGTTGATTATTTACTTTCTTGTTTCGACATGTCTTTCTGGTTTCACGATTTTCTTGCATTATTACTGTTATCGTTTCGCTCATCACCATGGTTTTGTCTGCTTGTATCGCTCATTTGACGTTTTCCTCTTCATCATAGATCTTTCTAGTACCTATATGTAGTTCTTGTCCTTGTCACCTGTTCGTAACTGTGGCGGACGAAGGGTAAAACCTGAAACGTCCCTTGTCTCATGTGTACCATTTACTTGTAAAACTGATTTCATACCATATTATTTTTTAATTTATATATAAATAATATATACCGTCAGTAGACAGTTATTTAATGTATTTTTTTTTCTTTGATCCTTAGCCGCCGACCGTCAAAGCAGTCAGTGGCCATCACGCCTAGTGGCGTCTTGTAGGGCAACAACAAATTGATTCCACTTTGCTCGGTCGGTGGCCATCCTTCGTACAGTGCCCCAACTCTGGTTCATTCTTTGCATCTCAGCCTCCACAGTCCTCCGCCAGGTTGTTTTTGGTCGGCCTCTCTTTCGTTTTCCTTCAGGGGTCCAAAGCATAGCTGTTCTTGTGATGGCATCGGGGTCTCTTCTGAGGACATGACCAACCCAGCTCCAGCGTCTGCCAGCTATGATGGTGTGCATGTCCTCTTGCTTGCTACGAGTAAGCAGATCTTGGTTATTGATGGTATTTGGCCAAACGATTCGGTAAATTTTTCTTAGGCATGTTGTGTGAAAAGAGGACAATTTCGACATTTCCTTCTCTGTAACTCTCCAGCATTCCGCACCATAGAGAAGCACAGAAAGCACACAGCTCTGATACAATCCCAGTTCTGTGCTTGTGCTGTATTGGGAGGACTTCCAGATGTTGTCTAGGCCAAAGAAGGCCGTTCTTGCCTCATTCATTCTGACATTGATGTCTCTGCCTGCCCCGCCGTCTGGTGTTACTATGTTTCCTAGGTATGTGAAGGTATCTGTCTGTACCAATTGCTGATTCCTTACTGATATGGGCCCAGGGTTGCTCACACTGAGCGTCATGACCTCAGACTTCCTTAAATTGATATCCAAGCCCACCTGCTGGCCAAACCCATCAAGTCCATCCGTTTCCTCCCGGATGTGTTGATGTAAATGTGCTAGTAGTGCAATGTCATCTGCACATTCCAGATCCTCCAATGCAGAAAATGTTGTCCATCTTATTCCTCTTGGACTGCCTTCTGTTGTCTGTCGCATCACCCAGTCTATGACTGTTAAAAATAGAGTGGTTGATAAGGGGCATCCCTGTCGTACTCCTGTCTTCACCTCAAAGGTTAGGCTGCTCTGCCCAACACTACACGTAAAGTTGGCATAGAGGCCCTCTATGATTGACACCACGCAGCCTGGAACTCCACAAGCCCCCAGTACCTTCCATAAACCGTCCCCATGCACGCCGTCGAAAGCTCCCTCAAAATCAACAAAATTAATGTAAAGCTGTCCCTGCCATTCCGAGCACCGCTCTATAATGTTCCTGAGAGTGAATATACGAGGGACGGTCAAAAAGTAATGCCTCGTAATTTTTAATTTCATTCAATAGGCAAGAAAACAGATAAAATTTACATTGCAATGTAGCCCCAAGTCTGAACTTCAAAAATGTATTTCTCAATGTAATCTCCGTTATTTGTTACAGTTTTTGTCCATCTTCTCACAACGGCATGTATCCCCGCACGGTAAAAATTTGTGTCCTTTTTCCTAAACCACTGGCGTACGGCGCGTTTAAGGGTCTCGGTGTCCTCAAAGTGATGTCCGCGAAGATCTTCTTTCAGTGGTCCAAACAGATGGAAGTCAGAAGGTGCAAGATCGGGACTGTAAGGGGGATGTGGTAATAATGTCCAGCCAAATTCTGCAATCGCATCAATAGTGCGTTTAGCGGTGTGTGGCGTGGCATTATCGTGCAACAGTAGTGCAGTTCTCTGATCTTTTAATGGATAAAGTCGCCGAAGACGAACTCTAAGCTTCTCCAAAGTTTCAATGTAACGGTCTGCATTCACCGTGTTTCCCTGTTCCAAGAAGTCGAGAAGAATCACACCCTTCTCATCCCAAAATACGGAGGCCATAACTTTCCCTACAGATGGTGAACTTTTGAACTTCTTTCTTGTTGGCGATGTTGTGTGATGCCATTCCATTGACTGCCTCTTGGATTCTGGCTAAAAAAAATGAACTCAAGTCTCATGTACCTAACGTCGGACAGTGCTAACATCCACTGTTGTATCTCCATAAACATTCTTCAAACGTTCGTGGATGCGAATTGGGGTCTCGCCTACAGCATTGAGGAATTCTATGACATAACGTTGTTTTAACCGAACGTCTTTGGCAGCCATTTTTAAACTGTTACAGTGGTGCCACCTGTTACTGAAACAGGTTGGTAATGCTATACAGTGCAGAAGAGTGTTTGAGGAATCCTGCTAAATTTACAAATTGCACACCGATGCAGTATTTACATACATAAAAAATAGGAGGCATTACTTTTTGACCTTCCCTCGTATGATCTACACATCTCCTGTTCTTTCTAAATCCCGCCCGTTCTTTCCTCAGCCTGGGGTCCACTGCCCTTGAAACTCCCTGTATAACTATCCCGCCCAGTATTTCGCCGGGAACCGAGAGAAGAGCGACTCCTCTCCAACTTTTGCAGTCCGCAAGATCTCCCCCCCCCCCCCGGGCAATCTGACAACTACTCCCCTGTTCCACTCCGATGGTGCCGCCCCCGTCCTCCAGACCCGTGCAAATAGCGGCTCCAATAGTTCCGCTGCTAGCTCAGGGTCTGTCTTAAATAGCTCTGCATTCAAGTTATCATGGCCCGGAGCTTTGCCGTTCCCTAACCCCCTGATTGCTGTGATGACCTCCTTCTTGCGTGGAACGTCTGTATTCACATCTAGATCGTTTTCCGTTTCAGAAACATTCAATTGTGTCTCTGGTGGTTCCTTGCTCAGAGCCTCCCCGAAGTGCTCCGCCCATCTCGCCTCCCGTCCCCCCCGCTGTCGCGACGAGATCACCTTGCCCATCTCTTACCAATGTAACACCGTTTGCACCCCGTTTTCCGCCGATGAATTTAGTCACTTTGTATACCGTGCTTTGTTCATCTCTCAGTGCTGCCTCCTCTGCCCGTCCCGCAAGATCGTTCAGGAAATTCCCCCCGCTGGCTCGGGCCTGGCGTCCAACTTCCCCGTCCAGCTGATTGCACCGCTCGCTATATAGTTGCTCCAACCCGGGGGACTTGGCCTCCGTTTTCTTTTTCTTCATTTCCTTTCTCATCGACAAAAAGGTCGATGAGACCTCGGCTATCGACAATGATAAATAAGAGCTAAACGGAATTATTGTGAAAAGGATTTCACCTTTTATTCCAGGAGAGGATTGTGTATAACTATATATAAGGAAAAACTGTAGGAAGTTATCATTTACGGAGATATATGCATATTTCGGCTTCCCACAGTTACGCTGAAAGCCTGTAAACCCACTTCTGTTCTAAATACTTAAATCAACAAATACCAGTTTGGGAAATTACATGGATAGAAAGAAAGGGATATATCGGCTGTATAAAACAAGATAAGATGGAACAGTATGGATAATATATAAGCCGAGGATGAAGAAGGGAAAGTTTCAGTCAACGCACAGATCGGATGAAATCGCTGTTTCGGGACAGGATTTTAACCCGATTCGTAGGCTGTGACGTCAGTGCTCTCCGATACGTCCGCCAGACTCTTATAAATAAGCGGTTCGTTAAATTGGAAACACACACGGAAAGTTCGTTTGAGACAGACTGAGAGGCAGAAATCGCCACTACGCTTGTACCACCTGAATTGTGAGCGGATCGCCAGAAAGATTCAGTCAAGTGTCTGAAGTCTGAGGGTAAGCGAAATTATGAAACTATCATGTATAATATATTTTTTTTTTATTTCAGGTTTGTATAGACTTCACAAAATATGCACGTAGAATATTCATTAATATAATGTAATGTTATTTTTAATATGATCTAAACATGTGCATTGTGGATGATTGTTGCCTGTACAAAAATTAATCACAATTAGCCCCACAGTCAAATGTAGATAAAATCTATCATATTAATTGCTGTATCTCTAACGAAGAGAAAGGCAGTCCCATGGCAGAGATTGTCATAGGCAAATGAAGGTTAGAAGCGTCATCATGGAAGATACCGCTTTTACGAGGTTAGGGACTAGTTCCCTTCCTCGATGCCTTTTCCTTCCCTAGTTCGAGCGCACAACTGAGTGCCCATTTACAGCTGGTAAACTGGAGTTTTCCACAGCCAGGTTTCAATTCCAAAACTATGTAATTGTACTACCAAAGGAAGCAACTTGATAGCTTGGTCAGTTGGTCACTCACTTTATCTATTTGTGTATTAATTTGGTGTAGATGCTAAGAATGGCATTAGTATTTGAATTTGTACCTGATGTGATTTGGGAAGAGCAAGTTATAGAAAATGAAAGGATGTACAGGAGAGGAAAAAACCAGATGATGGTTATTACTGATAATGTTAATACTAATTCTGTATCATTGAAATGTTGTTACTTACTGTGACTGTATAACTTTGACATCTGATAACTGACTAGTCTGACTTATGTGCTAGTCATTTACAATTAACTGAAATGTTAATACTTCTGTATCACTGAAATGATGTCCTTACTTACTAAGATTGTATAACTGTGACATCTGATGACTGACTGGTCTGACATCTGTGCTAGTCAGCTACAAGTCTAGCCAGATACTAGCCAAGGCTGATATGATGTTTCAGGTTCCATGAAATAACTCGAACCAGACTGTCAAGTGTCAGAAGCCGGTGTTGTTCATCAGAGGCAATCCCACAAAAATGCAGGACCCCAAAGAGTGAACGACAGCTGGTCATTGATATCCCTAGTGCTGGGTCTACCAATACTGATAGCTACAAAAGACAGTCCCGTTTCAGCAGTGTCAAGATACTCAGATAAGTGTCATTTAAGACACTGACCACCCATATATGAAGAAACAGCCAATATCATTCAAACAAATAGATAATTCAGTCAGATGATGACATAAGGAGTAAGGTCATAGGACTAAGAGAACAGTGAGACAATAATAGTGGTTCCAGTTTTCCATTAACTTTAGTAATCAAGATCCTGAAGTCTAAAAAGACAATACTACTTATTAACAGTGCTGAGTGATGTTTTCTAGTAAAACCATTTTCTTCCAGGACAGAAAATCCTACAGACACATTAGTTTAGAAATATAGTAATTGTGGGAATATTTTTCATATATTTTAATGCTCTGTTCCAACTAGCAGAAATAGAATATTAGTGTAAATATTAAAATATTTTGACTGTACCTGAGGAATTATTCACTTCTTACATTTGTGGTTACAGTGAATGTTCATTTTAATTATCCCCTAGACAATAAGTAATCATAAGGTAGTTACAGGGAGGAGACACCTTAAATGCTGGTACTACTTCTTACCAACTGGGCCAGGGTTTTCACAGTCTGACTATTTTTATGATTACAAGACACTAGTGCTTATTTCTAAGACTGGGATATTACTTGTAAGACCAGAACTCTTTACTGGCATACTCTTACATAATAAATAATTTTAAATAACCTCCCGCAACATATGTACTAGTCAATTTAAAACATCTCTTACTGGGAAATAGCCAGTAATTAAATTTACTTTACGGCTGAAAAAGATTTAGCTATAAGTTATTTAATTAGCACAGAAAATCTCAATGAAATATAATAAAAACTTTAAAGACACTAAATCACTTAAAGGCTTGTATATAAATTACCGCAATCAAAAAAATGAAACACTCCACGAAAATCTAATAATTTTCACTCCGTACGAAAAATCTAAGATATTGAGCGAGTGAATATCAGATAGATTTCTGAACAACTGATCATGGCTATCGGAGAGACATGGTATATATCCGTAAATTCCGTTCTATTGCTCTTTAATGCGAAAGTCACACCTACTGCCAGACCCGAGCCCATTTGCCGTTCGTTTCTTGAATCAAAGCTAATTTTACCACCTCTGCCGCCGACAACCTCTCTGGCTTGACTTTCATCATCTCCGCCTTGCCGAATATCAGCTACGCAATAAATTCCCCTGAAAGTTTTACAATCCAAGGTCCGTCTCAGGCTTAACATCGCCCCTGATCAAAGAATCTATTACGCCATGCTCCGCGCTCTCTATGTGTGTTCCACCGTGCTTAATTGCCAAACGGCTCACGTGTTAATTGCACTAGTGAATTCTGCGTTCCTGTAGCACCAAATAAAATATAAACTAGATGGGGAGGGGCAAAAGTCGATGATCACTGCTGCACTATTTTCATCTGTGACAAACCAACAAGGTGGAAGCCATAGTGATGCGGGGAATAAATACTTTTAATATTATGTATGTATTCAGGAACATTCCTCCAGACGTCCTGTATTATATCTCTTGAAGATATCTTGGCCAGCTGAGCACTCTTCCAATGATATCCTTATTGATTCCTATAGATTATTACATTATAAGTAATATGGTCAAACACACACTCTCCCTGGCCCGCACCACTGGTACACAGTCATTAAGGCCTAACTTCTTGGCACATTTCACACTTTCATTTAAACAATACTCCACATTGAATATGGTACGACATCAAGGCTCTTACTAAGCACAGGTCGCTACTGTCCTTGATTCTGATACTTTCAGTTTTAATGGAACAGTCAACTTACGTGCTCAAGAATTTCACACACTCTGCTTAGACTAAACTGGCATTATACAGTTAATAAATGCATAAGGCAGTGATGGTAACATATCGTGCAGGTGTAATATGAATATGCCCAAAGGCAATTAACACAATCTAAAATCAGATCCTACTGGACACATTCCATGCATACTGGTCAAACGACACAAGCAGAATTCCGTCCAGAGACGCGTTCGTGTTCCAGATTAACAAGCCATCGTCTGCTACTATTTTGTGCAGAAGTCAAGACGTCACTTCCGGAAACTAATGACAACCGTCTATAAACAATAAACCAGGAAGTGATCGTATACAACCAATGTTATGATATTTAAACATAACATTTACTCCCCCTTGCAGTAAAATAATGAAAAGGAACTTTTCATTATTTCCATTTCAAATCTATAAAATCACTGGAGTAACCAGATGACACAAGAACCTCCTACAACTGTCCCCATTGATATAGCACCTAGATGCTTGCTTAACAATCGACAATTAAACACACACGGTGTGGTATTCAGTAATGAGATTACTAAACCCATTGTCTATTTCAGAGACATCTCTTTTGACACTACTGTGAGGTCACCATATTAATAATAGGGCAGTGCGAAAAAAACTGTCAATATGTGCCAGTCAAGGCACTCATACAGCACATCATGTCAACAAACACCTTATGTCATGTCAGTCATGTAAGTCTCCCTATTTATCAATGACATCCATAATTAGCAATCAAAGACATAATAGATCATATGAGGCAGACAAATCAATTCATAATGAGTGACTGCGACATTATGTCAAAATAGTTATCAATATCTGTATGTATGTAGTGTGATGGGATGACTGATCATGTTAATACACTGTAATGTGACAATATATTTTAAGTAATATATGAACACACTAAAATAATCCATTACACTATGTATGTAACCTCCTTTTCTTTAGATGAATTAAACACATATCAAGTAATTAATAATATTAATTATTTAATTTTAGTATTGATTGTTGCACGAGAGTTCTTTTCAATCACGTATTTTCGAACAAAGTTCCATTAGATCATAATTCTCACACATTTGTAGATTATCTTCGAAGATGCAAAGTCATTTTCATCTGTAATAACAAATAAGTCCTTTGAAACATGTAAGTTTCATGTATTTCAACTGTCAATGTTTGTCTTCCCTGCAATAGGAATCGAATTGAAAGTCACTGTTGTCCATTCTGTATTTTCCATTTTTCAAAGTCCAATGTGAGATGAAAAATTTATTTTGTTATGTCCCCTTTGAATTATCAGATATCGGCATTTTCTAGTTGTTTCCCTTTTTATGCAAGTAGCAGTCCATTTTAAAAGGAAAGTTATTGAATAATTCAAGGAATGTGTCTGGAACAAATCGCATTGCCACTATATCTTGAAAATAGTCATATTATAACTTTGCACGTAGTATAGCAATATAGTTCTTGAATAATCGTATTAGTAATCACATGACAAAGGGTTTGATATCTTAGTTGATCTAGGTTATACGTAAAACATCATCATCATGTTGCTTGGCATACTGTTCGTAGTTTAGCAAACTATTTCTGTACATGACGAAGCACTGTGGCAGAAAATTTTCTGAAGTATGTACCACTCTTGTAAATGGATGGTCCATGTAGCAGTTTATACAACGTTAAAGTTGTGCCATTGTTTTTGATTTGTAAACAGCAACTTAACGCAGGTTTGATCCTTATAAATGTGTTGAAGCAGAATTTGATTCGTCAACCAGTGGATGTTTCACACAGCGAGACAGCACACGGGCAATGACATTAACGCTTCCCTTGATAGGTTTTATCTGGTATTCGTAGGGTTTGAGAGCCAGAGAGGCACAGGCAGCTCTTTCGTTTTTGAAGTGTGCTGTTTTCAGATACGATAAGGCTCTCTGGTCAGTTTCCAGTGTAAAACTTGCTCCAAGTAAGTAGCGCTGTAGTTTGGAAAAGCAAAACATCACCGCAAGTGATTCCCTCTCAATGATGGGGTACTCTGCTCTGTAGGCGTGAGCTTTTATCACGTAGAGTGTGGGATGCAGACAGCCATTCCATTCCTGCAACAACGAACCGCCAATCGAAGATTTTGAGGCGTCGACTCTGAGGGTAAAATGTTTAGCAGGATCAGGCAATCTCAAGATAGCCAATTTTGAAAACAACATTTTAATATAATTTAAAACAACATAACAATCATGGCTGTATATAAATCTGTTAGGCGAATTTTTTTTTTTACCAGGGACGATAAAACAGATGCAATTTCAGAAAAATTAGGGATAAATTTACGATAAAAATTGAGTAGACCGAGAATACTTCTAACCTGTTTTTTGTTTTGTTTTGGGCATATCAAGGTTTAGAATTCTAGAGATAGTAGTATCGTCAGTTTTCAAGAAACCTCCTCCTACTTTATATCCTAAAAATGAAATCTCCCGAAATCCAACTTTAGTTTTAGATGGACGTGCAGTTAAATTATGGAGACGTAAAGTGTGAAGTAAGGACTGGATAACTTTTACATGTTCATCTCATGATTGATGAAACAGACAAATGTCATCTATATAGGTGATAAGATCTTCTCTATCGGAGAAGAGTATGCGCATCATGCGAACGAAGGTCGCAGGCGCGTTTACTAAGCCAAAAGACATATAGTTGAATTCAAATAAGGGACCCAAAGATGCAGCAATAGAGAATGCAGTCAGCGACCCATAGCTTGACTGCTTGCATCAGAGTCAGCGAACCAGAGCTGACTAAGACCCTACTCCACCTCCACGTGATGGTCCTGGAAACAGTCTGCATCACTGCAGTCTGGCTGAGCGAGTAGGGATCGCAGAGGGAAGGCAAACCCGGTCCCAAAAACTGCCGTGCTGAAGTCGGATGTGTCGACCGAAAGGTGCAGATATCACAGCTCCGGCGTAAACAGACACAACGCAACCAACGTCCTTTTCAGGACGAACGAGGAAGAAGAAGAAGAAGAATTCAAATAGACCTAATGGCGTAGCAAAGGCAGTATAAGGCTTGGATTTCTCCGTTAATGGCACTTGCCAATAGCCTTTAGAAAGATCAAATTTAGAGAAGAATGTAACAGAAGCTAGTCTGTCTAATAAAGACTCTAACACTGGGAGTGGTTCAGCGTCCTTTATGGTCACAGAATTTAAACGTCCAAAATCTATGCATATGCGTATAGATTTATCTTTTTTCCGATTCAAGACCATCGGAAAACTGTAAGGGGAATGAGATGGAGAAATGACATTCAATTACACCATCTGTTCTAATTCCTTTGTAACTTGAGACTGTAAGTGTATAGGTATAGGATAGGGTTTCAACTTAATATTTTGAAAATTAGTCAGAATGATATCATGTTCGATGATATCGGTATGTCCTGGCACACCAGTGAGGACATCAGCAAAAGACAGTAACAAAAGAGTAGCCTGTTCTTTCTGAAAAGAAGAAAGAGTTGGAGATATAGTAACATCCTTCCAACTTTCAGTAGCCAAAAAGTGAACAGTAGGTAGCACCAAGAGTGACTCATTTCCATCAGTCAAATCAGAATTTTCTTCCTGTATCACAGCCAAAGAAGAGTGACGAGTGACAGAATCATCAAGAGCTTCAAAGACTGGTCTAAGATATGGTTGACGTGCATGAAACTTCTGTAACATATTGATATGAAAAGTCTTTTCTTTTCCATCTACTGAAACAATATAATCAACATCAGACAGTTTCTTCACAATCCTGTAAGGTCCTCTCCATGACACCAATAGTTTGTTATCTTTCTTGGGTAATAGTACGTATGCTTCATCATCCGGCCACAGTTGGCGTAATTTGCGGTTTTGGTTAAGAAATAACTTCGCTCTCAGTTTTGCCTTTTCAGATGAGTTTACTGCAATTTGGCATGCGTCTATTATTTTTTTTTCTTCTTAGGTTGATGACATATTGGTATGAGGTTTGAACCTCTTCATTCATATCAGCTCCAATTAATAGCTGTTTTAATATTGACATTGGGCCTCGTGGTTAGGCCATCCTCCAACATCACCCAATGTAATATAGTATTCCGAAAAAAAAATTTCTTAAGGATATATCATCCTTATGTCTTTGTACAAAGGTTTCCTTCTTAATTAGTTCCATCTGGAAATTATCATCACTTTCCCAATCATCATTATTCGTCACCCGAAAATCATCAGTATTTTCATCATTATCATTATTATCCTCTTCTTCATCCACTTCTTATTCAATCTCCTCGTCATCATACATCATCTTTACTAAAACAATATCATCGTTTCTATGATCACCCTTTTCAGAACGACCTTATGCTTTGGTTGACAAAGCATTTGCAGTTAATACGGGCTGTTGTTGACCTCTGAAAAGGACCAACATTAAATTAAAAGGATAATTGCAATTCAAGACAATAGTCCCCAAAGTAAGATCCACTGTCACACTCAACAACTCTGTGAGCATCTCTATATGAATAGAAATAAATAAGTGCTGTCCTATCACAGAAACTGTCACCAGGCAACAGACGTACAAACTTTACGTCAGCTGTGAATTGAAAATATTCACCCAGTGCTTGCCACGTGGTGCCTGGTGGCAAATTACGCACAAGGGATTTTATTGTCGTGAGATTGTGCATAAGGGTGGTACATCCCTTTTTGCCTATGAACAACAAGGCTATGTTTATTTCTCATAGAAGTAATATTCTTGTTGTACGGTGCATCATACTGGCTGGACTGGGTATGACACCTATCTCTATTTATGCCTGTAGGTTTGAAGCATTTTCTTTTATGTGCATTGGTATAAGTTGTAGTAGGCGAGTTATTTTCATCAGTAAGTGTAACATAATGATTCCCATCAATAACCTTAGTGCCAACTTTTTCAACCTCATCAATACTCTTAACAGTAGGTAAACGGTTACCATGTAGTTTACAAAAAGGATGATGGATATCATCACCATGAGCTCCTGTCGTAAATTTATTTTGAGAGAAAGAGTCTTAGAAATAGTGGTCCGGTTTAGAGTGGAAAATGATGATGGAAAGCTAATGATAGAATATGTAGAGATTAAATAGTTGCTTCACAGCGTGCTGGAGGAGAGTAAAGACAGACTTATTTACGACAAATCGTTTCTCTCAATCTTCTCTTCCACTCTCCCGGTCAAACAATTATTTGCCAGTTTTCCAGACACACCTCTGCGCGCACACCGATTTGGTGTTTTCAAACACACAGACGACGTAGATAGAAACTATATTAAACGAATAGGGGAAAAGTTGGGCTTTGGGTATCTCCAACACAGTACTAAATGAGTTTATGTGATTTTATTCACCTTAAACATCAATCACTAACAAATATCAGGTATTACATAAATTATCATAAGTACAAAAATGAAAATAACAAGTTTGGGAGGGGTGAAGAAGATTGGTATCGACTAAGCCCTTCCCGCTTATTAGACAAAGATAAACCCAGTCCAGAGATAGATAATATCAGGAACATGGATACGTTAACCTAACAGTGAAGTTAATTGCTCTGAAAGAGGTGTTACAAAGTTAGGTATAGGTGATAGAAAAAACCTGTTCTTCCCAGCTGTTCTTCCCTTTACTAAGCAAATGGAAAGGAGGGGGGTTGAAAACAGAGTTAACCAATTATTACCTCCCCCTTAAAGGAACAGTGCAGGGAGTACAGAAAAATTATATTACCAGGCACGAAAGTTAACAAAAGGGTTACAAGAGAAAAAAAGATTAAATTTCCTGTCATTCATGCACACGCGTGAGGATCCACACTCATATATTCACACACACACTTACCGAATGCAGCCTCAGACGTTCCATAAAATTATATAAAAACAGCAAGTATTCCTTTGACATGTGAAACTGTCTAGCACTTCGATGTTCCGCCCCAGATGTTTGCGAGGTTTTGCTGGTAAAAAATATTCTCACTTATCGCAAGACTTGAAGACTAAGAGTTCTTGTGTTTTTATTATATAAAAAAAGGAGTCTATGGGATGGCACTGACACAGTTCGACACAGGGGTGAAAATGAAGTGGTTTCTTTTAATCTTCCGCTATGGTAAAATTCCTTCAATGCGTGATGATAGTAACTGACCGGAAAGTTTTATTAAATCCAATTGAGGAAAAACTAGGCTCAGTCACAGTCAGGAAAATATGTACTCTCTCACAGTAAACAGTAAATGTATTATCGCTACTGGCGATGATTTCCTTCCAGTTTGTCTTACTGATTTGTAATGGTAATTTGACGATTGTTCTTTTAAATGTTCTTGGGTGGGCTTTATTTCATTTAATTATGACAGCTAGGTCGCAAAGGACCGATACAAAGATTATATTTAAAAGAAATGTTTCTTCAATATGACTGGAAGTTATAGGATGATTTCTTTATTTCTTTCTTTATTTAGCTGGGACCGCAGGTTACGATCACTCTGTATGAAAAAAAAAACATGTAACATACCGAAAAATCAAGCGCGATAAATTTCCCGTTAAGCCTATAATACACTCGAGTATTTAATTTTTGTATTTAATAAACACTGCGCGAATTCTAGTGGTTAAAACACACATCTATGAAACTAGGACTTAACTGAATTTATTAATTATAAATTCCTTCGCGACTTTAAAAGTTAATTTAAGCATCTATTATCTTTTGAAATAATATAATAGATAGATCATCTGGCCAGCGAGTGATAAAATGTCTATTCTTCATGGTCTATTTATCTAAAATGGAATGTAAGTTGAGTGGGACATGAGAAACTTGACAGCTTTTTTCATCCCAGGAACATTGGGGGATCTGACCGCCAAATCAAGGAGAGAAGCCGCCCCCTGGTTTCCGTATCTCCGCTCGCTGCTACCCGTTTCGGCTTTCCCCGTTCGCTTTCCCTGCGATCGGTTCTGCGGTTGACACCGAGGCGCGAAAATAGCGGCAAGAAACTGCGTCTCGTATCAGGGACCACTACTGTCTTTGATAGCGCCGATAGTCTCCCCTGAAATCCCTCAGTCTGTCTCTTTGATCGTGGTCGCATTATCTGTTTGATTCTGGCAACGCCCCCCCTATCCCCACTGGCCAAGTTAGTTAAAATACCTGCCTATGATTGTTCAAGAGATGTTAGTGGGCGTGATTTAATCTCTCCTTAAATCAATGCGATGACCAGAATGAACGATAGGTAAACTGTCCGCATATCAATCAGCAAACGTGTTTGCCCTCTGTGTGGAACAGTTGCATAGCTAATGAATCCACGAGAAAAGAAGTCCCGTATGACAAGAATTCCAACAAAATTCAGGGTCAATCCGGGACAGCTGAGTTCGTCCATCAGAATCGTCCCCTCTTTTGAGACGTGAAAACGTGTTTTCATGTTTGATTTATGACGACGAAGCTGCCCTGATCGGTAACTTTTGGATGATTGGTATCTTCACCTTCCTCCTCTTCCTCTGTAGTCCAGTTTCTACTCAGGAAATCAGCCCCGACGTTCTGTCTTCCCGGAATATATTCCACTTTGAAAGAATAAACGCTTAAAAGGAGGGCCCAACGCATGATCCTTGCGTTAATTTCTTTATTGGCACCAAGAAATGCTAACGGAGCGTGGTCTGTTTGCACCGTGAAAGATGTACCATAGAGGAACTCATGATGGCGTCTGATACCGTCAATCAGAGCAAGACATTCCCTTTCAACTACGCTGTAGTTCCGCTCAGCTTTATTTAATTTCCGACTGCCATAGGCAACTGGAAATAGCATGTTCAGGTCACTGTCATCGGCTTGAAGCAGTGTTGACCCGATGCCCTGACCTGACGCGTCGACTCTCAGTACAAAAGGTTTCTTGAGGTCAGGCAACCTCAAAATGGGGTATGCAGACAACTGTCCTTTCAAAGTGCTATACGCGTGTTCGCACTTTTGATCCCATATGACCTTATCAGGACAACCTTTCTTTGTGAGGTCAGTCAGAGGTGTCGTCAGTCCGTTGAAGTTCTGGATGTACTTCTGATAGTATGCACATAGCGATATGAAGGAACGTACGTCTTTCTTCGTTCGGGGTCTTTTTGCTGCCACTATTTTCTCCACGTTCTTCTTAATAGGCCAACTGCAACCGTGAGAAATAGTGTGCCCCAGGAAGTCTAACTGTTCAAACCCGATGAGACATTTGCTAGGTCTGGCTGTGAGACCCGTTTCCTGTAGTCTCCTGAGGAGCATAGCAACCGTAGCAATATGTTCTTCATAGGTTTCCGATGCAAATAAGATGTCATCCATGAAATTATGGATATGGGGACTTTGCAAAGGTTCTAGAAGCTTCCTCATCATCCTGGTGAACACTCCTGGTGCGTTATGCAAACCGAACGGCATCACATTAAATGTGTAATGTCCTTCGCTAGTGCTGAAAGCTAACAAAGGTTTAATTTCCTCCTTGACTGGTATTTGATAATAACCTTTACTGAGGTCAATCTTGGAGAAGATCTTTGCTTTGCTGAGCTTGGTGAACAACTCAGAAACAGTTTGGAGAGGTTCGGGCTGGATTCCGTTACAGCGCCATCATCATCTTCCTCGTCTTCCGTTGCTATGGCGACAGCCAGGAGATGCTCGGAGGATGGCACTGGTCTTTCCAAATATTTCTTAAGTAGATTTATGTGGAAGACCTTCTCCTTTCCTTTGATGGAGATCTTGTAGTTGGTACGTGAGATCTTTTTAAGGACGGTAAACGGTCCTTGCCATCCGATGCAAAGTTTATTGCTTCCGGTTGGAAGTAGCAATAGGACTTTCTCGCCTGGTTGTAGTTCTCTCTCTTTTGCAGCTTTGTTGTATCTTTTAGTAATTTTAGCGCGGGCTTTCTTAAGGTTGGTAGTAGCTAGATCCCATCCTAGCTTTAGCCTTTCCTTAAGTTCAGATACATACTTGCTTGCAGAGACGACTGTCTCATCAGCCTTCTGGTCTGTCAGGGACCGAAGTAAGGCTTCTAGTGGCCCCTTAATAGGTCTGCCAAATAAAAGTGTAGCTGGCGCAAAACCCGTAGATGCTTGGGGTACCTCTCGGTAGGCGAATAAGGCAGCCGATATATATTGGTCCCAGTCTTCCGGTTTCTCCTGACCCAGCTTACGTAACATCATGGTGAGGGTACCGTTAAAACGTTCCACGAGCCCATTTCCGGCCGGATGGTAGGGACTTGTGTGGATATGTTTGGCCCTCAAGATCTTAAAGATCTCCTCCATTAACAGGCTACGGAATTGGGATCCATTGTCCGTCAAAACTTGTTGAGGGAATCCCAACCGTGTAAAAATTTGCACAAGGGCTTCTGCAACATGCTTGGAATTAGTGCATGGTAGCGGTACGGCTTCGGCCCACATAGTGCAAGTGTCCACTAAGGTTAGGATGAACCTGTTCCTTCTTTTGGTCTTTTCCAGGGGACCAATAATGTCGACAGCAACCCGTTCAAATGGAGTCCCTACTATTGGCATTTGCCCCATAGGTACTGGGGGTGTCAAGTGCTTGGGTGCTACCCGTTGGCACTGGGCGCAGGATTTCACATACCTGACAATGTCAGAGTTCATTCCTGGCCACCAATAGTGGTTTTTTATTTGCTGAATAGTGGCGTTTTGTCCCATATGTCCGCTAAAGGGAAGAGAGTGCCCCATTTCTAAGATCTGGTTTCTGTACTGCGTCGGTACTAGGAGCTGGTTATTCCCCGTGTCCGGGTTGCCCGTTCTACGATACAATACACCATCCTTAGAAAAGATGTCTCCGTTGTGTCTGGGGTCCTTAGCCATGGGCAGTTTTTTAAAGCAGGGCGCCACAGTAGGGTCCTTTTGTTGCGCCTCCTTCAGTTCATTCGGCAACAAATTTGGCGCAGGCTCCCTCTCCTTCTTGGCTTGCCCTCTTGTGGTTACCGCTGCCACAATCGGCTCCTTAGGTCTCCCAATGAACACATATCTACATCCCAAGATGACTGGGTGGATAGGATCATCCATAATGGCCGCTTTAATAACACCTCTGACAAAGTCAGAGTGTATTTCTACCAGTGCGGACAGAGATACAACGGTAAAATATCTCCAAAGATAACATATAAGGATAAAAAACATAATGCGTAGGCTGCTGATGTACATGATCGCCTAGACCGCGGGTCATCATCCTCCATAATAATTGACTTGCTAAACAGGAGGGGAACGGCGGATCAAAAAGGAAAAAATATGACTGGAAAGATTGCGTGAGATTAGAAAGGCTAAGGAGACGCAATTGGGGGGGAAACGGAGAAAAGTCACGTTTCCCAAGTTGACATAAAAAGTAAGCAACTCGACAGAAGGGACCTTAGATATGTTACGCCACAGTCATTTATTGGACGCTTTTGCAATACCAAGCCCTTGATTTGAATTCAGCGGCTAAAACGCAGATGTTTGGAATATTACAAAATTTAGAAAGTACTTTTTTCTTAATATTAATGTTAGGAATATAAAAATTAGCTGGCCGGATGGCCTATTCTGAGCAGTGAACTAATATGGTCTTAATTTTACAGACGGATAGATAATATTGAAGATAATGACAAAAGACAGTGTTGTTCACATCATCGACAGACTGTATTGAATCTAAAAGTGTCGCTAATTGCACAAAAAAAACACGACCTCGAAACGCAGGTGTTCAAATTTACTTAGTATGGAGGAGAGGGTTTTTGGGTGGTAGCTGTGTCTAAATATAACTTTTAACGACAAAATTTTGGAGGGGAGAGAAAGGTTGGTTCAAAAATCTAGTACATTTTGTAGAAACACAAGTAGAGACGGACAGACTAACAGATAACCATCCATACTTGACTGAAGCATGACTGAAATGACTTTATGGGAGGAAATTTGAAATTTAAAATAAACCTAGGCAGTGATTGGCCACAGACAATCATATCATTAGCGCTCAGACGCGAAAGTGGGGCCATTCTTCAATAGTTGTTCAGTGATAGACACAGATTTTAAAGTGTGGTGATTTCCATATGAAAGAAAGTGTAATAAATTTAGGGACGCCATACTATAGCCAGCAGCTCAGCTGAGTTTTGCTAGCAATTCTGTGTTATTTATTCATAATCTGGTAAGATTGAAATTATTTCTTTGTATATTTTGAATATTGTTTCATGTTCGAGTGATTTGATACTGCCATATCGAAATCTAGCCTTACAAACAAGTAGGGATTTGCTCTAGACCCCCCGCCCTAGTCAGGGTCTAGGGACCAACAATGTACATAAACTCCAGCAAGGATTATGCAAGAC
The DNA here is from genome assembly GCA_024509875.1 of Oreohelix idahoensis. Taxonomy (NCBI): domain Eukaryota; kingdom Metazoa; phylum Mollusca; class Gastropoda; order Stylommatophora; family Oreohelicidae; genus Oreohelix; species Oreohelix idahoensis. The sequence goes on from JAMPIV010014337.1 coordinate 491,509, forward strand.
AGATCAAGTGTTGAGAATAATGAAACATATTACCTATCCTCTTTTAGGGCAGACAACTAATAAATATTTTTCAGAACCTATAGTCTGGGAGGATCTAGCTGATGTAAAACCACCATGGTAAATGTGCTGTTTGGTCAGAGAGATCTGACCTGTCTGTATGATGTGGTTGTTGTGTCAGTGTTGTGTCCAGACGTGGGTAGAGAATAGATTTTGACACATGGCCCATACTTTGATTGCAGAGCTGCGAGTTTCTGTTGTCAACCAAGCAGTGTCTATTCAGTTGGTGACTTACTCGAGTGTATCTGTGCAGTACTTGTGACAGAGACCACCATTATTGCCCGCCAGCACGGAGAGGTGGGACCATCAGTTTTCAGCACCAGAGCTACAAATATAAGATGAGTGAGCCTCTGGTCTGCTGGACATTCACCAAAGCTGTGTAGTTACTAATACCCCATAAAAATTCCCACCATTTTCTGGACACTGGGTAGTCAATATAGACAGGTGTGATGAGGCCACCCCAACAGCACAAACAGTAACTATCCTCCCAAGTAGATGACTACTAGAACATTTTAATAAAACTAACTAGTATAGTACATATATATGTACACTATTGCATTTATGATATAATATTCCATGCATTTCTTTCATAATTTCTAAATCCTTTTAAGTTCTGGTCAACCTAAAAAATTGATACAGAACAAAATAAATGTAATATAATTCTAACAAAAATTTTACACACGTGAGTTAGTTCAGTGTATTTTAACATTTATTAATATTATTAGTCTTGTTAAATATCTGTGGGTATATCTATAACCTAGTACACCACACTACATATCATAACCCTAGACACTTTACGTATCCACATTCATAAAAAAAAAAATTAAGTGTGAGGTCGTAGTGGTAGCAAGAAAGGCCTTCTGACAATTCACAACTACATTTTATCTCAGGAGCCTTCACAGCTGGCCTCATACAATTACATTTAGTAATATCAACATCATACAATACCATCAAACACCACTACATAAATTGGGGTCTTGTCCAGGGATAATTAGCCCAACAGTAATATTAGGATCTCCTGGTGGGAGAAATAAAAGTAGGGAAATAAATTGTAAAATTTCCTTTAAAATTAAAAGTGTCCCTGCAGATAAAAGTTGGTGAATCTTCACAGCCAGTAATAATTAATTAGTTAACTGGTTAGTTAGAATTAGTTAGACTATAGTCATAAGAAGTACTTAGTGTATTTACTGGTTAGAGATTTAGCTTGTATATTATTATATTGTCTAAAAAGTATGGCGGAGCTGGCAAAATTTAGATCAGCTGCTGTGCTCACCGCGAAGGAGATGGGAATGGATGGTCAAATTTTAATTCAATACGTAACAGCTGAATGTGATAAATATATTGAACGGGAAGAAAGGAGGTTAGCTGAAGAGAAGAGGTTAGAGGCTGATAGAGAAATTAAGAGGTTGCAGATTGAGGCTGACAAAGAGGCAAAGGCATTGGAGGCCGAAGAAAAACGACAGCAAAGGGAGGCAGAAGATAAAAAGGCCGAAAGGGAGGCAGAAGATAAAAAGGCCGAAAGGGAGGCAGAAGAAAAAAGGTTGACTGCCGAAAGGGAGGCAGAAGATAGAAGGTTGCAGAGGGAGCACGAATTACGACTAAGGGAGCTGGAATTACAAGGCCAGGCTCCTGAAAATGGTGCCAGCCCTTTTGCCTCAGATGCTACGCCTAGTCTGGGAGCCTCAAACTCAGCTATGGGGTTTCATTTAGACCATTTTGTTGAAAAAGACGATGACATAGAGGGGTACCTAGGACGTTTTGAGTTATTAGCTACTACATATGGGTTAGAGAGAGAGAGGTGGAGCTTAAAGCTATCACAAGGATTGAGAGGTACTTCTTATGAAGTATTTGCTAAAATGAACAGGGAAGACCAAGACAATTATGACATGTTAAAGCAGGCTTTGTTATTAAGATACGAGAAGAATGGTGAATTTTATCGTAAGAAATTTAGAAATGCCAAACTGTTGTCTGGGGAGACATACCACCAATTCTCTGCTAGACTAGAAACCTATTTGGAGAAATGGACGGCTCTGGGGAAGACCCAAGATCTTAAAGAAATGATCATGATTGAGCAATTGAGAGAGTCCATGGCTCCAGACATGAGAAAATTTCTCATGGAACAAGGTGCAGAGAAGTTGGGGGAAATTTTAAATGTTGCTGAGAGGTATCAGGCAGCCCAGGCAGAGGTAAGTGGTGCTAAGAAGAAGCACATAGACAATTTTAAAGCTCCACAGCAATTTAATAAATTTGATAATAGAGAGCAGGGAAATAAAGGTAGGACAAACTTTGAGCGGCCAAGAAATGACTATCGCGACAGAAACTCACAGTTCAATGACCAAAAGTTCAATGAAAGAAAACCGTTGAACCAAGGAAAAAGATGGTGTAAATGGTGCAAGAAGGATAACCATAACACCGAATTTTGTAGAAGGAAACCTTCAAACATTGCTGCAATGAAGTCGGGGACGCAAAGATTAAAGGTTAATCCTAAGGGACAACAGGAACCTTATCACCCCCCAGTTTGTGAGGATGTTATTTGTAATGGGGTCACCATAAGGTGCCTTTATGATACAGGTTTGGATTATGATTCAGTTGTGAAGTCTAGCCTAGTGGACCCAAGTCAGTATACCACAGAAACAGTGGAAATACAAGGGGCGACTAAGGACATACCACTCATGACACTTCCCATCGCAAGGATAACGGTGAAAACTCGCTATGTGGAAGGAGAAATCAGAGCAGCAGTGATAGATGAACCAATCTACCCTCTGATATTGGGGTGTAGATACGTCTTCTTGGGGAATCCCGAGAAACCTGTGATCATGGCGACAGTGCAGACCAGGTCACAGAAGAAGGAGGAAGAAGGTGAACCTAAAAAACGCTCATCCAGAGGAGATGAGGAAGGCGCAGGCTGAGGATAGGACACTCAAGCCCTGTTTTAAAAAATTGCCCAAATGCCACACACCTCCGAGCAAGGGGGAATATTTCATGAAGAACAAACTATTATACAGGAAGACAGGAACTAGATCCACTGGTCACGGACAGTTAGTTCTTCCCAAGATATATAGGGCAAACTTAATAAGGAGCTTACATGTTGGAAAAGATGGTGACCATGAGAAAGTCGGTACCATCTGCCAAAAGATTGCTCGAAAATACTATTGGCCCGACGTAAATGTCGATGTTGAAAACTTTGTAGAAGCATGTGGCGTATTTCATGAGGGAACACCCACAAAGGGAAAATATGTGCAGGACCTAGAAACGCCACGGGGCAACTTTAGGCCTGAAAGGAAAACTAATTATACTCGGGTAGACAAAGTGGAATGGGAGCCCCCTTTTCACACCCAGTCTTCACTTGAATGGATTAACATGGCCACTATGCGAAGAGTACAAAGAAGAAATTTTACCCAGGATAGGATGACAATCCCTCGGTCAGACTTATATAAACTGGAAGAACAGACAAGAGAGCGAAGATCTCTCATAAACAATCTAAAGTGGGGAGACAAACCCCAGAAAAAAATTGGTAGTGGTCGATTTGTGAGTGATGATTCTAGGAAGAAAAGTCCTCATTATAAAGCTTCTAAGGGACGGGACCAGACGGGTTCCAGGAAAAATACGTATGATAAATTAAAGATCCAGATGTAACTTTATTAAGGACCTGGACAGATGAGAAGGCGGAAGAGACTGTTACCTCATCGTATCAATATGTGAACGAACTGACTACTCGTTTGAAAGCTGGATGGAAACTGGCAAATGATAATTTGAAACAAGCCAGGAAGAAACATGCAGCATATTTTAATAGGAAGGCAAAGGACAGGGAACTGGCAGTCGGAGAGAAGGTGCTGCTTCTACTACCCGGAAGCCAGAATAAATTACAAATTGGTTGGCAAGGTCCATATACGGTTCTAGAGAAGGTGTCTAGAACAAACTATAAAATTGACAAAAAGGGGAAGGAAAAAGTTTATCATGTAAACCTGTTAAAGAAGTATCTGGACAGACCACTCCAGGAAAGCACCCCCTTATTGACCTTGGCTATTGCAACCCAGATGCAAAAAGAACCACTCACCTCACATGAATACCCATTACATCCTTGTGAACAGCAGCACAGGTAAAAGTCAGTAAGCACCTGACTAAAAACCAGAGGGAGAGAGTTCAACAGGTTCTGGAGGAACATACAGATGTATTAACAGATAAACCAGGCCATACAAATTTGCTACAGTATGACATGAAACTGGTAGACTCAAACCCAATCTGTATGAGAGCCTATTCTATTCCGTTCGCGAAGGAGAAGGCATTGAAGGAAGAAATAGAGTATTTGTTGAAGGAGGGGATTATTTCGCACAGTGAATCATCTTTTAGTTCTAGTGTCGTTTTGTTGAGAAAACCGTCTGGGGAACACAGATTGTGCATAGATTACAGGAAACTGAATGCTGTCACAGAAGGACAAGTGGATCCATTACCAGACACAAAACAGTTATTTGCCAGACTGAACAAGGCAAAATATTTTTCAAAAGTGGATCTTAGTAAAGGCTATTACCAGATCCCAGTGAAGCCTGAAGTGAGACCTTATTTGGCTTTTAGCACTTCGGATGGACATTATGAATTCAATATGCTACCATTCGGACTGAAAAAAATGCTCCGAGTGTGTTTTCAAGGATGATGCGAAAATTGTTGGATCCCCTGAATAACCCATGTATCACGAATTTCATGGATGATATTCTCGTCGCCACAGAGACATTTGAAGAACACATTGAAGCTCTGGAGATGTTGTTTGATAGACTTCGGGAGGCGAACTTAACTGCTAGGCCAACAAAATGTTGTATTGGATGCAAAGAGTTGGAATTCTTGGGACACACTGTATATCAGGGTAATATGACCCCTGATCCTAAGAACTTGGAAAAACTGCAGAGAGCACCTAGGCCACAAACAAAAAAGGACGTGCGATCATTCGTGTCGTTATGCGGATTTTATCAGAAATACATCAAAAATTTTAACGCTATTTGTGCTCCTCTGACTGATCTGACTCGCAAGGGACTTCCAGATAAAATTATTTGGACTGCACAATGTGAACTAGCGTTCCAAGAGTTAAAGGAAAAACTCACTAGCAAGCCTATTCTCAAACTGCCTGATTTGACACAGGACTTTGTCTTAAGAACCGATGCAAGTAATGTAGGACTAGGAGGGGCTTTGTTGCAAAGATCATCTTCACCTGATGGGGAACTGAAACCAGTCGCTTATGCAAGCCGCAAATTGAATAAGGCGGAACAAGGATACTCCACAAGCGAAAAAGAATGTTTAGCATTAATCTGGGCAATAAAGAAGTTTCAAATCTATCTGTATGGTAGGACTTTTGTGGTGGAGACGGACCATCAGCCTCTCGTGTTCTTGTCTCAGGCTAAGCATGAAAACGCAAGATTGCTGAGGTGGTCTTTGTTGCTTCAACCTTATCAGTTTAGTATCCAATATATCCCAGGCAAATTGAATGTCGGTGCAGATTTCCTCAGTCGGCACCCCTGTGATCAAAATTAGAGTAGTGGCAGACGTGAGGAGTAATTTTACCTATGTGTATCGCTGGTTTTGGAACTTGCCATAGGCATGTTTTCAAGTGGGGAGATGTGTAGTGAAATTGACAGAGATACAACGGTAAAATATCTCCAAAGATAACATTTAAGGATAAAAACATAATGCGTAGGCTGCTGATGTACATGATCGCCTAGACCGCGGGTCATCATCCTCCATAATAATTGACTTGCTAGACAGGAGGGGAACGGCGGATCAAAAAAAAAAAGAAAGGAAAAAAATATGACTGGAAAGATTGCGTGAGACTAGAAAGGCTAAGGAGACGCAATTGGGGGGGAAACGGAGAAAAGTCACGTTTCCCAAGTTGACATAAAAAGTAAGCAACTCGACAGAAGGGACCTTAGATATAATACGCCACAGTCATTTATTGGACGCTTTTGCAATACCAAGCCCTTGATTTGAATTCAGCGGCTAAAACGCAGATGTTTGGAATATTACAAAATTTAAAAAGTACTTTTTTCTTAATATTAATGTTAGGAATATAAAAAATTAGCTGGCCGGATGGCCTATTCTGAGCAGTGAACTAATATGTTCTTAATTTTACAGACGGATAGATAATATTGAAGATAATGACAAAAGACAGTGTTGTTCACATCATCGACAGACTGTATTGAATCTAAAAGTGTCGCTAATTGGACAAAAAAACTCGACCTCGAAACGCAGGTGTTCAAATTTACTTAGTATGGAGGAGAGGGTTTTTTGGGTGGTAGCTGTGTCTAAATATAACTTTTAACGACAAAATTTTGGAGGGGAGAGAAAGGTTGGTTCAAAAATCTAGTACATTTTGTAGAAACACAAGTAGAGACGGACAGACTAACAGATAACCATCCATACTTGACTGAAGCATGACTGAAATGACTTTATGGGAGGAAATTTGAAATTTAAAATAAACCTAGGCAGTGATTGGCCACAGACAATCATATCATTAGCGCTCAGACGCGAAAGTGGGGCCATTCTTCAATAGTTGTTCAGTGATAGACACAGATTTTAAAGTGTGGTGATTTCCATATGAAAGAAAGTGTAATAAATTTAGGGACGCCATACTATAGCCTATACAATGCAAGATGTTGTGTTAGAACAAATAAAGGGAATACAGAATGGTTTACAGTAGAAACAGGGGTGAAACAAGGCTGTATTATGTCACCACTACTTTTTGGAATAGCTATTGATGGGGGGTTATGACTAATTTATACCCACAATGAACAATTGGGTATAAAATGGACAAGTGGAAATTCCTGGGGGACCTGGATTTCGCAGATGATGTAGCATTCTTAAGTTCAACACCAAGACAATCCCAAGAAGCAATAAATAATTTGTGTCATCTCTCGGTTAAAATTGGTCTCCAAATAAATGCCTCTAAAACTAAAGCTATGAACTTTTCTAACGAGACCTTTGATATCATCTTGAACGGGGGAAAAACTACAGAAAGTTGAAAGTTTCAATTATTTAGGCAGTAAAATGACTCAGGATGGTGACACAACAAGAGAAATCCATACTAGAATTGCTTTGGCAGCTGCCTTTAGATTATCTAACATTTGGAAATTACGATCATTGAATATACATACCAAGCTTCGTCTGTTTAATTCAAATGTTATCTCAGTGTTAACATACGGCTGTGAGAGTTGGAAAATAACAAATTCATTGGAGAACAAGCTGAATACATTCGAGAACAAATGTCTTAGAAAACTCATGAACATCAGTTGGAAAGAATTCAAGACTAATCGACAAATAAGAGAAGACTCTAGGCAGAAATATGTATTTCTCCGACTAATAAGGAAAAGACGATGGTCATATATCGGTCATGTCCTACGAATGAAAAAACAACAGAATACCATTTTTTACAGGCGCTCACTTGGGTTCCTGAGGGTAAGAGGAAAAAAGGAAGACCAAAAAGAAACACTCAGAAGAACAATAATAAGAGAAGGAAGAACGTTGGGCCTAAATAATGTGCAAGAGCTAAGAGGAGTGGCGTCACAACGAACAACCTGGAGAGCACTGGTTTCTGCCTTATGCGCCGTGTTTGGCGCTTAAAGAATTTATTATTATTATTATTATACTATAGCCAGCAGCTCAGCTGAGTTTTGCTAGCACGTCTGTGTTATTTATTCATAATCTGGTAAGATTGAAATTATTTCTTTGTATATTTTGAATATTGTTTCGTGTTCGAGTGATTTGATACTGCCATATCGAAATCTAGCCTTACAAACAAGTAGGGATTTGCTCTAGACCCCCCGCCCTAGTCAGGGTCTAGGGACCAACAATGTACATAAACTCCAGCAAGGATTATGCAAGACAGATCAAGTGTTGAGAATAATGAAACATATTACCTATCCTCTTTTAGGGCAGACAACTAATAAATATTTTTCAGAACCTATAGTCTGGGAGGATCTAGCTGATGTAAAACCACCATGGTAAATGTGCTGTTTGGTCAGAGAGATCTGACCTGTCTGTATGATGTGGTTGTTGTGTCAGTGTTGTGTCCAGACGTGGGTAGAGAATAGATTTTGACACATGGCCCATACTTTGATTGCAGAGCTGCGAGTTTCTGTTGTCAACCAAGCAGTGTCTATTCAGTTGGTGACTTACTCGAGTGTATCTGTGCAGTACTTATGACAGAGACCACCATTATTGCCCGCCAGCACGGAGAGGTGGGACCATCAGTTTTCAGCACCAGAGCTACAAATATAAGATGAGTGAGCCTCTGGTCTGCTGGACATTCACCAAAGTTGTGTAGTTACTAATACCCCATAAAAATTCCCACCATTTTCTGGACACTGGGTAGTCAATATAGACAGGTGTGATGAGGCCATTCCAACAGCACAAACAGTAACTATCCTCCCAAGTAGATGACTACTAGAACATTTTAATAAAACTAACTAGTATAGTACATATATATGTACACTATTGCATTTATGATATAATATTCCATGCATTTCTTTCATAATTTCTAAATCCTTTTAAGTTCTGGTCAACCTAAAAAATTGATACAGAACAAAATAAATGTAATATAATTCTAACAAAAATTTTACACACGTGAGTTAGTTCAGTGTATTTTAACATTTGCTAATATTATTAGTCTTGTTAAATATCTGTGGGTATATCTATAACCTAGTACACCACACTACATATCATAACCCTAGACACTTTACGTATCCACATTCATTAAAAAAAAAAAATTAAGTGTGAGGTCGTAGTGGTAGCAAGAAAGGCCTTCTGACAATTCACAACTACATTTTATCTCAGGAGCCTTCACAGCTGGCCTCATACAATTACATTTAGTAATATCAACATCATACAATACCATCAAACACCACTACAGGGTCTTCCCTTTTCCTTGACCTTGGTGGCCGCGCTACCACGTAGGCTTGTTGGGTTGATCAGAATTGTTGTTGGGGGGGTATCGGGTTTTGCAGAATTTCGATTTTTCCTGGGGGGGGGGGTTTTCTGGGTATTGTTATCTCGTTGGTTATAATGTTGAGAGGAATTGGACGAATAGGATGACTGCTCTGGATTCGGTTTTCGAGATGGCTCATCTGTGGGTTTACGTTTTGTGCTGGGAAGTTCGGCCATTGCATTGCTATAGCGTTCGGCTTTATTGAGTATGTCTTCAAGCCTGACTGCCCCCTGTTCAGCCAAAAATCTACGAGTTTCATTCGACAAAGTGGATTTTATCTGCTCCACAAGAACAAGTTCGAGGAGTCCCTCATATGAAAGAGGTAGGTCAGATAATTCAATGCCCTTTGTCAGATAACCCGTGAGACGTGAAGAGAACTGGGGAAATGTTTCCGTGCTCTCTTTTCGGCTGTTTCTGAACAACTGCAGAAACTTTCGGGCAGTCATCTCAAACTGCTGTAGTAAGGCCTTCTTCAACAGGTCATAATCATGTTGATTCGGACCCAGCTTTGTTTACACGTCATAAGCATTGCCTTTCAGTGACATTGAGAGTTTAAGCGCCCAGCGGGTACTCTCTAACCCATAAAGATTCGCGAGTCTCTCGTATTTTTCTAGGTAGCTGTCAATTTTTTCGTTAGGGCTAGGAAAAGATTCTAAAGAAAACGACATAGCAGTTAATTGGGCAGATTGAGTACTGGAGAGGTCCATTGATTGAGACTGGGGCGAAGACGGCTCTCCGTTAGTCGAAGTAGAGGCGCCCCGACTCTCTAGAGCCTTAAGCGCCAGTTGATGCTGTCTTTCCTTGTCTCTCTCTCTCTCTCTCTCTCTCTCTCTGCGAGTTTCCATCTCTGCTTCAATTTTCTTCTGTTCCAAAAGACGTTCTTCCGCTTCTTTCTTATCTGCCCTCTCCTGGGCTTCTCTCCTCTCTGTTCTTTCTTTCTCTTCCTTTCTCTCAGCTTCTGCTCTATGTTGCTCCGCCTTCCTCTCAGCTTCGGCTCTCTGTTGCTCCGCGTCATATATTTCCAATTCCTGGTTAATAAACGCGTTTGCAGCTTCTGCATCTAATCCTGCCTCTTTCGCTTCCAGCCTCAAGATGGACCTCATCTTTATCCTCTCTGCCATTGTTAAAGAATAAGATGAAGTATGCCTAGAGAACTAGTAAGCAGCAACGCGAAAGGGAGGAACTCTGAACCGCTACGAGAAAAAAACACAAGTATAAATTTACCTGTGTTACCTCCTACCTGTACTGTGCAAACTTATCGCTGCTATTATCTGGCAATTAAGGCTCTAAACGCAAGCGACTATGCCACTAAATGGTAAGTTACACTGGAAAAAATTTTACTATTACTAAAAGTCGAGAAAATTTATAGTAAACAATTTAAGAGGAAAAAAAAATTTTCCCCTAAATTTTAAATCTCTGACAACAAACTCCGTCCCTAAAGTCAATTATTGAGATGAGACGTTGTTAACTTAATTTTTAAAAAAATCAGAACAATCTGTCTTTAGCTAAGCTCAACTCTTTTTAACTTCAAAAACCTTTAGTGACTGTAAAACAATCACGCAATCCCAGCAACTCTTATAAAGAAAGAAATTGAATTATCTCCGCCAGAGGATAATTAAAATAGCAAATATTTTTGTTTATCTGTACTTTCTACTGCTGTGGAGAGAAAACAACCTGTAAATATGCTGTGTGGACAACCCAAATACTTAGAGAACGTTTGTCTAGGGGTGTAATTATTTATTTATTTCCCTAATTCACACAGACAGATCATTCACACTCTACCTAGTTAGACCCAGACTAAATCAGACTCAAAATATCTTTATCCCGGCTATGCGATTGCCTCAAATGTAGCTCAAGATCCCAGGACCAGACCCCAAATATTGTCGTAAATTTATTTTGAGAGAAAGAGTCTTAGAAATAGTGGTCCGGTTTAGAGTGGAAAATGATGATAGAAAGCTCCTGATAGAATATGTAGAGATTAAATAGTTGCTTCACAGCGTGCTGGAGGAGAGTAAAGACAGACTTATTTACGACAAATCGTTTCTCTCAATCTTCTCTTCCACTCTCCCGGTCAAACAATTATTTGCCAGTTCTCCAGACACACCTCTGCGCGCACACCGATTTGGTGTTTTCAAACACACAGACGACGTAGATACAAACTATATTAAACGAATAGGGGAAAAGTTGGGCTTTGGGTATCTCCAACACAGTACTAAATGAGTTTATGTGATTTTATTCACCTTAAACATCAATCACTAACAAATATCAGGTATTACATAAATTATCATAAGTACACAAATGCAAATAACAAGTTTGGGAGGGGTGAAGAAGATTGGTATCGACTAAGCCCTTCCCGCTTATTAGACAAAGATAAACCCAGACCAGAGATAGATAATATCAGGAACATGGATACGTTAACCTAACAGTGAAGTTAATTGCTCTGAAAGAGGTGTTACAAAGTTAGGTATAGGTGATAGAAAAAACCTGTTCTTCCCAGCTGTTCTTCCCTTTACTAAGCAAATGGAAAGGAGGGGGGTTGAAAACAGAGTTAACCAATTATTACCTCCCCCTTAAAGGAACAGTGCAGGGAGTACAGAAAAATTATATTACCAGGCACGAAAGTTAACAAAAGGGTTACAAGAGAAAAAAAGATTAAATTTCCTGTCATTCATGCACACGCGTGAGGATCCACACTCATATATTCACACACACACTTACCGAATGCAGCCTCAGACGTTCCATAAAATTATATAAAAACAGCAAGTATTCCTTTGACATGTGAAACTGTCTAGCACTTCGATGTCCCGCCCCAGATGTTTGCGAGGTTTTGCTGGTAACAAATATTCTCACTTATCGCAAGACTTGTTGTGTTTTTATTATATAAAAAAAAGGAGTCTATGGGATGGCACTGACACAGTTCGGCACAGGGGTGAAAATGAAGTGGTCTCTTTTAATCTTCCGCTATGGTAAAATTCCTTCAATGCGTGATGATAGTAACTGACCGGAAAGTTTTATTAAATCCAATTGAGGAAAAACTAGGCTCAGTCACAGTCAGGAAAATATGTACTCTCTCACAGTAAACAGTAAATGTATTATCGCTACTGGCGATGATTTCCTTCCAGTTTGTCTTACTGATTTGTAATGGTAATTTGACGATTGTTCTTTTAAATGTTCTTGGGTGGGCTTTATTTCATTTAATTATGACAGCTAGGTCACGAAGGACCGCCACAAAGATTATATTTAAAAGAAATGTTTCTTCAATATGACTGGAAGTTATAGGATGATTTCTTTATTTCTTTCTTTATTTAGCTGGGACCGCAGGTGACGATCACTCTGTATGAAAGAAAAAAACATGTAACATACCGAAAAATCAAGCGCGATAAATTTCCCGTTAAGCCTATAATACACTCGAGTATTTAATTTTTGTATTTAATAAACACTGCGCGAATTCTAGTGGTTAAAACACACATCTATGAAACTAGGACTTAACTGAATTTATTAATTAAAAATTCCTTCGCGACTTTAAAAGTTAATTTAAGCATCTATTATCTTTTGAAATAATATAATAGATAGATCATTATATTTACAACTGGAACTATTGAGATGGTTAAATTTAATAGATTTAAATTAACACAAAATCCATTGAAATAGAATGACTGAACTAGACCACTGATCACTTTACACAATATATATTACCGCTTTGCACAGAATAGAAATCACTGCAATATATATATATATATATATATATATATATATATATATATATATATATATATATATATATATATATATATATATATATATATATATATATATATCCAGGGGAAAATCTATAACCAGATTTCAATAAAGCTAGTGCTTCTGTAAAGGTCTGGCCAGCGAGTGATAAAATGTCTATTCTTCATGGTCTATTTATCTAAAATGGAATGTAAGTTGAGTGGGACATGAGAAACTTGACAGCTTTTTTCATCCCAGGAACTTTGGGGGATCTGACCGCCAAATCAAGGAGAGAAGCCGCCCCCTGGTTTCCGTATCTCCGCTCGCTGCTACCCGTTTCGGCTTTCCCCGTTCGCTTTCCCTGCGATCGGTTCTGCGGTTGACACCGAGGCGCGAAAATAGCGGCAAGAAACTGCGTCTCGTATCAGGGACCACTACTGTCTTTGATAGCGCCGATAGTCTCCCCTGAAATCCCTCAGTCTGTCTCTTTGATCGTGGTCGCATTATCTGTTTGATTCTGGCAACGCCCCCCCCCTATCCCCACTGGCGAAGTTAGTTAAAATACCTGCCTATGATTGTTCAAGAGATGTTAGTGGGCGTGATTTAATCTCTCCTTAAATCAATGCGATGACCAGAATGAACGATAGGTAAACTGTCCGCATATCAATCAGCAAACGTGTTTGCCCTCTGTGTGGAACAATTGCATAGCTAATGAATCCACGAGAAAAGAAGTCCCGTATGACAAGAATTCCAACAAAATTCAGGGTCAATCCGGGTCAGCTGAGTTCGTCCTTCACAGCTCCAATTATCTTCCGTTGACATACCCGTTTACAGTGGTCCACATTAAAGTAAATTGAACCAATCTGAACATCATCCGTCACGTTAGGAACTCTCTGAATAGACTGGTCTGTACATTTACGACCTAGGTTCTGCCCCTGTGAAATATTTTTAGCATTGCTGCTGGGCTTCTCAGGCCCCGATGCATCCTCATTATGTTGTTTAAGGACCACCGTTTTACCTGTGGGCAAAGGACAAATAGGTAAATTATTAGTCATACTGTTTACACCAATGTTGTCATGTCGCCACGAGTTACTCCTAGAATAGGCAGTATTTATGTGTGTAGAATCACTATTATCAAAGTGGTGTCGAGGGAAGTTGTACCTGCCTCGCCATGATCTCTGCACTCCTTCATGATGTGATGATCTAATCCTATCACTTTTAATGGTTTGGACATTTTGTCCACTAGCGTGCACATGGCTAGCTTTAGACAGAAGATTATTGTTCAGTACAACATCAAGTAAACCATCTACTCTTTTTCTAGATTTAGCCAATTCTAAATCTTTAAGTGCAATATCATTATTTTGTATCTTAATAATGTTATTAAGGTCTACCATTTTACTATCCTCTTCCATAGGTAATTCCTTAGAGGTAGTCACCTCATCCTGAGTCACATTTTGTTTTTGTTGACCCTGAGGACATTTTAATTTTTGAATTTCAGTATTACGTTCTGAAATTTTACTTTCAAACTTTGCCTCCAACATGGCTCTCTTCTTGGTTGCCAATTTCTTTAATCTCATCACATTTGCCTTTTTCATATCCGGCTGAAGCATAGCAACCTGAATTCTCAGACCAAGAATTTGAGCAGCTTGTGCTTGAATTTTGGCCTCTAACGCTTCCTTTGCTTTATAAAACTTATCTTTAATATCAGTAAGTTTATCGGTATATTCATCACTTTGTTTATCAATTTTGCTCTGATATGCTGCAATGTTATCCTGCAATAAAAAAATTTCAGAGTTCAAAACTTCTTTCTCCCTTAAGGCAGTATCCAATGACACCTTACATTTTGAAAAATCATCTTGTAATGATTTAAATTTAGATCTATCCACATCTGATTGGGATTTTAATACTCTCACCTCATCATTTAACTCATCAATCACTCTCAACAACTTATTTTCTTTCCAATACCATTCTCCTTCCATTGAGAACTCATCACCTCCTTCCATTTCTACCTCCTCTAAATTTTCCATAATAACTTCTTGAAGAGCTGGTCCTTGTAATCCAGACTCTTTTCCTTGACTTAAAAAATATTCCATGGCAGACATCTCCTCTTCTGCAGCCATGATTTATAATTATTGTGATTCTCAGTAATACACAATATTTTAACTTTTATGTATAAGAATATGTCAGCTAAATACTCAATACTCAATCCACCAATCTCACATCAATTTATAAATGCAATAATATAGATGTTAGTCAACTATACAATATAAAGCATAAAAAAAATAGTAACTACAACAAGCAATGACAAGAAGACAGGGTTAGAGCAACTAAAGGAAATACAAATGGTTAAACTAGGAGTAAATATGACATATATATAACAATAATTTAAACTGACAGGACTTATGATAACAAACAATATGTAAACATGACTTTACAACTAGACAGAAATGGGTCTGCTAAATTCAAATGAGGCAGTATTTTTATCAAACCAGCACAATATACTGGCTCCTCAATATGAATTACACAGATACAGACCTACAGAACGCTCGATTTTCTCATTTAACCTAGCCGAAGCGGTAAAAAAAATTAAGAAAACCGAGTCCCACCAGCCTCCCGCTAGTTACAAACACAATGACATAATTAAAACACTAATTCGTGAAATTAAAATTCAGGCCAACAGATATTATCTACAGTCAAGCTGTATGTAACGATAAATCAACTTATCTGTTGCCTCACAAAAAAATCCTCCTTGAGACTTCTCCAAGCAAGGAATACAGTGATGTTCTGTAACTTTAGGCTCTGGTTAGGCCTAGGATTGGTTCATAATGACAATATGCCGGACATCGCTCTGGTCCATGTCTCTTGACAAAATTCTTGAAATTTAAAATAAGCAGTCAATTTCTTTGATTTATATGCAATAGCAAGTCACTTTTGTGTATTAGTGACACTTTGAGGCATGTTAATTAATATCATAGCTGGAAATCCCTTCCATGCTTGAAATATTCAGGCAGACGATCAGTGCCGCCATTTTGAAAAAAAGTCCTCGACTTCCAAATTTTAGGCTTCTGCCTTCTTTAGCTTGGCCCCAAGAATGATGCGGGGAATAAATCCTTATAATATTATGTATGTATTCAGGAACATTCCTCCAGTCGTCCTGTATTATATCTCTTGAAGATATCTTGGCCAGCTGAGCACCCTTCCAGGGATATCCTTATTGATTCCTATAGATTATTACATTATAAGTAATATGGCCAAACACACACTCTCCCTGGCCCGCACCACAGGTACTCAGTCATTAAGGCCTAACTTCTTGGCACATTTCACACTTTTATTTAAACAATACTCCACATTGAATATGGTACGACATCAAGGCTCTTACTAAGCACAGGTCGCTACTGTCCTTGATTCTGATACTTTCAGTTTTAATGGAACAGTCAACTTACGTGCTCAAGAATTTCTCACACTCTGCTTAGACTAAACTGGCATTATACAGTTAATAAATGCATAAGGCAGTGATGGTAACATATCTTGCAGGTGTAATATGAATATGCCCAAAGGCAATTAACACAATCTAAAATCAGGTCCTACTGGACACATTCCATGCATACTGGTCAAACGACACAAGCAGAATCCCGTCCAGAGACGCGTTCGTGTTCCAGATTAACAAGCCATCGTCTGCTACTATTTTGTGCAGAAGTCAAGACGTCACTTCCGGAAACTAATGACAACCGTCTATAAACAATAAACCAGGAAGTGATCGTATACAACCAATGTTATTATATTTAAACATAACTCATAGTTATATCTGGGGCCCAAGTGACTCTTCCAAGCTTAATGTCCAATGCTGGGATCTTAACATCTTTCACCACAGGGGGAATCCCTGTGATGACTTCAACAGTCAATGCGGGTGTAATAAGCATCACAAACAGAGGTTCACTTCCACATATGCATACTTTATCACTGTGCTTAGCTGGTAGTCATACTAGGATGACTCCAGATATGCCACCATGCATATAGCACTGTTTAAATAACACTGATGCATACACGTGGTAAATACATATAATTAGCCTTGTAGTGAATGTAAATAAATGACAATTAAGATGACATTCCTGTCTCGGTACTTTTGCATATTTAAAATAAAGTAGCTCCAGTTATCTTATCTGGTGATGATGAGTTGGCTCTGCCATGAACTTTTTGTAACTCTTGCAACACGTTTTATTGCAATAATCGTGGGTGTGTTCCCTAACGAAACGTGAATTCTGTTAACAAATTGTTGCTAGCCACTTACTGTCACGAGATGGCTCTATAAAAATAGGTACATTAAGCATCATAATAATAACAGCCACATTCAAAACAGCTTAAAAAAAAGATAAAGTTCAACATTAACAGTGTTATACGTCAACCAATGACAAATTACACCCATGAAGGGAAGCCAAGAATAGTAACACTGCAATCTACCATGCATCTCGTAAGTAACGACTAAGGACGGGTGGGAATGGGGCAGGTATCTCATTCTATAGAATGTTTTGACCACCAAAAAACAATATGGACAAGTCAACTAAGGAAAATAATTCAATTCATTCATCCAAGACAGAAGGCGGTCCTCTTGTAAGGAGGCGCATGATGCAACTCAAAGAAAGTCGAAGGAAATCTGTGTTGCTTATGGACTATTTTATTCTTCCTGGAAAATCTCCAGCTTGGCACCTGTTCGTACTTTAAACAAATAAGGGAAAACTGCACAGGTTGCAGCAGAAGTGATAATTTACATGGTTGATTTCCTGGGGCTCTGCGAGCCACGCGAAAAGGCGCGGAGGGGAAGAAATAGATCACATGTGTCATGAAATACATTCGTTCTCCATTTTTGGGGTCTTCGCTCCTCTCCGGCAGTATTTTCTACCACTGCGTGCTAATTCTTTCAAATTTCATTGTTTACGCCTTCATCGTCACGGCTATCTTATCAAATTTGGTCCCACTTCGTCACTTCTTTACTTTTACTATTACTTGAGCGCTTGACTTGTTTTGAAACAACATTGACTTCTGTTTCTGCAGAGCGAACTTGTTTGTTTACGTTACGTAACATCTTCCGGTCCAACAGTAAGGTGTCTGAACTAGAGAGACGGGTTAAGTTTGCGATATTGCAAACCATGCTGGCGGTAGACAGTGATGACAAATGATAAGCTGGTATTTCATTTGCACAAGATGGCATATGGTGAAAACCCAGATGTTTTGTCGGCGAAGGTACAGAATAAACGTATGATACGAGGATATGGGTTGCAGATAATTGCCTCTAACAATGTTGTCTCAGTGTTTCAATATGGATAACAAGCTATTTGAAGATTAAGACACGGACAGTGATGCAGTTTTTCCTGCAGATGGACTTTGTTGGGTGTGGTGGGTTTTGATGTTATTAAGTGTGGTTGCTATGTTGACTTAGTGTACTGAATGAGGTCAGCTGTGAAGGTCCCTGTAGATAATAGTTTATGTGAATTTACAGAGTACCTTGCTGCTACCACCTACGACCTCAATCAGACTTATTCTTGACTAGTATGTCTGATAGCTACGTCTAATGTCTAGGGTAATGAAATGTGGTGTGATGGTAATTAAATACACAAACACACACACTAATAATAATCTCTATAATCAAGTCAATTAACACTGTGTTTAAATTTAGAAATTACAATTTTTTCAAATTTATTTTGTCCTGAACCAAGATTTTTCTTATGGTCAGGACTTTTAAATCAATATGAATCAATTTCAATAGAAATACATATAATCGAGTAAACACATGAAAGACTTGTACATATACATAATTTACATTTGCTAATATTGATACTAAAATTAAAAGTCTTTAAGAACTAGTGCTGGATGTCGGGTCGGGGTATTTGCATCATACCCAGTCTTTAGTTAACAGTGTTCATTTGCTCTTTAAACAGGATTAATGGTGGAAAAGTTTCTTAATACACAACGGAGTTTAAATTTTATTATATTCGTTGATGAATCTCAGCAGGCCAGGTCTTTAATACTTATCTGGCCTGTGACGATTGAAGAAAGTTGTTCCTTAGGCCCACTCCTCACATGCTCTGAGGTAGTATGGTAGGCATCTCATTTCATACAAAGTTGGACTTCTCCAGAACATCTGGCACTAGCACAGTGCCAGACAAAGAAACTCCGAAACCACAAAATTAGGCTATGTCTTAACATACTACCTAATCCACCATGTTTACAAGCAATAATACATGGAAATAAAAGACAGGGTCAGATCTCTCTGACCGACCCAGCACATCTCATACAGGCTGTTATCAAGTAGCACTAGTTTCCCATTCCTCTATGGACTGCACTGCATCTGAAATATTTTCATTAATCTCTTTTTTTTCCATATAATAAGGTGGGTGATATGTTTCTACCTGACCACCTGAAAAGAAACATCTGTATTCTACCTTTCTGATAGTTTATCATATTTTAATTCATCCTCTAGGCCCTGGAACAGTCAGCTGGGGACCTAGAATAAGTACTCACTTGTCGTAATCATATGGCAGTATCAATCACTCAGAATTGTTAAATAAAAAGGTTAATAATTTCTCCCTTACCACAATTCAAAATGAAAACACACCGATACGTTGAAATAGCACAAACTCAGCTGAGCTGCTGGCTAGACTAGGGCGTCCCACTATTATTAGCATATATATTCAATGGACGACAAACTTCTTAGCCTCAACGATCTGCTTGTATGGACAGTCTTCAACAAAATGGGAACGAGCCGTCCAATTTTTCAATAACATTAACTATTCCGTCCAATGAGAGTACTTCCCCTCTACAATTTAAAATTTCAAACATAAATGTCCAATTTTTGGTCAAATGTGTAGTGTATTTCCGTCGGTCGGTTCGTCCGAACTTATCATTTCCCAAAATTAGACTTGGATTTGGGCCCAACTACAAAAAAACTATTCAAATTTTCTCTCACTCACTTCTTAGATTTCTACTGCGAAGATATTTTTAGATTCTATCCGCCTTGTCTCCCCCTTGTTTACATGTAATCTTTTCCTGCCTTCGTCTCAAGGACGCGTCAAATGTAACTTTAGTGAATGCAAAACTAACATCTGTTTGCTAGTCTGCCAATGAACAAATCAGTCTTTTGTCAATAACTTCCGAGTTATCTGTCCGTCCTTTTATTTGAAAGCATATTATTTATCAGGAAAAGATAAGCTCTTAAACTAGCTAATTTTTGTGATTCTAAACCTATTAATAAGAAATTCCATATTTTTTCCATGTTAGTCTTGAAATCTATAATCTACCACTCGTTCACTTCTTTTTACCGCTATTTTCAAACTAATTACGAGAATCGTCCGTATTACGTGGTAATTCCGTCATTCTAAATAAGAGCTAAGTCTGTTTTCGTGACCCAAGTGGCTACATGTTCTTACTTTACCTCGTATTTCAAACACTAACTACAAGTTCGCGCGTATTTTAGGCTTAGATTCAAACGCGTGCAGACGGCATCATTTTTTTCTTCCCTCCTTTTCTTACCCCGTCTAAACGAATAGGCCTTTCGTGTCTCCATGTTATAACTAGTTTGTTTTCAATGACACTAGAAAACGATGGTACGGTCTACCAAAATCAACGCGCCTGTGGCGTGGGCGAAGAAGTAGCAGCGTATCTTAAATCATGAATTGTGACGGTATTACCTCCCCTGCTTTGCAGCAGTGGCCCAACAGTGGCCAAAACTCAAGAGTATCTATTATAGGCTTCAATGGAATCTAATTTGATTACTCTTGGCGACACTTTTTTATGAAAGAATTTAGCAAAAGATTTTATGAAGTAAAGCTTTTTAACAGTTGGAGAATAATTTGAATATTTGTAAAAATGACTTCATCACTTGGATTGGATTTAACTGAATAAAGGAGGTCTCTTTTGGCAGCGGATATTTTCACTTAGCTGCCAATGGTAGTTTCTTCTCCCGCTGGGTCAGTTCCTTTCACTCTATTCCCCGTCATCTCTGGTCAAAGTTCGGGCGCCGCACGTTCACATAACGTCAAGGAGTAACGGCCAAGTTGGTTCTGTGTCTGTCTATAAGACCCTCTTATGATGGCGTCTCGCAAACGTCAGTCCACTTCTACCTTTCTTCTTCTTCGTCTTCCTCGTTCGTCCGGAAAAGGACGTTGGTTGCGTTGTGTCTGTTTACAGCGGAGCTGCGATATCTGCGCCTTTCGGCCGGCACATCCGACTCCAGCCCGGCATTTTTTGGGACCGGGTTTGCCTTCCCTCTTCGATCCCTACTCTCTCAGCCAGACTGCAGTGATGCAGCCTGTTTCTAGGACTACCACGTGGAGGTGGAGTAGGGTCTTGGTCAGCTCTGGTTTGCTGACCCTGACGCCAGCAGTCAAGCTATGGGTCACTGACTGCATTCTCTATTGCTGCGTCTTTGGGTCCCTCCTACCTTTCTAAAATGTAATAAATCCATGATTACTTTTAACCAAGTGACCAGAAGCGATTATATCACATTTGTCTGCCCACATGTGTCACACAGACAGTAATCTCGTTTATCTGTCGTCTTAGTATGCAAACTCCGTGTCTTATCGGTGATTTAAGCCGATAGCGTTGGCCGCTGCACGTGTTAATTTGTCGCACCTATAACCTACAAATCTGGGTAGCATAAAGCAAATGTGATGTATCATATCAGCCGCTCCTGCAAATGTGATATTTATCATCTTCAGGGTGATTTGATTAAAATCAAATATCTGCTACTTAGCAGAAAATAAAGAAGAAAGAAAGAAAAGTGCGTAAATTGACAGCACATAATAAAATTCTGTACCACAAATGTACGGATACTGCCGGAGAGAACCAAAGATCGATAAGGTCGTCCATTTTGTCACAGATACCCCCTCTCCTAAGAGATTTGTAGAGTATCTAGCTATGGACGAACACTTCTCGATGCGTTCTACTGTCTACCGGGTTCTCTCTCTCTCTCTCATAGAGTTGTCCTCTCTTCCTTTATCTCAGTGGCGAGTGGACTGAGTTTTTTCTCGCTTGGGTGTGTGTGCAGTTTTTTTCAATGTACTCACGCACATCTGCCCCCACCGTCTAGGCCAGAAAAGTAATCCTCCTTAAGGTAAAACTCATAGTATTTTTTTCCTACTGAAAAAACATATTCTCCTGATGATGAAAATGTGAGCCGCTTTTTCATGACGGAAGGTCTTAAGGGGAGAGGCACCACGAGTTGCTTTCCCTAGCCTCGCCCGTCGAAAAAAAAAAAAATCCCATCCCTCGTTGTGGAATGTTTCCACCTGAAAAAAGTATGGTTTATTTTGAGCTGACTATGTTCAGAGTATGGTGCTAAAGTACTGTCTTCCATCTGCGCTCGTCGTACCTCTGCTTTACTACATAGAAATGTCGAGTTGAGGTACGAGTTATCCGATTTTGGTTGTGGGTTACTCTGCTCAGACTCTTTCTTCGTAGTTTCATCCTTCTGGTTGTCCGGGTTATGGCTAACAGAGCAATCTCGAACATCATGTCGCAAACCTGGCCAGAAGTGATTTAGCGAAATATGCCTTACCAAGGCATATGGACCTTTAATAGGATGGGGCATGGTTAAATGCATTTCCTGCATGAGGCGCGTGCAAAAGGGGAGTGGAACAACTAACTGCCTCTGGGCCCTCACCAAAGATGGACAAACAAAAGCTGAATATTCTAAGCCCGAATCACACAGGCACCGTATGGTTTGGTTGCCAACGGTTACTTGCTCAGTAATGGAAGGGTAACTAGGATTTAGTTCAAATGCCTGGGGGTCATGTTTCCCTATCGGCCCCCTGATCAGGCAAGCGAGACTACAAGGGCCGGATTTTGGCCTCTTACAGTCCGATGTGAAATGCGTGTCAGTGTAGCACGATTTACAATATCGTCGTTCAGTTCCCTGGGCTGAGTTGCTCTGTTTCTGCCTCTGGTGATCTTGTGGTTGTTGTTGCTGTTGGTGGGCTGTCTTATGTGTTGTATTGTCCGTACGTTTGGAGCTATCATCTGGGTGATCCTTCTGTTTGGGGTGACTATCGTGGTGGCGCCTCTTAGGCGGATTCGCTTGCAACTAGGCACCCTGGTACCTATCAGCAAATAGTGCCACTTGCTCAAGAGTTTCGGTCCCATGTTCAGCCAGGAACCTTCTCATGTCAGGGGTAAGGGAGTCCATGAACTTCTCCACGAGAATCATCTCCTTCTGCCCTTCAAAAGATTCATCGAAGATGCTGAGGGACCCCCACTTCTCCAAGTACGTTTCTAGTCGTGTAGCAAACTGTCGAAAAGATTCATCTTTCTGTCTTTTCGCCTCTCGGAATTTACCACGAAAGGTCTCTGCATTGAGCATAAAACGCTGTAGCAGAGCTTTCTTCAACATGTCGTAGTTGTTCTGTTCTTCCGTGGCATCTTGAGAAACACATCATAAGCAGATCCTCTAAGACTCTGGGATAGCTTCATGTTGTATCTCTCTCTCTCCAAGCCACATGTAGCTGCTAGGGACTCAAACCTAGAGAGATAGATGTCAATGTCCTCTGAAGCCTCAGCGTAAACATCTAGTTGAAAGGATATGGAACTAGGTGCCACCACCTGAGTGGTGTTTCTTCCTTCGCTCCCTTTAGAGATACCAGACCCGCCATTGTTAGAACTAGATTCCACTCTTCTTCGTTCGAGTTCCAATTCCTTCATTCTAATAGCGTGGGTTCTGTCGTCCTGTTCCTTTGCAAATGCCATCTCGGCCTGTTCCTTCTTTTCTGCTCTTTCGGCCATTTCCTTCTTTTCTGCTCTTTCGGCCTGTTCCTTCTTTCCTGCTCTTTCGGCCTGTTCCTTCTTTTCTTGGAATCCCCTCTCGGCCTGTTCCTTCTCCTTAGCAAATGCCCCTTCCTTTTCTCTCTCTGTGGCTTCGTGTTCTGCTTTGGCTTTTTCGTGCTCTCTGGCCAGTTTAATTTCCTGGCGTTCCACGGCTTTCTCTTCACGGAGTGTGGCCTTCTCTGCCTCCTTGTTGTCTTTTTCCTCTTTATTTTTTTCTTTCTGTTCTCTCACAGAAGTAAGCACGAAGTCAGACATACTTTTCGCTCAGACTAACTGAAAATAATGGTGAATTTTTATCATATCCACTGTGCTATAATGTATACTCAGAGGGGATAAAATTGCTGAGAAAAAGAGTCATTGGAAGAGACAGCGAGAAGGAGCCTGTTTATTATCGGAAAACATAAACTTACCAGAGGCCTGTTTTCCTCTAAAGTTTGTTTTACAAGTCTATGATACCAGTTTGGAAGACGAATTTGTGGTACAGAGCTTGTTATCAACACAAGACGCCTAACTTCAATGGCAAGTGAAGATACTCGTATTGATTAGGAGCGCTTACCTCCATTGCACTCATGTTTTGGGACGTCCCTCGCCACAGAAATCGTAAATTGACGGAGTAGTTAGCAGCAACAACAACAATGCATCAATCTGACAGCTAAGTCTAATCTTATCAGGCCAGAATCAAATGAACACTTTTAGTTGTTTCAAACTTAGTTCAATCCAAGCGAAGTTTCAGCGAAGAAACAAGTATTAACTCCCCAATCATTCATGTATTTACAATTATTAAAGAATAATTGATCATTAAATTTGTTATATGTTGTACAAATTCATAGTTGATTTGATTATAACCGTGAAGTACACAAGTATGAATCAGGATTTCACACACATTATATATATATATATATATATATATATATATATATATATATATATATATATATATATATATTTTATATATATATATATATATATATCTACAGAGCCAAAAAGAATAATTTTACTGTTAAATCAGTTGAGGGCTTGACCGACCTAAATTATACAATATATAACAGTACTAAGTGCAAAGACAACATTTAAAGATGTGTGTGAGACAGACTGTTAGAGTGTACCATCACTGAACGATAGAGAATACAATATATCCCTTCACAAAAGGTGGCGAGCAGATACTAAGTTAACTGCTAAGACACATTCAGCATTGTTCTTAACTTCCGAATATCTTGTGAAACTCCCTCAAGGTAGAAGCATCCTCATCTTTCTAGTTGCATCTCTGCCAAGAGTAATCTTGTGCGAAGGTAGATACCTTGGAAGACCCACATTAGATACTCTCAGTTTTGGCCACTGTTGGACCACTACTGCAAAGCAGGGGACGCAACCCGTGACACTTTCCTAGACAAGAACTATTTTGATTGGTCACCAGTTTTTTGGCCACATTGGTGGGTATAATTTAAACTGAAATTGAGATAAGATCAAGTGCCATCTCCACACCGAAGATGAATTGCAATTTCTTTTTAGTCTTCTCTATCTTTCAGTGATGGTATACTCTAACAGTCTGTCTCACACACATGTTTAAATGTTGTCTTTGCACTTAGTACTGTTATTCTTTTCCCATTTGCCTGCAATACGTCCTTTCCAGTGATAAGCCAGTAGTTGCCCACCGTGATTTCAGCTTCAAAGCCTGGAAGAGTCCACCCAGCTGTAAATGTTGCAAAGGAGGTAAACACCAGTATTGCACACAATTGTTCATACTTCATTGTTTATTATGTAACGAATGCAAATTATTGCATAGTATAATTCTAAGAGCATGTGGGATGAATTATGTAATTTAATGTGTTGCACACGGTGTGATTATATACACAGTAAAATTATATTGATTCTTACAGGCTCCACTTATATACCTGTTAGCATTTAACCCTTTCCCGTCCTATTTAATTGACAATACTTTTAACATCCGAGGCAAGGGGAGCAACTCCATTTTTTACAATAGGGACCACCCCTTTTCCCCCCCCCCCCCCCCCCCCCCCCCAAAAAAAAAATAGCTAAAATTATGCCTATTTCTTTTTAATACACAGAAATGAATTATGTATCATCTGCAATATTTTTTTAAGAAGCATATCCTGTAGTACTCAATAACAATTCCATTAAAGTGAGGCAAAAAAAATTTTTTTATTGTAATGATCATGCTACTTCATTACCACACAAGATATAAAGATATGAAATGATAAACAGCCCAGTTCACTGCACTGAGCTCTGCACTCTACGCTGCCATAAACGCCATTTTTTTCCGCCCATGCATTCACATAAGTTCTTATTTACTGTGGTTTTTTCTTGTTTGTATGAAGCATATGTGGTAAAATGCTAAAGGTCTTTTATATCTGGACATGCGCCCTAAATAACCGAACGGGACGCGCCTCGCCAAAACAAGAAAAAAAATTGTATTAAAAAAACATGTGGTAACATTCTTTGCTTATGAATAAAGTGAAGTAATCATAAGAGGCGGCACCTAGATCTGGAGTATGTCTAGGCTCAGGGTTTCCTACAAAGTCATACATTTCAACTGCAGTACGCTTTGTTGACCAGCTTCCTTCGTATGATCTGTCAACAATATCATTACTTCTTTCACTAGATTCACTTTCGTCATTCTCAGAGTCCAAATCTGGCCCTTAATCAGTATCCGCATCTGATTCAGCTGGGCCATTAGTGTCTTGATCAAATAAGTTGCATGTTTTCTAAATTTTTTGTTTACCAACAGACTTTAAAAAATTCAAAACACAATTTTGTTTCAGTTGTCCTAGGCTACATAACTGAACTAATTAATAATTTGAAATGTTTGTCTCAAAAAATTAGAAATTTCCGTTGAAATGTCAAGACAGTCCTAATGCGTGATCCTGAAACAAGAAGAGCAACAAAGATGTAACAGACTTTCATAAATTGGCAATAGTGCTGATTAGAAGTTAAAAAGAGTGAAAAGATCATCAGTGGAAAACTGATGGCAAGATCCAAACAAATGCACGTCAAACACACATAGAGGGAAAGGTGGTGGCTTTCAGGAGGACACACCCGGTTGTAAACCAGGTGATAGCACAACAAGGCAGTCACTCTGGAACAGAGAGAGACCCACAAATACAGAGGAAAAAAGTTTGTAGGGACACAAAACAGGACAAAATAATAATGAACGGCCTTGAATGAAATGTATGGCATGTGACACAGTGTTTGGCATAAACTGACAGAAAATCAATGCTCCAGTCAGCCATAAGGTAAAATATGAATTTAAAAAATGTCTAAAATATCCAGGTTAATGGGGCTGAATGGGGCTAAATGAACAGCCATAATCAATGGCTAAGTATATACCAAAACAAAAGGCACACCTTAAAAAATGCAATGTATCAATAAACTTTCTTCAGTGAGTACAATAAAAAAAACCATAAGATCCAGACAAAAACGCTTGAATTACGTGGGAGTGTCTCCATTTCTGACACTAGGAATTTTCTGTCACTTTTAGTTTCATGTACAGTGTTACAGTTTAAGGGTCAGGTCTTTCCAAGTTTAGCAAAAGTATGGCATTGTGTTATACAAAACAATAGAACAAAATAAAAAACTTAGTTCGAATATCCAAAAAAGTCAGCCTTGAATCCTGGCCTCCTAACCTTCAAGAACTGCTATCCTATGGACCCCTGGAGGACGGTGAAAGACAGGCAGACCAAAGACAACCTAGCGGAGAACACTGGAGGCTGAGATGCAAAGCATACACCGATGGAGCAAAATGGGGACAGTTTGTTGCTGCCTTACAAGATGCCACTAGGCGAGATGGCAAGTGACTGCTTTGTCAGTCAAGGGCTAAGGATCCAAGAAGAAGAACCTTCAAGAGTTAAAACACTGGCATCAGGAGCAGACATGAGAATAATGGGAAGATTGTGAAAGGAAGTTACTTACTAATGTAAGACTTATGAGTCTTATCTTTGGATGACTGGTATCAAGCACATGCTCTTCTGTATCGAAGTTGATGGCACATCAAGATGTCAGCATTCTTGCAACGGCCACACAGTTCAAACTATGTGCAGCCGCTCACCTCCTTTCAAGTTCTGAACCTGGGGGAATGAAGGACAAAAGGGATAATACATGTAAAATTAATGCACAAGGCTGTAGGTGAACTAATGTCATTAAACCTTTATAGTACAAATCAAACACATAGATAAAACTTCAATCAACTATGATAATTAACACCATATTCCCAATATGCCTCAATGGGAGTGTAACGTGATCCTTTGCTTTTGTTTAAACCAAATGTGATAGCACACATCCTGGCACAACAACAAGATGGAAAATAGTGCAGTGCATTATTGTCTGTTTCAGGAAAAGATAGATCAGTCTTCAGAAAATGAGGATGAGGTTTTTTTTTTACCACAGTGCAAGTCTGAGTGGTGCATGACAAAATTTCATCACAGGACATGATTATAAACTACACACTACATTAAACATAAAGCTTTAATACAGATGCTGCGCCAAGAAAGGATGAGAATGTTCCATCTATCAAAACTCTGTAACAACATTTAAGTTTAATATCAGGTGAATGGAACAAAGGAAAACTGATGTGCTACTCAGCTACGTGAGAGTATGACTATTCGTAATGGTAACAACAGTACATTCAGCCAACTTTCAACATAAATTTTGTTATACAGGTCCATGAAAACCAGTCATAACAGATTGACTCATCCAATGTAGAACAGTGTAGGCTCATGGCGGATCAGAACTTTCCACTACTGCATGCCTGCCCTATGAACACTTCACATAATATGCTTAAACAGTGCCAATAACACAGATATTATAGTTAGAATTTCTTGATTCTAATAGTTTATGTGTTTAGTATACAATCTTTGCATCCTACTACAAGGTTGTGTAAATGACCATCAAAAAGAATATCTACCCATAGACTGGGCATAGATTTGGGTTGCTACTTCAGTTATTATTGTTGATTAACTAGGGCTGCTGAGCTTGTCGCTCTTTCGCAGCCAATACCAAGTTGAAGAATTTGCATGTGTTCTGTAGCTGTTGAGTGATGTTGTATAGAGTGTTTCTTGGGGAGCCTGTCTGTTACAGTTGGGAGTATTGAAAGTGATTGGTTCTTGAAATATGAGTGACATTTAATGCATCGTGCTAATAATACCTTGATGAATGACGGGGGGTTACAACATCGAACGTTCAAATGATGAATAACTTGAGAATGCCTTGGTGGATGGGTCCACATGCAAAGACATTTAAATACGACGAATAACAGTTCATTGGCAAAAGTTATAAAGTACATACATTTTAAACAAGCTCCTCTCAGTCTTGTCTGGTCAATACATAACTGGCCGCTGTACTGAGGTGCGTGCAGACGACGACACCGGAGTAATGTGGGACAGCTTATGCAGACTAAGGGATATTAACGAAATTCCTTCTCAAAATATACTACTCGTCAAAAGTCAAGGGCCACTTAGAAAAACCTTGGTTGAAACGCTAAAACAAATCTGATATATACGTAATTGGATTAAGTCAAAACGGCATTTATTGAATACCAAATTGACATGTCACGCAAAGAAATGGAAACACACATTCAAACGCAATGAAGCTGTGAAGTGTGTCACCCACCTTTTCAAAAGTCACACAATAGATATTGGACAAATAGACATTTCAAAATCTGGTATGACCACCGTTTGCAGCAAGGTATTCAAGACAGCGTAGACGCATCGAGTCCACAAGGGTCCAAAGAGTATCCTGAGGAACAGCTTGCCATTCCTGAAGCAGAAATGCAGTCAGCTGTGCAGCATCCATTGGCAGGGGGTGATTTGTTGACAATCTTCGACCAAGGACATCCCAGAAGTGCTCAATCGGAGAAAGGTCAGGTGAATGAGCTGGCCACGCCATCCTGATGATCCCATGTTGCTGAATAAACTCATTCACCACACGAGCTCGATGGGGTCGAGCGTTATCATCTTGGAGGATGGCATTACAACCTATGGCCTCCATAGCAGGCTGAACAATTAGTCTCAAGATTTCGTTCTGGTATCTTGGGCCGGTCAAGTTGCCTTGAATGATGTAGAGTGGGGTCCTGCCGTGTCTGTAGAAGCCTCCCCAGGCCATGACAGAACCCCTACCATAACGATCCACCTCTCGAATTGTATCATCAGTAAATCGTTCTCCTGGTCGTTTCCAAACTCGAATCCTGCCATCATTGAATGACACAGTGAAGCGAGATTCATCAGGGAAGAGAACTTGACTCCATTGTTGCCTTGTCCATCGGATGTGCTCGCGACACCAAGCAACATAAGCTCTGCGATGAGCAGGAGTAATTGGGATTCTGACTGCAGGACGTCGAGCAGCCAGTACAAACTCATGTAAACGTCTGCGAATGGTGCTTTTACTGACATTAACGTTTACAGTTTGTCTCAGCTGACATCTTAGAGTGGAACAAGTTACTGTTCGATGGCGCAGGGCTGACAACAAGAGGTACCGGTCATCTAGGGTGACCTGGCCGGTGGCGATCCTCCACACTTTCTGTGGGCTGAAATCTCTCCAGAATTCTTTGGATAGTAGAGTGTGACACTGCAAGCCGTCTAGCAACCTCACGGACAGATAAACCACTTTCAACCCACGCTATAGCCCTCATTCTTTATAAGGTGTCAAGACCTCTTCTCGGCGGCATGGTTTTTGCAAGTGATGAAACTACCCTAAGTCTGCTGATTGTAAAACAAATTAAGAGTGAACTCTGTTCACGAAAAGTCGCCATTGCACGTGGAATGTCAATCAGCACGATTACTTCACCTGTTTGGTTGTACGGAAGTTTGAAAAAACAGATTAAAAATGTGAATTTATTGTCAGCAAACCAAATTGCACGTGATCACCATGGTTGTCGGTGAGTTGTTTTTATGCTTAACGTGCATAGAGGACTGTCAGAGGAAGATATTGCACCCATTTTTACTAAAAACTTCCTTCATTTAATCATTCTATGCGCTTATATAAAAGTGTATTGAAAATAATAGGGTGGCCCTTGACTTTTGACGAGTAGTATATTTATGAATCTTCTCTCATTCTTCTGAACTACTTGTAGTACATTGTGGCGGCCCTCGAAACACTTAAGCCACATGAAAATATATAATTTCTCAAAAATCTCAAGAGCTATCACAAGACGTCCTTCTTTGACAACTACAATCGACGAAAGGCATCGAACCAACCGTCTGCGTAAATTAGTGCAAAACGAATTACGTCATAAACTCCCGGTGACGTATTAAATATAGCAGTTGATTTCTGTAGGAATTTATTTACATGATAATGTTGCCAGCTCCATGCACAACCTTATATTAATAATCTTTCACAACATGCCTGTAAGGTGATATGTCCTCAGATAAAGTTCGATGTGGTGTCTTTTTCCTCACCACAGACAAGTCTGAGTGGTGCATGACAAATTTTCATCACGGGACATATCAGTGTTTTCCATCACGGCTCCAAAACAAAGACAGAAACAAAGACGAAAAAAAAAAGAGTATGACTTTCAAATATCGGTGCGTGCAGGGGATATGACAACCTGTTTGATGTGGAAATAGTGAAAATAATTCAAGATAACACTAGTGAAGCACGGGAAGAAACAAAGACAATAGTGGTAGGCAGAACCCTTGAGAAGATATTCTATGAACTTGAACAAATGATTCACGACAGGAAAGCCTAGTATCAACTAATTAAGGAGTTAACTGTTCCACAAAGACCCGATAAACAAAGTTAAATTCTTAATCCTCGTCTACATTAGTGTGTAGAGGTATGCCAGAGAGAGTGCCATACTATCCTATCGGCTGTTTTCCTTTTGGCTTGGTACCAGTCCAGTCCTCTTTCCTTCAGGGATTGTCTGATGTTCTCCTCTCAGCGGGTTGTCCTGGAGGTCTGGATCCTTCGCTCCCCATATTTTTCATGGCATCCGATCTCTCATTCTGCAGACACGGTCAAACCATTATAACTGAGATTGTTCCACTCGGGTTTGAGGGGCTTGGGTTTCGAGGCCATGACATATTGGTTGTGAATCTTGTAATCACATTTTAAGACAAATAACTGATTATTGTGCCTTTGCAAGGTGGAGGGTTACCAGAACAATCCAATTTAAAAATTGTGCACATTTGCAGCAAAGTGAAGCAGGTTGTGTGGTTTTAAATTTTGTTCAATTTCTTTTTCAAGGGATTGGACTAAATGCTGGTGTGTGTACTGTGTACGAATGGGGGTGAGTTGAGTTTATCTATGGAGAGTGATGGCAACAGTGTGAGTTAAGTTTATATGTGATATGGGGTAATTTAGGTTTACTCAGAAACACTTGATGAAAATAATGTAATTTAAGATGACAAAATGGTAAAACTCCAAAACTAACAAAACATTTTTTTTTAATGTTTACATTTCATCACTGACAACAAAAATGGTCTCATTTTAACTTAAGGTACCCACACAATTTATTAAGAAGGTGAACAGCAAGTAGTTTTAATCATAGACCATTCATATTAATGCTTAATAACGACAATATTGTGTAGATAATGGCATGCACACCTTAAAATTACTGCAACGACTTGACTTATGGCTCACAGACTACCATAGAGTCTCTCCAGGACTGTTCCAGTGTACTCCGTGCTGTTTTAGAATACAGCAAGAAAATTAACTACTTTATTTTAAATTTGTAGAGCCGACATAACCTTACAGTAATAGAAATAGTGGGTATTTCTTTTCAGATTTAAAAATTAGTAACTTCTAGCAGGACTCAATAAGATAGAAGGTAATACAATTTTGGAGAATTTAGAAACTGTAATTTTCTACAAAAGGAAATATAGAGCTTGAAAATTACTCCTAACAAAACTGCAGAACACTGTGGTAAGTTGGGATGTTATAAATATTTATAGGGGACTTAGTGTACTGACTGAGATCAGCTGTGAAGGTATCTGTATCTAAAAAGTGTGGTGTATTACAGATGACCTTACTGTGCTACCACATTTAGACCTCAATCAGACTTATTCTGGAATATTGTGATGACTACGTTGAATGTCTAGGGTTAGGATAGTGATGAAGTGTATGTTCACAACAACCAACAGACAGATAAACACTTTAATTAAAATCCACAATACTTTACATAGGATCTTTGTACTGACATATATTAGTATTACAATATGAGTGTAAGTTGTGATGTAGTACTATGAGGTAATACTGGCTTTTTTAAGCTAGGTTGTTGTTTGTCATCATGACTTCATGTGTTTGATACTGGTGGAAATAATATTGGAAAGGTTCACAGTTTCTTTTTATTTGAAAACAAATAACTGTCCCCCTTGATTTAATGTACAGTCAATTTTAGAGGGGGTTTACACAAGATTGAGCTGCTCTGGCCAACGAAATCTTATCTTCTGAGTGGGCGGCAGGAAAACTGTCTCATCTGCTCGCTTGCTTCTCAGTTTTCTTGAAAACCAACACTGGTCGATATCTTGAACAAGGAGTATGCTACCAGCCTCTAGATTCAGCAAAACTCAGACCAGGTGCTGCTCTAATACTTCAGTAACCACGGTCCCTAAAATAAGAAGGTTGTACCTCCTACTTCAGAACTAATTTATAATCTATTTCCACACTGAAGCACAATACATAACAAACACAGAGTTCAGCGCGGTAGGCCAACTGCTAGCTTCTCATGTAACAATATACACCAGTATTCCTCTCCCTAATGGTTACAACGCTTCTGCAATTCCAGCATTAATTCCTTCTATACAATAAGATAGGTGTCATAGTACTATTTGGCAATTCCATATATGCCTATGCAGTTATACTCCTCTCCGACAAGTTTTGTTCATGGTGGAGCAATATCTAGGCTTTGCCTCATGTTTGCTACTGAACCACACACAGACAGACATAAATTATCCATTCACATTCACTTTTCATCTAAAAGATATCAAATATGTCTAGCTTACCACAATTCAAGGAAATATTAAACAAGTACGTTGACTGGCGATGAGTTATGGCACAATTCCGATCTGCCTCTGTCCCAGGCTTTTATTAGAAAAATATGAGCTGGTTCTCAACGCACTTGCTTCTACAAAGTTTATTTTCACAAAGTGGCCCTGAACTGACGCTTCTAATTGACTATATCAAATGGTCTAACCAATGAGACCATGTTTACAAAAGCCTTTGAAAACATTTACCCTTCCTACCGTTTCCATTAACAACCAAAAATAGTATTAGTATTCGACTAATCATGTTTCGCCTTACATATTATTCTAGCCAATCAAATCGGATCTAACGTGTTGGCCTCATTTCCCCTAAAGCAGTGTCCAAACACGCCATTATGAGCAAATATGATCCTGTGTTGTCAGACAACACCACTATAGTATTTTGGCTATAATTTGTTAATTAATAGACTATTTGCATAACACCTAACATATTCTTTGTCAGCAAGTCCTAAGGCGCCCAAATATATAAGTTTAATGGAGCCAAGTGGCTTCGTTACAAATATGTATTATTCTAGGATAGTCGTGTATTTGTTTTTTTATTTATTGTTTTAGAACCGCCACCTGTTCTGCCTTTTCGACTGTTCTGTCAGTATAAAGTCAGGATTTCAGACATAAAACAGTATTGTGTCATGTTTCCTAATAAGCATTAACCATGTTTTTTAAAACCTTACCTCGTATTGGTAGTGATTTTTGTCACTGTTTATTTGAAGAAAAAAAAACAAGCCTGCATACCTTTCGCGTGGGGTGGCATTAATTTTTAATCGCGAGACGACGTAGTAGTATTGCATGCGTTCCTCCGTACATCTCTCTCTCTCTCTCTCTCTCTCTCTCTCTCTTATAAGCCCGTCTGTCTTTTAGTTACGCAGTGTATATAATGACATTAATGTAATATTAAATCTAGGTCATTACGCAGTGTCTATCAAGGTCGTATAAAAAATATAGTACCTGTTTTATTTTTTTTTTTTTTGAAACGCGTGTAGTTTATGCAGACGGAGCATAAAAAGAGGTTTTCTTGTTTCGCTAGTATGACGTTCTATAACACAGGCGTACGCTATTGTGACCGCACTGTTCTTTTACCATTCTTCTTTCCTTTTATTGAATTACTTCGTTAGGCTTTACATTTACTTTCTAATTTAGATATGTGGATTTAGAATTTCTCACGACAAACACAAATAAGTAAGAATCATACAGCTTAGAGCTACATTTTGCATGGCTGAATATGATAGAAATATCTGCAATATTCAGGAAATTTAAAATAATTGTCTACACTCCCTTATTTCCATTTCCTACAACCGCTTTCATGAACTGTCACAAGATGGCATTTGGGGCGACCTCTTTCCGATCTCTCTTTCACTACGGCAGTAATCAGTTACATTTTTGTACTGATTTTATTTGCGTGATTTTCCATGGTCGCACCCTTTTCTTTCTGTTTGCTATGTAGCACAGAGTTTGTTTTGTTCAAACATTTGCTCTCCTTGTTGATGATAAACATATCACATTTGCAAGGAGCGGCTGAGGTAATAATTAACGTCAGGCAAGTTGGTAATTCTGTGTACCAAAGCTTGGCCGCTACAGATTAGCCCTACAATCGCCAGTATGTTTGCTTAAATCGCTGATAAAGGCCAGAGTGCGGGACAGATAACGAGATTACCCGTCTGTGAATAGATTACTTTCTGATAAAGTAATAAATTTGTTACATCTGAAACACATTTGTCGTATGAGTTTACAGATGTGTTGGTGAGTTCGCCTGCTAGGGCATCGGATATTTTCATACCATATACGGAAGACTTGACCTCTACATTACGTTCACAATTTTTCCATGTCAGGAATATTTTGAAATCAAACCAGCATGTTTGAAATGATTGGAGCTTTTGCCTAGCTTCATAACAAACAGAGCGGGGGAGGACAGTGAATATAACCTGACGCTTCAGTCAGTCAAATTTACTGTGAAGATCGCTTGCCAAGACGACACAACCAGACCTTGCCAGAGCGAAGACTAGAATTCAGAATTCCATCTTATCAGACCGGACACCTTTTTATTGGAGTATTTATCATGACTTACAAAATAGCCCAGGAATTCTCTATCATTTTAAATAAGGAAAACCGGAATATCTGAGGAAACTGGACACATGGAGTCAGAGAGGTAATTAAAGTTAAAATTATCGACCCCAAGTACACGTGTAAAAAGGCACCGGCCAGGCCTAAACTTCATTCATCTGAGCAAAAAGTCTGTGAGCCAGATTTGGCGTAAGTTGTCATTTTACATTCTATATTTTCATTACTAACGTGAACTTTCATGTATATATTACCATGTGAATATTAATATGTGAAAATCGCTAGTGGATGTCCCAGTCATTTGAGGATGGCAACCTCAGCGCTTAGAAAGATGATTTCATGAACCACCACTGCACGGGCTAGTGACTGCTTTATTGCTAGTTTCTTAAGGAGAACTAAACGCATCAGTAGCACCAAGTTCAAATGGAGCAGGGAGGGAAAAATGAATTAAAAGATGTACATTCTAAGTATAATACTTACAGGCTCAAACCAGTGTAAATGTCGATGTTAACATATTCACTTAAAAATTAATGGAAGTTTCAAATTTTTCAAATCAGTGTTAAACATATTCAATTTATATTGTGAACACTTTTCAAAACAGTGGAAATGTAAATGTAAAATATTCTATCTGTACTATTAACCTTTTCATTTAAGTGTAAAGTAACTATAAAAGCTATTCAATTTAAATGTAAAGAAAGTTTTCTCTCGAGGGATTAAAGTTTATTCTCATCGAGGGTAAATTCTGAGTAAATGGGATGGTGGAATAGGAATAGGGGACACATCAGTATGTGTCGGGAAACGCAATACTCAGGAGAGCGTTTCGTTTCTATTCTTTTATCATAGTTGGTGGTGGTACCAGTTGAAGGGTACTATCTCTGGAACAAGAAGGGAACAGTGGCCTGAGCTTTAAGACGAGGGACCAACTTTTTAGACTCTCCCTGACACTCCTGGGAAGGAGCTGCACCCTACAACCGTGACCAGCGACGAGCGTGAGCAGTGTAAAAAGAACCAACCCATCGGGAGCAGAAACAAACACTGGCAGCTACGTGCAATATATAAGCTGCAAAAGTGAACTTTTCCCCATAGAATCTACTATCCATCAATGATGAACCTTTTTGGTTAAACTATTCAATTATTTATTTTAAAAACTGTTTCAACTTAAGTGATTATTAAATTTTATTTTTAATTTTACAAATTTAACTTCGATTTAATCATTTTAAATGTACTGTATGTTTGTCTCAGTCAATTTACTACATACACTCTACACTGAGCTATATTAGAATAATAAGAATTCCACTTAGTAAATCAGAGGTGGGGGTTTGAACGAGCTAAGATTAATCATTGTTTAATTCTTCACAAAAGTTGTTGGCAGATTCTAGAATTAACGTGCTCAGCCAATGCAGCAACTCTGCCTAGGCCGGTCCCAAGCTGAAAAAGGAGGAGGGCGGCCTGCATGGAGGCCGTAAGGTGGCAGCCCCTCCACCATGCAAAGGCACAACAGGCCAATCACCTGTTTGTCTTAGAAAACTGATTACGAGAAACATAAGAGAGAAAACCGGACTGCTTCTAAAGGCGACAATCTTGAACGGACTAAGACTTACGGACCTTGGAACACAAGAAATATGAATAGGAAGGAAGAGGAGCTGGTGGAAGAGATGAGGAAAGCCAAATTATAAATTCTGGCTTTAACAGAAACAAAGAAAAAAGGACAAGGAGTTATGGATCTCGATGGCGACACGCTTCTTGTGACGTATAATGGAAAAAGAGCCTACAGTAATCTGATATCTTATTGTACCCTTATAGCTGCTCTCTGATTTGCCAGCAAAAAAACATGCATTATACCAACTGTCTGAAATTCTACAAGCTCACTGTTTGTCCCGCACTCTTTTCTTTAAGCACGGGCTAACGCCATGTTTACTATCTTCGTGACCTGTCAGTCATAACAGGAAACAAAGAAGTCTTACTTTTACTTCTTTCCACTCACGCGAGCTCATCTGTCAATCATATAATACTCGACAGACAAGCAGCACGTGAGAAAAGCGGAACTGACCCCTTTTGAAGTTTGTCCAGGGAAAGTCTAGCAATCCCTAAGTTTATTTTGATCTTGGAACGGGCATTCTACAGAGAGAACAGCTAGGAAAAAGAAAGACTTTTGATGTTGGTCCCCACTCCAGACGAGAACTGCTGGAGAATACCGAAACGTAAGCCTTTGAACTTTCATCGTTCGCTTTTGAATTTGTGTCTCACACTGGAGCGCGAATTAACGCTATTAGAGATGAAAAGGCATTTTCTGAGATGTATACGACTGTGTTTTTAACTCAGCTATCAGTTGCCAGTCAGAATTTGAGAAGAAAGTCTAGCTCGCAGTCATAACCATTTTTTCCTCTGGATTCTATTGTTGTTTAAACACACAAAAATAAAACGTGATTCGTGGAGATTTTTATTCTGGATTTTTCTGATAAATAATGCTAAGTGTTTGAAGTATATATATATATACACACTGTGAAGAATCGGCGCTCTACTACAGAGTTGGCCGATAGAAGAACCATCGTCATCATTTATTTTTAACATTTTGTTGGAAACCAGAGGTAGGTATCCCAATACTGGAAGTACCCCCATCTCGTAAAGGGTAACCATCAAGGACTCTCACATTTCCAACTATTCATAGTAACACTTATATCCAGGAGGCGCACCAGATTTGGCGTTCACCTCACTAGTTTTTTTTTTTTTGGGGGGGGGGGAGGGAGGGGGGATGAACTGGGACCAATTTGGATTGTCGACAGTGTAATCATAGTGAAATAGAAATTAGTTCATGAATAATTCTGTTACCAAAGGATACTACAGACCTATGAGGAGAGTACCAATAGGTAAGAGTGAGAGAAGTGGCCACCGAATGAGAGAGTGAGTGGTGAATTTTTTCTGTTGCTAATAACTACTTGTTAATTATGTTGTTGATGTTGTTTACTTGACTTGGTCTTATATTTGTAACCTTTCTGTATTCTATAACTATTGCTAACCTTCAACTTTTTTGGGAGTTAATAATATTTGGTTTGATTCTTTATTTTTCCCTTATACGGTGAAGGCGCCCCATGTTTCTTTACTTCTTCTATCTGTTAATGATTTTCTTGATATCTTCGGTTAATTGATGTTGTAAAACCAGTTTCGTGATAATAAACATCAAGAAAACGTAACTTTGTGTGTTGGTCAGACCCATACCCATTTATCCTTAGCATTTCACGTCTGTATGACTTGTTGTCACATAATTGTGTGAGTGTAGAGTAACCTATTCTTTCATTAGATAGGGAGGCTAAGACTGTCTTATAGCAAAAACAGTTGTACGGATAGGCTGGATGAGAAACACCTACTCACTCCAGAGACATATCTTTCCCTCAACCTACCACCTGTGAAACCTATTTCTATACATTCTCGTGTATCAGTAAACCATTACTTTTTACCTAGACTGGGCCCAATTGTTAAGAACAATTCCTTTGTTGTCTGAATGTTGTCTAAGGTTTAATTAATTAGTATAGATATTGCCACCAAAAACTCTGGCTATAACTTTTATGGATAATCGTTCTTATTCATATTCAGATTCGTATTACTGAACCAACTGTCAAAAATTATTAACTGTTAATATATTAAAACTCATAATCCAAACTTTGAATCATTCCTGGAAGACTTCTGTTTTCAAACGACTTTCAATTTTATTTAACACAGATACTTGCATGAGCGACACATTGCTCTAATAAAGTTTTACATGTTCATTTAAAATATCGATTCTTTCCTTCAATTCACTGTTTATAAATGAGTCCACACATCTGCAAAATTCTTCATGCTATCAAGACTAATCTCTTCGTACTTCCATAGCATATTCATAATTTTTATCCGTTTATTTTATTCTTGCGAATTCCTGTTGACATATTATATCTTCCTTTAATGTCCATATTAATTACAATTTGGTGCCTTCTTGCACATTTCCTTTTTTAGTCGGCGATTATATATTTTCTTCAATATTCATATCTTTGCATGACGGTTATGATAACCTGGACATGTCTTCAAACATCTCTTTTGGCTAATCAAGCCTAATTCTTACCCTGAATTTCACACATCCTGATTAGATGAGTTTGTCCCATAATGAATTAAAATCACACTTGATTTCTGCTTCGAAATCTATATCTTAGATTCACTTTGTAAGTAGAATTCTCTACACCTAAATAAGTGGACCATGCCACACAAGCCGACACTCTGTGTTATACACGTAACTATGCACACCACGTCATGCTTCGCAACCGTGTGTAGTTACAGTCAATGATCATAGCTATTTTGTGTCTTGGTGAGGCACATCATGGTGCAGAGCGATCTCTCCAAATATACTTTTTCAAATCGCTTCGCCCCATGATGCGCCCTCAACACCAATGAACCCAATAAACCTACCGTACGCCACTGCTCTGCAGTGGTGTCCCCACATCTGAAAGAGCTAAAGTTGTTTTTGTGGCCAAAAACCAAAGGGATAATATCAAGGGATGGAACTTTGACTCAGAACGCATTATGGTCCTAAAACTAAAAGAAGGAGAAACCATAGTCAACTGTGTCATTGTGTATGGGCCAAATCAAGATGAGCGAGCAGTGGTCAAGGAGGAATTCTTCGAGCTGCTTCAAAGGACAGTGGACGGACTGCCTAGATGAAATTATCATGGTCGGAGATTTCAATGCCAGAGTTGGAAATGACCATGCTAGATGGGGTGGGGTTATCGGAAGATATGGAGAAGAAACTCTTAATGACAATAAAAAGCGACTCATTAGATTCTGCACAGAGCAGAATCTGATCATTACAAACGCAAAGTTCCCCCATAAGAAGTTCCCCCATAAGCGCATACATGTTTACACTAGGTGTGAACCAACAAAGAATGAGAAGTCTAGAAAACGATGCGCAAAAAAAAAAAAAAAAAAACAGAAATTGTTCTATAAGACCCTAAAGAACATGAGGAAGGAAAAACAATGGCCTCTTAAATTTATAAAGGACAAGCAAGGCAAATTGCTTACTGCCCCAAAAGAAGTAATGGAAAGATGGAAAGAATATTTTTCAGAACTTCTGGATGGTGAGCAAGGTCAATCATCAGAAATGATAACTACTGGCACAGACGAGGAAACAAATGGTGATGAAGATGTCATAAAGATGGAAGAACTGAAGGCAGCACTGGAAAAAATCAAGATGGGCAAACTGCAGGACATGATGGCAGAACACCAGAAATGGTTAAGTACATAGGAGCAGCAGGCGACCTATTACTCCTAAGGGTCCTAGTGGCAGCTTGGTGCAACAAGACTGTCGTAGATTTTTGATAGGGGAATTAAGACTTGGGTTGGTCCCTTCTGATTAGATTTGAGTAAGTGATGGTCACAGTGAGAGATAGTAATAGCAATAGATTTCCACGAGTGAGATGGTAGACTGTGATAGAGGCTGTCTCTGAAATCGAGAAATCTTCTCTCTTTCACCTATCTTCTACGACAGATTTAGAGGAGTCAGACAGTCTAAACACATATATATATATATATATATATATATATATATATATATATATATATATATATATATATATATATATATTACATATATAGTTCTATCCACTCACGTGCACGCACATACAAGACGACAGTTAGACGTACAGACGTGGGAAAACTATAACAAATGATTATATAGATATTCTAGAACGAGCTGACCAACACGCTGATTAAGTTTAGGGCAGTTTAATTATCAATATAAACTTCCACCACCACAACATCCAAAATTTACATCAAATATATATATACAAGCATAAAGTCAATGAATCAATGAATTTCTACCAGAATGATAGACCCACCGTATGATCTTATCCCTCAAGGTATGCCCACAGTTCTGTTAGAAGAAAGTGATAGCCCCCAAGGAATCAAGGATACATTAGCGGTAATCTAATGATTTTCCCCTTTTAAAGGTATGAACAGACTTAGATATTAGTATGATCTATCCTAAGGAAAAGTATCTTGTTTGCAACAACAAAACTTGCATAAAGAAATTACAAAGTGGGTGAAATTGGGTATACCATAAAAAAATCACTCGTTCCTGCTTTCTCTCGGTTCATTCATCAGGGCCCTGTCTCACACAACCTTACCTAAAATCGTGCTGCTGTTCGCCGTCTGGCGCACGTTATGACACAATCTGTTGTATCGTTTGATGAAGTGGATACCCAGCTCTGCAGATCTTGGGTTCATCCAATTTGTCCGGGGAGCGTCCTCTTCAGGCGATAATTTTGTTCAGATTTTAAGTTAGTGTCACTTTATCAGTTCAGGTAAGAATTACCTTTCAGGCGGGCTCACAGGATCAGAATCGCGAGGTTTCCACTACTTAAGAACAATGTCAGGTTGGTAACTTCGATCAAAGGTAAAAATTCTTGGTCACTCCACAATGGGTAAAAATTTGTCGGAAAAGTTACTGTTTGTAAGCTATTACATGCCACATATGCTAAAAGTACTAGAGATTTTTTTCTCTGAAAGAATTAAATCAGGCTCACAGGCCCGTTACTTCTTTAAAATCTTTAAAGTTCTTGTAAAGGTTGTACACCATGTCCTCTAAGGAAAGAATGTTTTTGTTCTTCACAGAAATCTCAGTACTTAACGCTGTCAAAGTTTGGGTTAACCCAAGTTCACTGAATAAAGGAAAAAAAAACATATAAAATAATTATACATACTAGGTACTCGTTATAACTTACATTTTAAACTGCAAGCGTAGCGCTTGACTTATCGTTTAAATTCCCGTGAAGTAGTTATATTTAAAATCAATCATCATGAATTAGGAATACATACGTATCCCGTCAATACTCACTGATGTAGCATTTCAGTTATAAGTTAATTTTAAAATATATTCTCGTCTGATTATTTAGCAGTTAAAATTAATTCCTTATAGCTACCTGGTTTTAAGCTAGAATTTATAATTTATTCTGCTTTCCACTGAAACACGTCACTAGAAAATAATATATACAAAAAATCGAGGAAGTTGAGGGGAACTGCGGTAAGACGTGGAGTACAATGGATGGGTTTGAAAAAAAATGGAAAACAGGTGATTCGTCTTACGAGGACAAAAGACAAAGAAAGTAGTCTACGTTACGGCCACAAGGCCTTCGTCAGGAAAAGAAAGAAAGTGAAGGCTAGATAGGAGACATAAGAACTTAAAGAAATATATAAAAAAAAAATAAAATTAATAATAATAAAACCTAGGTACTTCCCTGAAGGCGAAGCATGGCTGAATAGGAAGTGACTTCTGCCCCCGGATGTACACAATACATACTAAGAAACTAAAAACTAAAAAACGAAACTGAACAAAAAACTACCCAAACGTAATAAAAGTGGGGACTGGAAATAGAAGAGGACAGAATGAGTAGGAGATAAATGAATATGAAATCACAATTCAAGACAAATTAGAAACCGTGTATATCCATACATATTATGGAGGATGGCATAAAAAGAGAAGAATAGGATAAGAGTGGAAAGAGTCAAAATAGAGCAAGAGAGGAAAAGGTGACCTCAGACAAAGGTGTGGAAAGTGTTGATCCTTCAGACTATCTGCTGACAGCACAAACTTTTGAAAGGAGACTTTTGTCTTTACTTGGAGAAATGGACTGCTCTGGGGAAAACCCAAGATCTTAAAGTTGTTGTTGTTGTTGTTATTGATCCAGCGGCACTTGGGCTGTCGCCCTTCGGCCCAATGCCATGTAGTGATATCTGCATGTTTTCGCAAGTTGTTCTGTATCTCCGTACAAGGTGTTCCACTTATCTGGTCTGGGAGGAAGAAGCATTTTTCTAACATCATTGAGTGCTGGGCACTCAAAGAGGTGGTGGTCAACAGTTTCATGGGGGTAGTTACATAGCTGGCACCCTGGAGGGTGTTGTGGTTGGATTCTGTTCAAGTGGTTGTTGAGTGGTATATGTTGTGTTCTGAGTCGAAAAAATGGTGCTTTGGTCCTTCCTTGTGAGATGGTTGATGTTGTCGTTAGGATCAGGACCAGCCATATGTCTGTAAACTTCTCTTCCAGTGTTTCCCATGGCCCATCTGTTCAGCCAAGTTTCTTTGTTTATTGTTCGTATGAGTGTTTTGGCTGTTTGGAGAGTTGTTGCTGTGAGTGGTTGTTCTTGTTTTGTTCCTTTCTTTGCCAATCTGTCTGCTCTGTCATTACCTGGTGTATTTGAGTGGCCAGGGATCCACTGCATAACTATTCTGATGCCATAGGAAGTGATAAGCTGGTCAGCGTCCTGGATTAGTTTGGCTAATTCAGTTTTACAATGTCCACTGCCTTCCAGAGCTTGTAGGGCAGACAATGAGTCAGTAAAAATGACAATGTTTTGAGCCTTTGAGGGAAAGGCATCAAATACAGTCTTCAGATGGTATACAGCTGTTTCCAGTGCAATGGTTTCAGCTTCATAGTTGGAGCAAAACTCCCCGCATGCATCAAACAGCTCGTCGGAGGATCCGTCTGGATAACATATGTAAACTCCGTAACCTGCTTTGATGGTGGCCTTAAATGCAGATCCGTCAGTATAGACATGTAACCATTCTTCAGGGTAGGCATCAATGGTTCTTTGTGATGCACTCATCAGACTGACTGGGTCGGCCTGTTTGGTTGTTCCATCTACTA
Organism: Oreohelix idahoensis; assembly: GCA_024509875.1. Taxonomy (NCBI): domain Eukaryota; kingdom Metazoa; phylum Mollusca; class Gastropoda; order Stylommatophora; family Oreohelicidae; genus Oreohelix; species Oreohelix idahoensis. The sequence continues at coordinate 535,767 of JAMPIV010014337.1, forward strand.
ATTTCATCTGTACTTCTGGTGTTTTTAAGTGGGTATGTGGTGGTAAATTCCTTACTACTTTCTGTATTTCTTGTCTTCTTTCTGGGAGGTGGTATCCATCTTGTATTTCATGGACATGGTGCAAGACTGACTTGTGCTTTATTCTTTGTTTGTGTGTCCAGTTTTCTACAAGGTGGCTGTTAGGGTGGTTTCGGTTCATTCTCTTACATCTTTCATAAACTTCTAAAGCAGCTTTATCTCTCCGTAAACTGGGGGGTTCCATATTTGTATGTATTTCACATGCAGCAGTTGGCGTTGATCTCATAGCTCCACTGATTAGCCGAAGGGCATTGCTTTGCACTCTGTCGAGAGACTCCAGGTTTGTCTTGGAGCAAGTAGTAAGCAGTGAGTTATTATATTCTATCACAGAACGGACATAGCCAAGGTACAAGCCTCTCAGAGTATCCTTGTCTGATCCCCATGTAGTGCCAGCAAGCCTCTTCAATAGTTGTAATCGCCTCAGGGCTTTGTTCTTTATATTCTCAATATGGTTCTTGAGGTTGAGCTGCCGATCAAGTGTGACTCCAAGATATGTGGGATGTTCTTCTTTTGTCACTTGTTGTTTGTCTAGCCACAGACTGATATTCTTCTTGGCTACTTTATGGCTTTTGGTGAAGATAGTGTACACAGTCTTTGTATAGTTGACCTTTAATTTCCATGTTTTGCAGTACTCATGTAGTCTTCTAAGGTCTCCGTTTAGTCTTTGAGCTCCGCTTTCTAGATTCTCATGACTCTGCCATATCACCAGGTCATCAGCGTACAGAGCTTTTTTAGCTTTGATCTGGTCTGCTAAGTCATTGATGTAGATGAGAAATAGAGTGCAGCTCAATGAGGAGCCTTGTGGTAAGCCCTCCTCTAAGACTTCTTTAGATGAGATTGCATTGTTAATCTTTGTCTGTATTGTTCGATCAACCAAAAAATATTTTATCCAGTTGTATAACCTGCCATGTATTCCCATGCCAATCATCTTCATCAGGAGGCCTTTTCTCCATACTCGGTCATAGGCCTGCTGGAGGTCGAAGAAGATGGCCACAGTATGTTTCTTACTCTGGAAGCCATCATGAATTCTCTGCGTCAAACGGAAAAGCTGGTCTTCTGTGCAGCTGCTCGTTCTGAAGCCTGCCTGTTCATGACATAGAATACTGGAGCTCTCAAGGAACCAATAGAGACGTGTGTTTATCATTCTTTCAGCAATTTTCCCCAAGCATGATGTTAAAGATATCGGACGGTAGCTTTTGGGTTCATCTGGGGGTTTGTTGGTTTTTAAAATGGGGACAATATGTGCATTCCTCCAGGCTTTTGGAAGTTTGCCTGATCTCCATGTCTTATTGATCAGCTTGAGGATTGCTTCTCTCCCAGATGAGCCCAGGTGGAGTAGCATTTCATTGTGGATCTTGTCCGGCTCTGGGGACTTTCTAGGTTTTAATTTCTTCAGGGCTTGCTCTAACTCCTTCATGCTGAAATCTTCTTCGAATAGGGAAGCATTGACCGTTGAGGCTTTCTCTTTGTTTCCTTAACTGGTGTAGTTGTTTCCTGTCCAGCTCTGTGAGTTTACCTGCTCTATTCACATTGGCAAAGTAACGGTTGAAGTGTTCTGCTTTCTTTTGGTCTTCAGCGATTGTCTTCCTTCCATCTATCACTGGCTTTGGATTCATCCTTCTACTTTCTCCAGAAAGATTATTAACTAGTGCCCATGCTTTATTTCCATTCTGTCTGAGATCTAAGTTGGAGCACGTTTCTGTCCATTTGTCTTTTTTGGCCTTCTTGACTGTAAGTTTTACTCTGGCACATGCCTTATTGTACAGAATCTTTGCCTCTTGTGAACGTGTGGTCTCAAGTGTTGTTCTGGCTTTGTTTCTTTCAGATATAGTAGTTTGTATTTCTTTGTTCCAGAATGGTTTATATAGCTTCTGGCTGCCCCTTGGGATGGACTGCGCTGCTGCATTCAAGATTGATTTTGTTAGTTCTTCACTGAATGTTTCGACACAGTTGGTGTCAATGTTTTCTAGGAGGCAATCCAATGTTTCCTGGAATAGTCTCCAATTTGCTTTTCGAAAATTCCAGCGAGTTCTCTGCTTGAAACATGCTTTACTAGGGGTTCCTATAGTGGAGAGGATTGGTTTGTGATCACTTCCAATGTCATCCAGAACCTGAGAATGACTAAAATCTATCAAATCAGATGAGCAGATGGTCAAGTCAGGTCGGCTGAGAGAGAGGTGGGCCCTGTGCAGCAAAGTTGGTGGGGACTCTGTATCCTGTAATACTGTCAGGTTAGTTGTTTCACAGGTCTCTTCAATGTACTTTCCTGTGTTGTTGTAATCAGGGTAACCCCAACGGGGTGAGTGTCCGTTGAAGTCCCCTACAAGAAGGGTTTTGTGATACTGTGTCTTGTATAGTTCTGGTATGTTGCATGTTGTCTGAGGTGGGCTGTACACATTGTATATAGTATATTTGCCTCCATTGTGCCAGATATTGACTTTTTGTACATCTGTGGGATGGGCTGTTGTTAGCTGAGTGACATCTCCTTGTATGTCATTTCTGATGTAGGTTACTATGCCACGGCAACCAATGCACTTACAGGCGTAACTAGTGTATCCGGACAGGTGCAGGTCAAAATCTTTGTGTAAAGTTTCTTGTAGAGCAGCCACATGTACCCTGTGACTGTCTAGCAGTTTGGCAAGTTCAAGCTTTTTATTTCTTATACCACAGATGTTTAGCTGCAGAATATTAAGTGTCGGTGTGTTTTTTCCTGTGTGATCTGGTTTCTTTTTGCTCTCCCTCCCACTCTCCCTCTTCTTGGGGAGTATGTCTTTAGGGTTTTTTCCAGTAATCAATTTTTCGCACATCACAGCCTGGTTACTCACTGTCTGGCACGGACCTTGATAACCGAGGCGTCGTCCGATCTCGTTTGAGTTAATAAATTTTAACTTTGTCATCTTCATGGCATTGTGATGCTGGGGTGCCTGTGGATTTCCTACCGCCCCGGGTAGAAGCCAGAAGTGTACTGTGCCAGCTCTGGGGGAGATAAAGGGGGTGTTTCTGCCTCTCTCTGAGATACGTAGCCAAGGTAGGGCTCACAGTGCTCATTCCCCGCCACCTAATTGCCTGCTGGTTACGCCGAGTTCTCCGAAGCTCTAGGCATGTGACCAAGAGTTGAAGGCAATAGGATCGTCACGTCCTGAGTCTCTGTGCCTGTACGATGGGTTCCGATCTTCAGGAAGTAGTTCATACTCGTTCCCACTCCTAAGACTTGTTCAGTATCCATCTGGCTCCTTCCCACCCACAGAGGGCGTGTACGGTGTAGTGCACCGGATTTATTATCGAGGTTTACTCCTCTAGATCCGTTGTGTTTTGCCTGAGGATTCGCACCCTCAGTTACCAGGACTACCTCGGGGAGGATGTGGCTCTTCACCACGCACAACGATCTTGGGGTATGAGAGGTTTTGCTAGGCCAAGAGACTAACACCGCAATGGTCGCTCCTTTCATGAAAGAATTCACTAGGCCTAGGGTGAAGCAAGGGGGGAAACCCACTACCCATAACACCAACACATCATACCCCCTGTCTGTAAGACTTTGCCCAAGATCTTAAAGAAATTATCCTTATTGAGCAATTGAGAGAGTCCATGGCTCCAGACTTGAGAAGGTTTCTCATGGAACAGGGTGCAGAGAGGCTGGGTGGTACTAACGTTAGTGCCAGAACCCTGGTGACCGTATCTTCATGAGAGAAAGAAAGAATTTTTGCTGATACACGCTGTCTATCACGAATCAACTCTTGAAATACAGGAGAGTGGCAGCATTGTACTACAAACAACATAAAGATAAGTGCCTTGCGTTAGCACTCAATAGTTCATCCAACTATTGTACTAACGAAACATAAAATAATAGACTGATATATATATATATATATATATATATATATATATATATATATATATATATATATATATACATATACATATATATATATATATATATATATATATATATATATATATATATATATATATATATATATATTATATATATATATATATATATATATATATATATACATATATATAAACATTCCACAAGAGAATAAAAGAAAGAAAGGGGATGATGACAACACCCCAACCCCACCAGTAGTTACCAGTGTTCAATTAGTTATAGAAATATCAAAATATAGTTAGAGGGTAATAGTATTTGTATGGACAGAAGATCCATTGTGCTATTTAATTGTATGTAAATAAAACCATAAATTTCATTTTGTTGTTGGTCCTGACTCAGAAGATTCTGACTCAGGGCAAATAAATTGTATTATAACCTAGAACATAACATTCAGCCACAGACTTCTATAAGATATATTTTAGAATGTAGTCTGTTCGTGATTGTTGTATTGACCCAGTCCTATATATGTGTTAGAATTTTAAATGTATCTATTTTAAATTTGACTTACACTACATTATATATATTCATTACGTCAGAAATAGACTACTAGGCATGAAATGAGAACTGAATGTGTGTGTGTATATACCTTCTGGCGTCTCCAACCGAGTGGATATATGCATGGAACTGCGAGTCGAGCGAGGAGGGGTTATGCAAGGCGGCGTTAATCTTTGCGTTAATACTTGCCGCATTTTCGTGCCGCAGATCGGGAAATTGTCCGGATTGCTACAATTAGTGGCGTTAAAGTTAAAATATTACGTTAATTCAGAGCAGCAGTTTTCGTGCCGCAGATCGGTCAAAACATTAATGGTTAGTCTCAAGGACGAAACTAGGAAAGCGCGTTAGATTTTTACGGCGGGATCATTTTCTAAGCATTACCACTGCAAAAATTCAGTGCCCTGCTGGCGTAGAAGACGAAGAGAGGCATACACAACCGGGCGGGTTTAATTATTATTATAGGAGCAAAATCTACTGAATTTAGCAATTATCTCACAGATTTCGCTACAAAGGGCTACTATCAGATACCAGTCACAGAGGAAACTAAGCCTTTGCTGGCTTTCAACACCAGCGAAGGACACTATACGTTTAACGTGATGCCATTCGGATTACACAACGCACCAGGAGTGTTCACAAGGATGATGAGAAAGCTGTTAGAGCCATTGCACATTCCGTATATCCACAATTTTATGGACGATATACTAATTGCAACGGACACATACGAAGAACACATTGCTACGGTCGAGATGCTCCTCAGGAGACTACAGGAAACTGGACTCACAGCTAGACCTAGCAAATGTTTAATCGGCTTCGAAAAACTTGACTTCCTGGGGCACACCATTGCTCACGGTGCTATGTGGCCAGTTGCTAAGAACGTAGAGAAGATACGTGCAGCGAAGAGGCCAAGGACGAAGAAAGAAACGCGATCGTTCCTATCGCTATGTGCTTACTACCAGAAATTCATCAAAAACTTCAATGGCTTGACAGCAATCCTTACTGACTTTACGAAAAAGGGGCGACCGGAGAGAATTATCTGGGATCCAAAGTGCGAAGACGCTTACATCACGCTCAAGAAACAGTTGTCTGAATATCCAATTCTGCGACTGCCTGATATTACCAAACCCTTCGTATTGCGCGTTGACGCATCAGGTCAAGGCATTGGGTCAACTCTGCTTCAGGCGGGCGACGACGATGCGAACCAGCTATTCCCAGTGGCATACGGCAGTCGTAAATTGAATAAGGCAGAGCAAAACTACTCCACAGTGGAAAGAGAATGTCTCGCATTAGTTCATGGTATAACGAGGCACCATGAATACCTTTACGGAGTGACATTCACGGTGCAGATTTACCATGCCCCACTGGCGTTTCTCGGTGCTAATAAGGAATTTAATGCGAAAATAATGCGCTGGGCACTGCTGCTAAGTGTATATTCCTTTAAAGTCGAATACATTCCAGGTAAACAAAATGTTATGGCAGACTTCATGAGTAGGACTTGCACAGAGACCGAGGGGGAAGATGAGAGGGAAGAGAACAGACACCCTGAAGCTACGGATATAGGAAATTTATTTCCATAACGTAGACATGGCGTGCTTCCATATCTTAAAGGGGGGACGTTCTGTCACAGAGAGTTTTATGATCAATAAATTTTCTATATTCTTTTCTGTTTTCTACCCGTGTCCTCTATTTTATTGTCACTCTGTATCCTTTTCCCGTATTTTTCGCATTCGTTCGTTTGCGAAAAATATTTTCTTTCCCATTCTCACTTTACCGTTTTCTTTCTCATACTGATACGCATTCTATTACGCAGATGACCGTGCTGCAGGACGATAGAATATGTGAATACTCGTCTAGGCGGACAGAGATAGCAGCAATGCGTCTGTACTTTTCTCATGTCACGGGCGTTTCGTCAGGCTAGTTCCCGGTTAGAAGTGGAAACTGCCATCTAATGAGACATACCGTCTAGCATTTTCACCTGACACTAACGTTTCTCTCGGAGTGAAGTGTGATATGACACTCAGGCAGCGCTCTGGAATGAGACATATAGTCTGGGTTTTTCCATGACACTCACGCTCCACGGCCAGTTTTTGGCGTAAGGTGCAAAGACGCACGTTTTAGCAGTTATGAGCTAGCGTCTAAGGTACGTAGGTGTTAAGGAAAGGGGAGGCTATTGCGTGGTTTTGGAAATAGCGCACATCCTTTGTCTGGTTTAAGATATTAACCAGAGTTTGAAACTAGATTTCATTCGTACTCCTAAATCTGCAGTAGACAGATCGCCAGGCTAGAAGAAATATCTTGTGTATTGAAAAGTCTTTAGTTTCTGGGCAACATTTTGCCGAGTTCTAGACTACTATTATATTGAATGATTCTAGTTCGTGGTATTAATCTGTAGTTCTGTGCGGAGGTAAATATTATATACTAGATATCTAGTAATTTTGTGAAGTGTTTAAAGTGTTAAATCGCTTATTTCACTAGTTAGATTTTTGTGCAGAGGGCTTAAAAAATATAGTCCGTATTATTTTCTATAGATGGGTGTAAAAAAAATCGAAAAAAGGTGATTCGTCTTACGAGGACAAAAGACAAAGAAAGTAGTCTACGTTACGGCCACAAGGCCTTCGTCAGGAAAAGAAAGAAAGTGAAGACTAGATAGGAGACATAAGAACTTAAAGAAATATAAAAATAAAAATAAAATTAATAATAATAAAACCTAGGTACTTCCCTGAAGGCGAAGCATGGCTGAATAGGAAGTGACTTCTGCCCCCGGATGTACACAATACATACTAAGAAACTAAAAACTAAAAAACGAAACTGAACAAAAAACTACCCAAACGTAAAAAAAGTGGGGATTGGAAATAGAAGAGGACAGAATGAGTAGGAGATAAATGAATATGAAATCAAAATTCAAGACAAATTAGAAACCGTGTATATCCATACATATTATGGAGGATGGCATAAAAATAGAAGAATAGGATAAGAGTGGAAAGAGTCAAAATAGAGCAAGAGAGGAAAGGGTGACCTCAGACAAAGGTGTGGAAAGTGTTGATCCTTCAGGCTATCTGCTGACAGCATAAACTTTTGAAAGGAGACTTTTGTCTTTACAATCACTCATCAGGTTTCCTGCACATATGAGATGTTGGATTTCTTCCGTAGCAGACTTTATCCGGAACATGTTCTCACCTGTACTCTCCAACGTGTGCTCCCCATCTCTCGTCAGGAGGCCCTCATACCTCACTATAAATCCACTTCAGATAGAGTCAAATTAATCTTGACCCATCACCCTCACAGTACTGATGTCAAACAGATCCTTTTCCGCCACCTCCCTATCCTCCAAGCAGAGCCTGCGACCCAAGAAGTATTCGGTGAAGCACCTTTGGTGGCATATAGACGCGACAAGAACTTGAAGGATCTTCTTGTTCACAGCCGTCTCCCAAAGGAGAATGCCACTCACTTTGGCACACTACCCTGTGGTCGGACACGATGCAACACGTGCAAGTATGTCATCTCAACCCAGAAGGTGTCCTTTCCTAAGGCTACGTACACCATCACTAGTAGCTTCACGTGTGAATCGCGTAATGTCATTTATACGATCATATGTAAACGTTGCTGCAAAACCTATATTGGCCAAACAGGCAAACGACTTGGGGACAGATTCAGCCAGCACTTAAATGACATCTCTCAGCAAAAGTCCACACCAGTTGCCACACACTTCAATAGTCCTGACCAGCATGGTCCCATCGACATCCAGGTCACCGCAATCCGATCCTGCTTCTCTGACACTGCCAGCCGAGAACAGCTTGAGAACCGTCTTATCCACCGCATGGGGTGTCTAAAACCAGCCGGTCTCAACACTTTCCACACCTTTGTCTGAGGTCACCCTTTCCTCTCTTGCTCTATTTTGACTCTTTCCACTCTTATCCTATTCTTCTATTTTTATGCCATCCTCCATAATATGTATGGATATACACGGTTTCTAATTTGTCTTGAATTGTAATTTCATATTCATATATCTCCTACTCATTCTGTCCTCATCTATTTCCAGTCCCCACTTTTATTACGTTTGGGTAGTTTTTTGTTCAGTTTCGTTTTTTAGTTTTTAGTTTCTTAGTATGTATTGTGTACATCCGGGGGCAGAAGTCACTTCCTATTCAGCCATGCTTCGCCTTCAGGGAAGTACCTAGGTTTTATTATTATTAATTTTATTTTTATTTTTATATTTCTTTAAGTTCTTATGTCTCCTATCTAGCCTTCACTTTCTTTCTTTTCCTGACGAAGGCCTTGTGGCCGTAACGTAGACTACTTTCTTTGTCTTTTGTCCTCGTAAGACGAATCACCTTTTTTCGATTTTTTTTCACACCCATCTATAGAAAATAATACGGACTATATTTTTTAAGCCCTCTGCACAAAAATCTAACTAGTGAAATAAGCGATTTAACACTTTAAACACTTCACAAAATTACTAGATATCTAGTATATAATATTTACCTCCGCACAGAACTACAGATTAATACCACGAACTAGAATCATTCAATATAATAGTAGTCTAGAACTCGGCAAAATGTTGCCCAGAAACTAAAGACTTTTCAATACACAAGATATTTCTTCTAGCCTGGCGATCTGTCTACTGCAGATTTAGGAGTACGAATGAAATCTAGTTTCAAACTCTGGTTAATATCTTAAACCAGACAAAGGATGTGCGCTATTTCCAAAACCACGCAATAGCCTCCCCTTTCCTTAACACCTACGTACCTTAGACGCTAGCTCATAACTGCTAAAACGTGCGTCTTTGCACCTTACGCCAAAAAACGCCCGTGACATGAGAAAAGTACAGACGCATTGCTGCTATCTCTGTCTGCCTAGACGAGTATTCACATGTTCTATCGTCCTGCAGCACTGTCATCTGCGTAATAGAATGCGTATCAGTATGAGAAAGAAAACGGTAAAGTGAGAATGGGAAAGAAAATATTTTTCGCAAACGAACGAATGCGAAAAATACGGGAAAAGGATACAGAGTGACAATAAAATAGAGGACACGGGTAGAAAACAGAAGAGAATATAGAAAATTTATTGATCATAAAACTCTCTGTGACAGAACGTCTCCCCTTTAAGATATGGAAGCACGCCATGTTTACGTTATGGAAATAAATTTCCTATATCCGTAGCTTCAGGGTGTCTGTCCTCTTCCCTCTCATCTTCCCCCTCGGTCTCTGTGCAAGTCCTACTCATGAAGTCTGCCCCAACATTTTTTTTACCTGGAATGTATTCGACTATAAAGGAATTTACATTTAGCAGCAGTGCCCAGCGCATTATTTTCGCATTAAATTCCTTATTAGCACTGAGAAACGCCAGTGGGGCATGGTCGGTCTGCACCGTGAATGTCACTCCGTAAAGGTATTCATGGTGCCTCGTTATACCATGAACTAATGCGAGACATTCTCTATCCACTGTGGAGTAGTTTTGCTCTACCTTATTCAATTTACGACTGCCGTATGCCACTGGGAATAGCTGGTTCGGATCGTCGTCGCCCGCCTGAAGCAGAGTTGACCCAATGCCTTGACCTGATGCGTCAACGCGCAATACGAAGAGTTTGGTAATATCAGGCAGTCGCAGAATTGGATATTTAGACAACTGTTTCTTGAGCGTGACGTAAGCGTTTTCGCACTTTGGATCCCAGATAATTCTCTCCGGTCGCTCCTTTTTCGTAAGGTCAGTAAGGGGTGCTGTCAAACCATTGAAGTTTTTGATGAATTTCTGGTAGTAAGCACATAGCGATAGGAACGATCGCGTTTCTTTTTTCGTCCTTGGCCTCTTCGCTGCACGTATCTTCTCTACGTTCTTAGCAACTGGCCACATAGCACCGTGAGCAATGGTGTGCCCCAGGAAGTCAAGTTTTTCGAAGCCGATTAAACATTTGCTAGATCTAGCTGTGAGTCCAGTTTCCTGTAGTCTGCTGAGGAGCATCTCGACCGTAGCAATGTGTTCTTCGTATGTATCCGTTGCAATTAGTATATCGTCCATAAAATTGTGGATATAAGGACTGTGCAATGGCTCTAACAGCTTTCTCATCATCCTTGTGAACACTCTTGGTGCGTTGTGTAATCCGAATGGCATCACGTTAAACGTATAGTGTCCTTCGCTGGTGTTGAAAGTCAGCAAAGGCTTAGTTTCCTCTGTGACTGGTATCTGATAGTAGCCCTTTGTAGCGAAATCTGTGAGATAATTGCTAAATTCAGTAGATTTTGCTCCTATAATAATAATTAAACCCGCCCGGTTGTGTATGCCTCTCTTCGTCTTCTACGCCAGCAGGGCACTGAATTTTTGCAGTGGTAATGCTTAGAAAATGATCCCGCCGTAAAAATCTAACGCGCTTTCCTAGTTTCGTCCTTGAGACTAACCATTAACGTTTTGACCGATCTGCGGCACGAAAACTGCTGCTCTGAATTAACGTAATATTTTAACTTTAACGCCACTAATTGTAGCAATCCGGACAATTTCCCGATCTGCGGCACGAAACTTCGGCAAGTATTAACGCAAAGATTAACGCCGCCTTGCATAACCCCTCCTCGCTCGACTCGCAGTTCCATGCATATATCCACTTGGTTGGGGACGCCAGAAGGTATATAAACACACACAGTCAGTTCTCATTTCATGTATAGTATTGTATTTCTGACGTAACCCAAACAAGTTGTTTTATTTTGAATAAAAATGCTAGAGGAGAGGGGGAAAATGGCCGACTTGTGAAAAAGTTATAATTGACGATTAACAGTGACAAAACTGAAAATCTAAACGACAATGAATATGGCCATAAAAATCATATGTAAGGATAGCTTAGTGTCTCTTGAGCAATAATATGTTTTAATATACATAATAGTCCAATTAATAACCCTAATATTGAAATAATACTATATATCTACGAACGATAAGACTGTTGTTTTTGCTCATTCTATTTTTAACATTTTTTGGGGACGCAAGTTTAAAAAAGAGGCATTAGAGTGATTCAAATCCGATTGGTTAGTATAGGAGGATAGGAAGGAGGTTATTGGTGGGCTCAAAAGCTAAATATATTTTACAGACTCACTCCTAATATCTTTGGAGTTGTTTTTTTTTTAAATTTGAATTGAATAGCTAGACCCTCGCTGTTCATTGGGTCGGTCTAGTGATATTGGCAAAAAGCTTTCAAAGGCTGGTTGCCATTTGACACAAAATTGTTAATCTGCAAGCTGCGTTGAGAACAGTAGTGCTAAGAAGGAAAAACCTTGGCAGTCTGAACAGGGGCAAAGCTAAACTTAAAGATATATTAATGCTGATGCCAGTCAACGTATGTTTGTGATATTTTCATTGAATTGTGGTAAGAACGAATTTATTAACCTTGTTATTAACAACATTTGATGTATGAGATACTGCTTTATTGGGAATGTGTTGCGACTAAGTACATGGGTCCCCTAGCAGACTTATGCAGGGCCTGTGGTGTTGCTTACACGCAGTACAACTGACGGTATGAGTTGTTATCTCAGGTGAAAATGGTTGAAATGGGGTGGTCAGAGAGATCTGACCCTTTTTCTTTTATTGAATTATATCATGTATTAATTGTGGAATGAGATTGTAGATGTGTTATAAAGAATCATAACCTTGTTTCAGGGTTTTTGTTCTGGTACTAACGTTAGTGCCAGAACCCTGGTGACTGTATCTTAAAGAGAGAAAGAGAGAATTTTTGCTGATACACGCTGTCTATCACAATACACCAGGGACTGTGTCAGATTGGTCATTAAAGAGAATTTTTTCTGATACACGCTGTCTATCACGAATCAACTCTTGAAATACAGGAGAGTGGCAGCATTGTACTACAAACAACATAAAGATATGTGCCTTGTGTTGGCACTCAATAGTTCATCCAACTATTGTACTAACGAAACATAAAATAATAGACTGATATATATATATATATATATATATATATATATATATATATATATATATATATATATATATATATATATATATATAAACATTCCACAAGAGAATAAAAGAAAGAAAGGGGATGATGACAACACCCCAACCCCACCAGTAGTTACCAGTGTTCAATTAGTTATAGAAATATCAAAATATAGTTAGATGGTAATAGTATTTGTATGGACAGAAGATCCATTGTGCTATTTAATTGTATGTAAATAAAACCATAAATTTCATTTTGTTGTTGGTCCTGACTCAGAAGATTCTGACTCAGGGCAAATAAATTGTATTATAACCTAGAACATAACATTCAGCCACAGACTTCTATTAGATATATTTTAGAGTGTAGTCTGTTTGTGATTGTTGTATTGACCCAGTCCTATATATGTGTTAGAATTTTAAATGTATTTGTTTTAAATTTGACTTACACTACATTATATATATATATATATATATATATATATATATATATATATATATATATATATATATATATATATATATATATATATATATATATATATATATATTCATTACCCTAGACATTTAGACGTAGTCACATAATTAATAAATAAAAAAATTTAGAGCCAAGTGAGATCATAGGGGTGGTAGCAGAAAGGTACCCTGTAAATACTTAACCTTCAACTACTAAACTCAGGGGCCTACACAGCTGACCTCACCTGGTAGACAAATAATATTAAATAATAACATCAGTAACACCGAATCCACCACATATATTGGGGTCTCGCTCCCGGGATTTGAATTTCTCATAGCACCAGCTATATTGGGTAGATTGCTTCCGGGATTTTAATCTTCTCCTATTACATGTATAGGAATTTCATATAATAAAATTTAAAGTATTCTTTTGTGGAATTTAAATAGTGGATGAACTGTTAGTGCTTATAGTTGTTGTTTAGTCAGAGTTGTTAAGTTACCTTAGTATATTGTTAACGTTGCTTGATATAATATGGCTGACTTGGCTAAGTTCAGATCTGCTGCTGTGCAGACTGCCAGAGACATGAACATGGAGGGTCAAGTCTTGATTGACTATGTCCCCTCAGAATGTGATAAGTTCATTGCTAGGGAAGAACATAGGTTAGCTGAAGAGAGGAGAATGCAGATTGAAGATGCTAGGGAGATTAAGAAATTAGAGGCAGATAAAGAAATTAAACGTTTACAAATCGAGGCTGACAAGGAGGCTAGGGCCTTAGAGGCTGATAGAGAGGCTGAAATTAAGAGGCTCCAATTTGAAGAAAAGAAAATGGAGGCTGAAGCTGAAGCTAAGAGATTAGAGGCTGAAGAAAAACGACTGCAGAGGGAAGCAGAAGCAGAAGATAAAAGATTACAGAGGGAGCACGAATTGCGACTAAGGGAGTTAGAGTTGCAAGGCCATGCTCCTGAAAATGGTCACAGCCCCTCTACCTCTGATGCTACTGCTAGTCAGGGGGCCTCCAACTCAGCCATGGGGTTCCACCTAGATTATTTTGTTGAGAGAGATGATGATATTGAATCATATTTAAGTAGGAATGAGGTATTAGCTACAACCTATGGGCTAGAAAAGGAAAGATGGAGCCTGAAATTATCCCAAGGTCTTAGGGGAACAGCTTATGAAGTTTTTCCAAAAATGAGCAGGGATGACCAAGACAATTATGACATGTTAAAGCAGGCTCTTTTGTTAAGATACGAAAAGAATGGTGAATTTTACCGTAAGAAGTTTAGAAATGCCAAGCTACTGTCGGGTGAGACTTATCACCAGTTCTCTGCACGTTTAGAGACGTACTTGGAGAAATGGACTGCTCTGGGGAAAACCCAAGATCTTAAAGAAATGATCCTTATTTAGCAATTGAGAGAGTCCATGGCTCCAGACTTGAGAAAGTTTCTCATGGAACAGGGTGCAGAGAGGCTGGGTGAGTTACTTAATGTCACTGAGAGGTATCAGGCGGCCCAGGCAGAGGTAGCTGGCACTAGAAAGAAACCTGTAGAACAAAATAAGGCCCCTTATAACCAAAATAAGTTTGACCATAGAGATCAAGTTAACAAAGGTAAACCCAACTTTGATAGGCCAAGAGTCGATTATCGTGAAAAAAACCACAGTTCAATGATCGAAAATATGATGAAAGAAAACCTTTCAATCAAGGAAAGTTATGGTGTAAGTGGTGCAAGAAGAATAATCATGAAACCAAAGTATGTAATAGGAAACCTTCTAACTTTGCTGCAATGAAAACGGGGAACCAAGGATTAAAGGACAAATCCGCTGGACAGCAGGAACCTTATCACCCCCCAGTTTGTGAGGATGTTGTATGTAATGGTGTCACCATTAGGTGCCTGTATGATACAGGTTTAGATTTTGATTCAGTCGTGAGTTCTCACCTAGTGAACCCAGATCAGTATACCACAGAAACAGTGGAGATACAAGGGGCGACTAAGGAGGTAGCCTCCATGACACTTCCCATCGCAAGGATAACTGTAAAAACTCGCTATGTGGAAGGGGTAATCAAAGCAGCAGTGATTAACGAACCCATCTACCCTTTGATATTGGGGTGTCGTTGTGTCTTCTTGGGGACTCCCAAGAGACCTGCGATGATGACCACAGTGCAGACCAGGTCACAGTCAAAGAAGGAAGAAGATGAACCTATAAATACTCATCCAGAGGAGATGAGGAAGGCACAGGCTGAAGATAGGTCACTGAAGCCGTGTTATAAGAAACTCCCAAAATGCCATACCCCTCCTAATAAAGGAGAAATTTATATGAAGAATAAACTGTTGTATAGGAAGGCCGGAACTGGTTCAAGTGGTCACGAACAGCTGGTCCTTTCCTCTTCATATAGGGAAAAGGTGATGGAGTTAGGACATGCTATCCCCTTCAGTGGTCACATGGGGATTAGCGCCACAGGACAGCATATAGCTTGTCATTATTTCTGGTCAGGGATAACGGAAGATATAAAGAGATATGTAAAATCCTGTCCAGAATGCCATAGAGTAGCTCCAAAGCATTGGACTGCTCCAGCAACTCTAGGGGAAATGCCCATAGTGGGAACACCTTTTGAGAGAGTTTCCGTGGATATTGTGGGACCTCTCACTCGGACCAAGAGGAGGAACAATTACATCCTTACTCTGGTGGACACTTGTTCTATGTGGGGAGAGGCGGTAGCCCTGTTGTCAATCGATTCGAAGCATGTGACAGAGGCATTACTTACTATATTCACAAGGTTACGTTTCCCGCATCAAATCTTGACTGATAACGGCTCACAGTTCAAGGGGAAACTAACGGATGAAGTTTTCAGGTTGTTTTAAGCCAAGCACTTTCATTGTAGTCCGTATCACCCCCAGGGGAACGGCCAGGTAGAGAGGTTCAATGGGACTCTCATTTCTATCCTGAGAAAGCTGGCCCATGAAAAACCTGATACGTGGGACCAATTTTTGCCCGCTGCGTTGTTTGCGTACCGGGAAGTTCCACATAGTTCGACCGGAATGGCACCGGCAACCCTGTTATTTGGGAGGCCAATAAAAGGTCCATTGGAAGCCTTGTTGAGGACGTGGACCGATGAGAAGGCAGAAGAGACTGTTACCTCATCATATCAATATGTGAACGAACTGACCACTCGTTTAAAAACTAGTTGGAAACTGGCAAATGATAATTTGAGACAAGCCAGGAAAAAGCATGCTACTTATTGTAATAAGAAAGCGAAGGATAGGGATCTTGCTGTAGGGGAGAAGGTGCTTCTTCTGTTACCCGGCAGTAACAATAAACTTCAAATCGGATCGCAAGGTCCATATACAGTTTTGGAAAAGGTATCCAGAACAAACTATAAGATAGACAAGAAGGGAAAGGAAAAAGTCTATCATGTGAACCTTCTGAAGAAATATCTGGACAGGCAAATCCAGGATGGAACACACTTAATGGCCTTGTCTTTCGCAACCGAAATGAAAAATGACCTTCTCACCTCATTTGAATATCCACTGAAAACCAGTGAAACGTTTGCACAGGTGAAGATCAGTAATCACCTGACAAAAGGACAGAGGGAGAAGATTCAAAAGGTCCTAGAAAAACATACAGACGTGTTAACGGATAAGCCGGGGCACACAAAGTTGTTGGAATATGATATGAAACTACTAGACCCAACACCCATCTGTATGAGGCC
>JAMPIV010014338.1:0-117834 GCA_024509875.1 Oreohelix idahoensis
TTCGAATAAAGTACTGCATTGGGGGCATTTGTTTGACTCTCAAAGTCAAAAGCAGAACCAGTGACAGCGTCAAAGTTTTTACTATCAACAACATGATTACAGGCTCCCTCAGTTTCCTGTTGTACAGCATTAGCCTGCTGATATCTCTTTTTTTTTTGTGTTGAGATCTACCCCGACTATTATTACCTCTGAAGTTATCAGAGTTATTATTATCTCTGCAGTTATTATTGTCTCTATTGTAATTGTTATACTGGTTCGAATTCCAGTTTCCACGATTACTATCATGTTCACATTGATGCGAACATCTATTTGTTTGGTTCTGAGGTCTTCGGCAGGAATAACCTCTATTACCATATCCTCTTTTGAAATGCCTATAATTATTAGGGTGATAGTAACGAGTACTATCAGGTTGTCTCCAATTCTTCGAAGAAGAATCACCATGAAATTGATTTCCATGATTTTGACAGAAATTACCGCTACTCTTTCTATCAAAATTTTGTTGGAATCTACGAGCAAAGTTTTGACCATACGGAGCTGCCGAAGCAACTGGTAAACCTTCTTTCACCTTAGAGTTACCCATGGTTATGTGTGGGTGCGCAGTTACGTATTGGCAACAGAAATCTTCCATTTCTTTTATTGTTTTAGGTTTACGTTCATGAAGGAAAGCAAGGAAAGACTCATTGACAGACGACATGACTTTTGTCTCTAAGTATTAAGTCCATAAGTCCTTCATAAGTTTTTTCCGTCTTAGATAGTTCAACCCATCGTGAGAAAGTAATGCGTATTCTTGCAATTAACTCGGAGAATTCAACTCCATTTTCAGGTAACATGTTTTTAAATTGTAGACGATAGCCGTCTTCGTTAAGCTGATATTTCTTTAACAAAGCGGCCCTGACAACCTCATAATTGCTCTTGTCAGGTTCATCCACCATATTTAATATACTTAGAGCTTTACCTGTCAGTATCCCTGATAACTGATAAACATATTTTGCTTTGTCTATGTTATGAGCTGTACATGCTTGTTCAAATCTGTCCAGATAGAACATTATGTCATCGCTGGAAGGACTAAATGTTGGTAACTTAATCTTAAAAGTATCATTATTAGCCTTACCAGAAGATGAACCCTTGTTTGAATCATTACCATTACTCATGCTTGTCAATTTCAATTTTTCCAACTCTAAAGCTAAGACCTTTTCTTCATGTTCCATTTTTGCTTTCTCTTTCCTCTCATCAGACTCTCTCTGTAATCTTCTTTCCTCAGCCTGAGCCTCTTTTTGAAGTCTTTCATTTTCAGCTTCTTTTTCAAGTCTTTTATTTTCAGCCTCTTTTTCAAGTCTTTTATTTTCAGCTTCTTTTTGAAGTCTTTCAGCTTCTAGCTGTAGCTGGAGTTTTCTTTCCTCAGCTTCTGATTCCCTTTTTTGTTTTTCCATTTCCATTTGGAATCTTTTTTCATCCACCTGCATCTGCAGTTTCTTTTGTTCAGCTTCCATATGCAGTTTCTTTTGTTCAGCTTCCATTGCTTTATCATATCGAGCAGTTGCAAATTCTTCTAACTTATCACCAGTCTTCCCAAGCAATTTACCCTGCTCAATAAAGTGCTCAAATGTAGACATGTTGTCTAACATATGAGTCCAAAACCTGAAATAATTAACTAATTTATTTCAAACCTAAGTGTAACAAGTCTTAATTAAGCACTTGTATATTCACATCACATTATATTATCCCAGTCTCTGTGGGAAACAAGTCTCCAATCAAAGAACTTGTATATGAAATATCAGCACTCAATTCTTGATCATAAGTGCACTTCTCATTCAATAGTGCACGACACTATTCATCATTCATTTATCATCAGTGTAGTAGTAACAGTGCATTAGCATAGCCCATTAACTAATTACTATAACTGTAAACAATGACTATGTAAACACATGCAGAATGTATACATTGAAAATGTAAACAATACAAACAATGTAAACAATAACAATGTAAACAAAAACAAAGATCAGCAACAATACAAAAACGTTCGCAGAAATCAACTAAAAATAAAGCAGAAATTAATGAAATATCACAAAAAATGTGACGATATCTGCGATATAATTAAACAAAATACATGACACCACAGTGTATAAACAAAAATGTTGTATGAAACTAAATTATAGACAAGAGTAGGCTAAAAAATACAAACAAATCAAAACAAAACTAAAGAATGCGAAATAATAACGAAAACAATATTAAAACATGTCATCACAGCTAACATAAATAGCAACAGAAGTCGCTTAGCAAATTCCAGTATTGGAAATTTGCAAACCCTACAGAAAACGCTCACAATAGACGACCTCTATGACGTGGCATAATCTAACGGAGACACCACCCAACCGAGAACCCGCTGAAATATAAACATATAAATATACAAATAACATATAGACATACAACATATAGAATGAGATGATACACAGAAGACTCAGCAGAAGTATAAGGGCACAGTTTACATACAAACAGGCCACTTAACTTATAGGCTTCCAATCGTAGAACAGCAGAAAAAACGGATGTCAATCAACGTCCTAAAGAGCGAAGCTCCAACGATGATGGCACATCTGAACTGCTTCCACTGCTAACACGATGGTACAAGAGCTTCTGAAATACTGTGTGTTGAGTTGTTTCGGCACTTGACCTTCTAATCCAAAAGTAAGTTGATGGAAATCGGTACTTGGCCTTCTTCAGAAAACAACCCGTTTCAACCGGCACTTGACCTTCACAAAACGACAGCACTGGAACCTTGACAGCAGCAACTTGCTTGACTTGCGTAAAAGATAACAGCAGTCCGAGTTATCCGGCAACATGTAACAACGCCGGGTACTGTCAAATTCTTGTTTCCGTCAAAAAGTTGAAATTTTGACTTTTACCGGGCAACGCCGAGTACTTTGAAAATTTTGAAGATGTTGACTGTATTGAAGAATGTTAATTTCTTGAAGGATGCTGATGAATTCTTGTTGAAAATGAAGTGGGTAAGAGACCCCGTGTTTGCTGGTACCAGAATCAAACCAGCTTATGGCCACCAAATGATGCGTGATGCCATATGATGATGGATGGTATCCGCATGTCTGGTTTTGTGTAGTGTGCAGATGTGTTCAGTCAAACAATGTTCATACAAAAATAACAGGGCAATCCACATAGGACGTCAGTAAACTCACGACGTATAAAGTCAATGATTCTTGCAACAGCCGTTGACGTTTTTCTTCATTATTTATTGTGGACGCCACAGTGACAAAATGGTTACGCGAATATGTAGGCACATCAAACAGTCATTATCACAGCAACATCCAATACAGCAATAGACGGTAGACAGCATTACAATGATGAGTCAGATGCATGTTATATTTCATAGTGCTGTAAATGTAGTCAGGTGAAAAACTCCATCCTTTTCTATAACAGCCAGGAGATAACCAGATGTATGAGATCAGTTCACTCTCCTTAGTTTGACTTCAGCAAGACAGACACGTCTGCCGAAGTATAAATATGTCCTCAAAAATATCCTCTAGATAATAAAGGTTTTCCAAACCTAGTTCATTTAACAAAGTAGCAAGTAATGGTCCTTGGGACATGCATCAACCGATGCAGTACAATACAGCGACATGTGAGCTGGGAAAACATCTCGTGACGAAGGACTTTCGAAGACAGGCTATGAATCGAAATCGCTCACGACCCAAAATCGATAGAGATAATGAAAAAGTCAATTTACCTTGCTTTCATGAAATACACAGAAATATCACGCCTCCCGACATGTGGGAAAACACTAGAGGTATTCTCTCGTCTAAACGAAATATCCATAAGAGGACTACACATCCCTGACAGAACAAAAAAATAGCGGAGATCCCCTCTTCAACGAGGCATCTCTTTCGCCATTCAAATCGCTCACTCCACTAGTGGTGGGCGGAAATCGATCGACCAAAAAACACAAGACCAGTCATGCGCAGTCCAGCGCAAAATGACCACAGCTCAAAACTTAACTGCATTCAATACCAACGCGAGAAGACAAATGCTTACCGAGAAAAGTGACTATAAATTTCAAGCAGTTGTTGCCCTTGCGTTATAAAATAGATATTGTAATAAAACGATGTTGCGAGAATTTATCACGCAACAATTACTATATATCTATCCACTCTCGTGCCCGCCCATACAAGTGGGAACAACTATAAAAATGATTATATAGATATTATATGAACGAACTGACCACACCACTGAAATAAATGTAGGTATAGTTTATTTTTTCATAGTAACCTTACTTCTCACAACATATAAATATACATCAAAAGCATACACATAGTCAAAAAAAATCAAAGAATGCTACAATAGTGATAGACCCGTTTGTATGGTCCTCCCCTGGATATATAAGCCCACAATCCCCCGTTAGAAGAAAGTGATAACCCCAAGGAGTTACAGATGCATATGGTTGAGTCTATGGTTTCCCCCTTTTAAGGTATGGACAGACTTGATACTCTGCTTTTCTTAAGGGTAAATATTGTTAGCAATAACTTGCATCAAGGAAATTACAACGTGGTGACTCAAATCTAAAGAACATCCTTCAGTCTACTTTCACTCGGTTCTTTCATCAGGGCCCTGATATACTTACAATCGTTGCTGTGGTTCGCCGTCTGGCGCAAACTTTGGGACACTCACACATTTTATCTGTTACTGTCGTTTAATGAAAACAGATCCCAGCTCTGCAGATTTGTTTGTTGGTTCATCAAATGGATCTGGGGAGCGTCTGCTTCATGCGATAGTTATTTCAGACTAAAGTTAGTGTCACTTGACTCACGAGGTAGAATTAGGCTTAAACGAGCACAACAATGTCAGAACACGAGGTTTCCCTTAATTAGGAAGATGACCGGTGGACAACTTCTCTCAACAAATAATCTTGGTTCACCACACAGGTGTCAACAAGTTCGGAAAGTTAATGTTTTTTTTGATTTCTGTAATTTTTCTCGCCACAAAGCAGCATGTACATTAGAGTTAGTGTATAAATATGCACTGGCTCAAAGGCCCAGTATAAGCAGTTATTAGGTATGTCTCTGTACAAAACGCCGGCAAAGTTTGGGTCACCCCAGTATTCACTGAATAAAGAAAAAAACACATATGAAATATGTTACATATTATGTACTCAATATAACTTACGTTATTAAAATGCAAGCGTACAGCTTGATTTATCATTTAAAACTTCCCGTGCAATAAGTTTATATTCATAAAATTCATCAATCCTCATGGGGGGGGAATTAGGAATACATACGTATTCCGTCAACACTCATGAGGCATCTAGCATTTATAAGTTAGTTTAGAAAAATTATTCTCGTCTGATTATTTAACAGTTAAATTAAATTCATTAATAGCCGATTGAGTGTAAGCTAAAAATTATAATTATTCTGTTTTCCACTGTAACTCATCAGCTAGAGAATATAACAGACTTATAAATTATTCACTCTGCACAAAAGAACTCGGGAAATAAAATAAGCGATCTAACACTTTGAACACTTCGAAAAATACTAGATATAATATGTATATATAATATTTACCTCAACACAGAACAACTACGAAACTTAAACCACTTCGACCAAACTAAATGCCATCTCTATTTAACAGGAGATTCTTAGGAATCGAACGAAGGCTTGTTCTAGTCTTGACTGCGAAGTTTACTGAGTTAATTAAGTCTCAAACTCTCGTTTAAGATATATGAAAACACACACAAACAATGTGCCCTATTTCCAAAACCACGCAATCTCTCGTTTTTTCCTAAACACTTACGTAACTTGGACGCATGCCGTAAGTGCCACCGGTGCGTCTTTCACACCTACGTTAACAAACTGACCGAGAAGCGTGAGTGTCATGGAAAAACCCAGAACCATATGTCTCATTCCCCGAGCGCTGCGTGAGTGTCATATCCACACTTCACTCCGAGAGAAACGTTTAGTGTCAGGTGAAAATGCTAGACGGTATGACACCTAACCGGGAACTAGCCTGACGAAAAACGCCCGTGACATGAGAAAAGTACAGACGCATGTCTGCTATCTCTGTCTGCCCAGAACGAGTAATTCACGCGTTCTATCGTCCACTGACATCTAATGCAATAGAATGCATTTAAACGCTCTCTCTCTCTCTGACACGTTAATGTCATAAATGCGTTTACCCAGTATGAGAAAGAAAACGGTAAAGTTGAGAGTGGGGAAGCAAATATTTTTCGCAAACGAATGGATGCGAAAAATACAGGAAAAAAGGTAAAGAGTGATAATAAAATAGAGGATACGGGTGAAAGAAAAAAGAAGAGGATATGGGCAATTCATGATCAATAAACTCTCACTGACAGAACGTCGCCCCCCCTTTAAGATATGGAATCACTCCATGTCTACGTTATGGAAATAAATTTCCAATATCCGTAGCTTCCGGGTGTCTGTCCTCTTCCATCTCATCTCGCCCTCCATCTCTCTCCAATTCCTACTCAAGTCTACTCCCCAAAGTTTCCTTCCTCTGGAATGTCTCCCATGCGCGCTTGAAAGAGCGTCGCCGCTTTTGGCATTTTTGAAAGATTTCATGTGTGTGCAGTGGAATTTCCCTGCCACTATCTTCATCTTCGTCAGCTTTGGCGATCGTCAGGAGATAGTCGGAGGTTTAGCACCGGTCTTTAGAAAGAATTTCTTTAACAGATTTAAATTGGGAAGAGGAAAACCTTCTCCTTTCCTTGAATAGAGATCTGGTAGTTAGCCTTAGAAATATTTTTCAGGACGTTAAACGGCCCTTGCCATCCGATCCTCAGTTGTTTTTTTTCCACCCCGGTAAGGAGTAACACCAAAGCTTTATCTCCTGCTTCCAGTTCTTTTTCTTTCGCGACTTTCCTGTATCGGTTAGCGTGCTTTGTGCGTGCTCGCTTAAAGTTAGTCGTTGCTAGGTCCCATCCTAGTTTCAACCTATCCTTTAAATCCGACACGTATTTGCTTGCTGAGACGACTGTCTCATCAGCCTTCTGGTCTGTCAGCGACCAAAGTAAGGCTTCAAGCGGGCCCTTAATGGGTCTGCCGAATAAAAGCGTAGCTGGCGGAAATCCTGTGGAAGTATGAGGAGATTCTCTGTAGCCAAATAAAGCTGCAGGAATTCAAAGATCTCAATCTTCAGGTTTCACTTGTGCCAGTTTACTTAGCATCATGTAGAGGGAGATTCACCAACACCACAATTTACAATGCTATGCACCAACAAACGACAGCGATGAAGAGATCAAGGATGAGTTCTATCAACAGGTACAAAAGGAAATGGAAACTGTACCCAGGTACGATCTCATTATAGTAATGGGACACCTAAATACGAAAGTTGGAACACATAATAATTATAACGAAAGAGTAATGGGGAAATGCGGCAGTGGAACAGTAAATGAGAATGGGGACAAATTAATAAGCTTCTGCAGTAGTTATTAACAACCTGGTCTCATTGGAGGAACACTTTTTCAACACAAGAAGTGCACAAGTTAACATGGGAATCACCAAACGGACGAGACAAAAACCAGAAAGATCACATAATGATCAATGGCAGATGGAGACATGCACTACAAGACGTGAAAGTAAGAAGAGGCGCAGATGTGGGAAGTGATCACCACCTAGTAGTAGCAAGACTGAAGGGGAAACTCAGAGCTGCTGGACCAGTTGCAGTCAAACAGAAAAGATATAACATTACGAAACTTAAGGACCCCCTCAACAGAAAAGCGTTCATGGTCGACGTAAAGAGACGTAAAAGCCAGGAAAAAACAGAGACCGACGATGTGGACCAGAAATTCAACACCATCTCAACAATATACAAAGAAAGCAGCAAGTCATGCTTGGGATTCCAGGAAAGAAAGAGCCACTGGATAACACCAGAAACGCTAAACACCATAGCGAAGAGAAAGGAAATGAAAAGGAAGAAAACAGAAGCTAAGTCTCCCAGGTTAAAGGCAATATATAGTGAACAGTACAGTCAGCTGGACAAGGAAGTAAAACGTCAAACCCGTGCTGACAAAAGGACATTTCTGCATGACATTGCAAGACAGGCAAAAGAGGCAGCACTGAGAAATGAACAAAGCACAGTTTATAAAATAACTAAAGCTATCAGTGGAAAACGAGGTGCAAACAACATAACGTTAGTAAGAGACAAGCAAGGAAATCTCATCACCACAGCACAGAGGCAGGAAACAAGATGGGCAGAGCACTTCAAAGAAACACTGAATAAGGAACCACCAGAGACTCAGCTGAATGTTCCTGAGGCTGAAAGTGACTTAGACGTAAATACAGACATTCCACGAAAAGAAGAAATTATCACAGCTATCAAAGGGCTAAAAAATGGAAAAGCGCCTGGTCACGACAATCTGAATGCTGAGCTATTCAAGACAGACCCTGAACTAGCAACAGAACTATTAGAATCACTATTTGCACATGTCTGGGAAACTGAGACAACACCAACAGAGTGGAGTAAAGGAATAATTGTCAAATTGCCCAAGAAGGGCGACCTTGCAGACTGCAACAACTGGAGAGGAATTACCCTCCTCTCAGTTCCCAGTAAAATACTAGGCAGGATAATCATCCAGAGAATTTCAAAAGCAGTTGACCATAAACTGATGAAAGAACAAGCGGGCTTCAGAAAGAGCAGAAGATGTGCAGATCATATATTTACCCTCAGGAACATTATAGAGCAGTGCTCAGAATGGCAGAGACAGCTGTACATTAACTTTGTTGATTTTGAAAAGGCTTTCGACAGCATACACAGGGACAGCCTATGGAAAATTCTGAGGGCTTATGGAACTCCCAGCCGCATTGTTTCCATTATAAAAAGCCTCTATTCTAACTTTACGTGCAGTGTTGGATCGAGCAATGTAACTTTCGAAGTGAAAACCGGAGTAAGACAGGGATGCCCCTTATCAACAACATTATTTTTGACAGTCATAGATTGGGTGATGCGCCAGACAACAGAGGGCAGTCCAAGAGGTATTAGATGGACAACGTTTTCTACACTGGAAGATTTGGAATATGCAGATGACATTGCACTACTCGCGCATTCACACCAACACATTCAAGACAAAACCGATAGACTGAATAAGTATGGCCAGCAGGTTGGCCTGAACATCAATTTGAAGAAGACAGAGGTCATGACACTAAATGTGGGCAGTCCTGAGCCAGTAACATTAAGGAACCAGAAGTTAGAACAGACAGACACATTTACTTACCTAGGAAGCATAGTAACACCTGACGGCGGAACAACAAAGGACATTAACAACAGAATGAATAAAGCGAGAACAGCCTTTGCTGTTCTCAACAACATTTGGAAGTCTTCCCAATACAGCACAAACACCAAATTAAGACTGTATGAGAGCTGTGTACTTTCTGTGCTTCTCTATGGTGCGGAATGTTGGAGAGTAACAGAGAAGGAAATGTCGAAACTGTCCTCCTTCCACACAATCTGCCTAAGGAAAATTCTCCGAATCTTTTGGCCAAACACCATCAGCAACCAACAACTACTTATTCGGAGTAACCAGGAGGACATGCACACCATCATAGCTGGCAGACGCTGGAGTTGGGTTGGCCATGTTCTCAGAAGGGACCCTGATACCATCACAAGAACAGCTATGCTATGGACCCCCGAGGGAAAGCGAAAGAGAGGCCGACCAAAAACAACTTGGCGGAGAACTGTGGAAGCTGAGATGCAAAGAATGAACCACAGTTGGGGCACTGTACGAAGGATGACCGCCGACCGAGCAAAGTGGAATCAATTTGTTGCTGCCCTACAAGACGCCACTAGGCGTGATGGCCGCTGACTGATTTGACGATTGGCGGTTATGGATCAAAGAAGAAGAAGATGTTGAGATTTCCATTAACACGTTCCACGAGCACATTTCCGGCCGGAGTATAAGGCTTTGTGTAGATGTGTTTGGTCCTCAAGATCTTCACGATCTCATCCATCAACAGGTTTCGGTATGGAGATCCGTTATCCGTCAACACTTGCTGAGGGAATCCCAACCGAGTGAAAATCTGCACGAGGGTTTCTGCGACATGCTTGGCATCTGCGCATGTTAGCGGTATAGCTTCTGCCCACATAGTGCATGTGTCGACTAAGGTCAGGATGAACCTGTTCCTTCTTTTAGTCCTTTCAAAGGGTCCTAAAATGTCGATCACAACCCGTTCGAATGGTGTACCCACTATTGGCATTTCACCCAAAGAGACTGGGGGTGCCCGTTGCTTGGGTGGCACACGTTGGCACTGGGCACAGGATTTGACATACCTGATAATCTCAGTATTTACTCCTGGCCACCTATAATGAGTGGTTATCCGTTGGTTTGTGGCGTTCTGTCCCATATGTCCGCTGAAGGGAAGAGAGTGCCCCATTTCTAGGATTTGGCTTCTGTACTGTTTCGGTACTAGGAGCTGGTTGTAACCTTGGTCAGGCTTGCCCGTTCTTGCGATAAAGTACGCCATCCTTAGAAAAAATGTCCCCGTGCTGTCTGGGTTCCTTAGCCCTGGGCAGTTTCCTAAAGCAGGGTGCCAAAGTAGGGTCCTTTTGTTGCGCTTCTTTAAGTTCCATGGGTAACAACTTAGGCGCAGGCTCCCGTTCCTTCTTGGTTTGCCCTCTTGTAGTTACTGCTGCCACAATCGGCTCTTCCGGTTTCCCAATACACACGTATCTCCCGCCAAGTATGACTGGGTAGATGGGATCATCCATAACAGCCACTTTGATCACGCCTCTGACAAACTCAGAGTGGATCTCCACCAGTGCGATGGGAAGCGCTGTAGGTGCATCACTCTTAGAAACTCCACAAAGTTCGACGGTCTCTCCTGTCTGTTGACCGGGTTTAACCATGTGTCTGGCAACAATGCAATCATAAGAAAGCCCCGTGTCAAATAAGCAAGAAGTTTGAGAACCGTTCAAAATAACAGTACCTCGCGTTGAGGGTGTATCCCCAACAGGTTGGGAATCACTGTCAATAATTTCGCCTTGCGAGACTGTTAGCAAGCATCCTATGCGTTTCGGCTCAGTGTGCTCGCTCTGATCATTTGTCCCGTGCTCAGGGGTTCTCCCTTTGCCACCTTGTCCTTTCTGGCTGCGCTGCCATGAAGGGCGGTCGGGTTGATCAGACTGTTTACTGTGGTTGGGGTACTTGTTTTTGTAGAACTTGGATTTTTCAGGAGGGGGGTTTTGAGGTCCAGTTTCTCTGTGGTTATTTTGGTTAGAAGCCTGATAAGATTGGTCTAGATTATTCTTTCGAAACTGCTCCTCTGATGGTTTACGTTTTGTGGCCGGTAGTTCAGCCAGCGCATTGTGATATCGCTCAGACTTTTCTAAGATGTCTTCAAGTTTTTCTGCCCCCTGCTCAGCTTGAAATCTCCGGATATCAGCAGACAAAGTGTTCTTTTTTTGTTCTGTTATAACAAATTCCTCCAGATGCTGTCATTTTTGACGGAGTCATCTGTCAAGTTATTTGCTTATGTTTTTATCATAAGAATAATTGTGTCTTTACCTGCGATGTCAGGTTGATTAGGGGTTGTCTTCCCTTGTTTATTCATTCATTGTGTTTGACCTTTAGGGTCAAAGGTAGACAGTTCGGGCGTATGCCCATGGGCAGGTTTTTTTAAGCGGGAGTTGAGTTAGACTTCCGGCAAGCCGGGAAGTGTCCTGGTTTCTGAAGGGACGAGAGTCCATTGTGTTTTTCGGGGAGAATCTTCGAAGTGACTGCACTGGCAGTTTTCCCCAGTGAATCTCTGTGCGTTGGAATGACAGCAGAGTTCCTTGTTAAGTTCTGTGGACTCGGTTACAGGTAATACCGACTTTTTCCATTACTATGCTTTCGGTAGCAGAACATGTTAGAAGATTGCCTAGTCTGTGAACTGCAGCTCACCGGTCCTCCATTTCAGAACTTATATGTTGTGCTCAAGGTAGCCATCCAAGACTATTAGTCTTCATACCATCCAGAAATCCAGTGACGAAGATATATTGTGGGAGCCGCAGATTGGCGGCATATTTATGTCTACAATAAGCATTACTGCAGGGTTGATGGTAACCTGCTTATCAGAAGTACACAGCCGACGTCAGAACGAGGCCTGTGTTTTCGGCTATTATACTACAGCCTGATAATGTGCAATTGGCGGGGAATGCCAAGTTGCACCTATGTGTCAAAGTGATTAAGGTATCTGACGCGTTTAGTCAGTAATCCCAGGGCGACGCCACGAACTGTCCTTATTGAAGAACATTGTATTGACCATGCACGAATATTCAAATGTTTACCAGCTTGCTGAATGCCTAATGTATACCTATCGATTTCCGGTCAGCATGACCTTGTTTACAATGACTGTTCCTGTTGATACCATGTGTGTTCTCGTCAATAAATGTTTTGAAACGTGTCTGCAGTGTCCAAGCATCCTTGACTACTGCATGTGAGTGTATGGGTTGCAGGGTCTACATACATACGAGCCTAAAACACATTCGCGCCTTCATTCGCACCCACACTCAGTTCATCATCCGCTCGCACTACACACTTAACAACATGTATACTGTCTTGGGCCAGTGATCACCTCAACAAGAGAAAAAGTACAGTTACATTTTTGGTGGGCCAGTTACGTGGGCTCTTCTGATACATTTCTTGTGGACAGAGCGAGCAATTAACATTATTGATGACATTAATGTGGTCCAGAGAAATTTACATTTCATGGGACAATTTGCATGAGAAGGACAAGTACACATTACATTTCTGATCTGTGGGTTTAAGCTGGGACAGAGCGAGAAATTAACATTTCCGTGGACTTATGCTACATTTATTAGCCTCCAGTGTTGTCCAGAAATTTACATTTCTACATGTGCTACATGTCATGAGGAACAAAGTGGACAACTGAGAATAACACACATACTCACTTTCAAGTTTTGTCTACAACAGGACAGAAATAGGTCATCAACTGTTGACCCAGATAAACAGTGCTAGCATTTATGTTATAATGCTACATAAACCACAACAGGACAAGTACTGAAGTTAACATCTAGGCATTTGCTACGTGGACCACAACTGCAAGTCGAGTCCCTTTTTGTAAACGGTACCGCTGGTCGTTTACACGTTTCAGTCAACAACAGACTTTTCTACGCCCGAGCATTCAAGCTATATTGTTCGAGGTCAAGTGTTTGTAAACAGTACGTGGAAATTGTAAACATTCTATGTGCAAGTCCTAAGTCGAGAAGGTCATAGTAACTTTTGTTCGTGAATACCACTTTATGCTACAGTGGATTTGACATTCAGTGCGCGCTTGACATTTTGTTTCTGTGTTCGCAAGGAGCAAGTTAGTTACTTTAATATCATGTGTGACTAAGCTTTATTTTGCAACACATTGAAATATTGATTGCTATTTATGTTAATTGTACTATTTTTGTGTATTTTTCTTGTGTTTTTCTGCGGGTTTTCGGTTGGTGGGTCTTACAGTAAATATGCCACTTAATCGAGGGTTACTGTAAGCGTTCTGTAGGGATTGCAATTTTCTTAATTGAAATTTGCTAGCGACTTTTGTTGCTATTTTTTTTTTTTTAGCTGTGACGACATCAGTTAGTGTTGTTTTCGTTATTTTTCCGTTCTTTGATTTTCGATTAATTTTGTTTGTATCTGTTCTTCTCTCATTCCTTCCGTTTATTTCTTTACACCTTTTCGTTTATAACAGTGTTGCCATTTGTCTTGTTTATTTTTCGCGGTCATCATTACACATTTGTGTAACATTTTCTTTACTTTTTGCTGTATTGTTTATTTGACTTCCGCGAACGTTTTCGGTCATTGTTCTGTATTTTTGTCTTTGTATTTATGATTGTTCTACATTATTGTCATACACAGTCTACATACATATACTTGGTCATGTATTATTATTATTATTGATAAGGTACACTCTTCATATAGAGATTGTTAATAAAATATTATTATATAAGATATTTATACAAGTTCTTTGATAAAAGACTTGTTATCCTCAAAGATTGAGACAAGGTGAAATACATATTCAAGTTCTTTAAAAAAAAAAAAAAAAGACTTGTGCCCATAGTGAGTGGGATATAAAGGAATTATTTTCCACAGGTACTCAAGTGATTTTTTGTTACATTATAAACAAGAGGACCATACAAGGTCTTTGTCTAAGACTAAGAGAGTGAAATAAAGTGAAGTGAGTATACAAGTCTAGCATTTCAGACTTGTCTCCCATTGAAGTGGGATAAGGTAATTTGGTTAATTTTTTCAGGTTACTGATCTCATTAGACAGAATGTCTACATTGGATTTCTTCATCCAGCAAGGGTTGACCCTTGGTAAGTCTGGTAAAGAATTGGAAGAATATTCATCTGCTCAATTCGCCATGGCATTAAGGTCAGAAGAATTGAAAACAAAAGCTGAACAAAAGAAAGCAGAAGCTGAGAATTTAAGATTGCAGATGCAATCAGATGAAAGAAAATTCCAGATGGAAATGAGAAAACAAGAAAAAGAGGCGGAGGCTGAAGAGAAACGGTTAGAAAGAGAATTTGAAGAGAGAAAACAGCGAAGTAAAGTCGAGGAAAAAGATAGAAGCTGAAATTAAAAAAATTGGACAGAGAAGCTGACGAGATAAAACAGAAACTGGAAGCTAAGGAGAGAAAACAGAAGACTGGAAATGAGCTTCTGGATAAAAAATAATGCTCTTACTGTGAAGCTTCAACATGAGAATAAAGCTCTTACTGATATATTAACAGAAATGAATTGTGAAAATCATATGCTGAAGTGTAAAGGACGGCACTAATGGAAGATAATAAGAAACTTGGTGAATTCTCCGTTAAACAATCTCAACTGGAAAAGGAGAAAAATGAGTTAGAAGTTGAATTGAGCTTAATGAAGAACAATCTTCTTTGCAAAGAACAGGCTCTTATTGGTGAGCTAGAGCAAGTCAAAATAGACTATGAGAATGTAAAAGCTCAGGCCGGACAAGACAAGGAGTCTTATAAAAGAACAATTCTGGAACTAAGTAATGAGGTGGATCTTCTGCGAAGTACTGCTATAAAGAAGAGTATGGAATCTCTGGAGGAGATGAAGATGTTTAAGAATAGGAAGGATACTGAGATTCAATCACTGCAACTGGAGTTAACACAGTTGACAGCAAACAAAGAAAAAGATAAGAAAATTGATGAACTTAGGTCTACTCATCATAGTGCTATGGAAGCACTCAGACTTGAACTTGTTCAAGAGAAAGCTAAGGTTTTAGAAACTACATCTCAAAAGGAAAAGTTGAGTAGTAACGATCTTAGAGATAGAATAGTTAAAGAGAAGACTCTAACTTCACAGTTAGATGACTTAAGGTTAGAGTGCAACAGACTTCATGTTAAAGTCAACGAAAGTGTTCATGAAGTTGTTTCTAGAGAGAAAGCTGTTGCAGAGGTGGGAATTGCAAAACTTCGCAACAGAATTGATGGTTTATTAGATATTGTTTTGGAGAATAGAATGTTATCTACTACCAAGGTGAATAGATTTAGACATAAAGCTAATGATCAATATTCTACAAATGCAAAGAGCCAGCCACATGCACTTGGTGCTCATGGTAATACTAAGCAATATGGGAACAACAATTTTCGTGGCAAATATAGTTTCCCACGGAATTACGATACTGCCTCTAATGGGAGTTGGCGTCAGGCCAACAAAGGTAAATCAAGTTTCGATCACGGTGAGGACTTTCATAAGTGTCATGTTAAGATTCCTCAGGGAAACCGTGCATCGAATTCCCAGATTCCTGATAAGTGCGTAAAAGAAAACAAAACTGTTAGTACCCATCGTACTCAGCTCAGGCAGTATGATGTTAAGCACATTGCCATAGGCAAAAATAACAACAATTTGGCTAGGAAAGATAATCGTGATTATGAACAACACCAAAGGCGTTCATCACGTGGTAATTTCCCTTCAAGTAATTGGAGACAATTTAAAGGTCCTCAGAATTTTGGTTCTAATATTCATGGGAACTTTAATAAAAGTTACCAACCTGATAAAAGTTTTTCTTGCAAACAACAAAATCCATGTTTGTCTTACTTCCCTCAAGAGAGAATAGACTTCTCATTTCATGGAAAGGTCCATACACTATAGTCTCCAAAATTTCCGATGTCGACTATATCGTCGATGTGGATGGAAAGCATAAAACCTTCCATATAAATATGCTAACAGAGTTTATTGAACGTCCAGACTATTTGCAGCCTATTTTCCAGGCGACGGACGACTCTCCAGTCCCACATGGTCACATCTCATCCCTGTCCGTTATACAGGATGAGGAAACTATTTTTTTCTGACGTTAACTTACCTCTTCCTGCGATTCCACTGAATTCAACGGAATCGTGGAGGGACGTTACAATCTCTTCGAACTTGTCTTTTGAGGAGCAACGTCAAGTATCCTCTACGCTACAATCATATCAGGATGTCCTTACCGACATTCCTGGACACACAGATGTCATAGAACATGACATCATACTTACTGATCGTAATCCGATCAGAGTAAGACCATACCCAATACCTATTCATTTTCAAGCACAAGTCGAGAAAGAATTGGATGAAATGATTCAACTGCAAATAATTGAACCATCCACTTCAGCTTATTCTTCGTCGATAGTTATTGTTCGAAAGAAAGACAATAACATACGTCTTTGCGTTGACTATCGCAAATTAAATCAAGTTACGAAGTTCGATGCTGAACCTATGCCATTATTAGATGATCTACTTATTAGACTTTCTAAAGCTAAATTCTTTACTAAACTAGACTTGTCGAAAGGTTATTGGCAAGTCCCACTGACGGAACACGCCAAACCTCTCACTGCTTTTTCGACACCTAGGGGTCTGTTTCAATGGAATTTTATGCCTTTCGGGCTTATGAACGCCCCAGCGACTTTCGTGCGCATGATGCGACGAATTCTATCAGATCGTGCAGATGTCATCGCATATTTAGACGACATCTGTCTTTTCAGCGATACTTGGGAAGAACACTATTTGGGTCTAAAGGAATTGCTATCTACTCTACGTGAGCATAGTTTGACTGCAAAACCCTCTAAAGCTTTTGTTGGGTTTAGTGAAATTTCCTTCCTAGGTCATCGAGTTGGTCATGGTCTGTTGAAGACAGAGGACCAAAACATTTCGAAGATATTAAATATCTCGGTTCCGAAGACAAAAAAGCAAGTGCGTAGTCTCTTGGGATTGATACAATTCTATGGAAGATTCATTGAGAATCTGTCCTCCATTATGGCACCACTTTCATCGTTATTGAAAAAAGGTTCTCCTAATATGGTGCGTTGGTCCCAGGAATGCCAATCTTCATTGGATCAGGTTAAGAATTTGTTCTCATCTCATCCTATCTTAAGACTACCAACGATTGATAAGACTTTTGTTCTTCGTAGTGATGCCTCTTCCACTGGGATTGGAGCGGCACTAATGCAGGAATATTCAGGAACTCTGCATCCTGTAATGTATATTTCTAGGAAGCTAAATGCGGCAGAAAGGAATTACTCGGTTTTAGACCGTGAATTGTTGGCTATGGTTTGGTCCATTCTTAAGCTACAAAGGTTCCTTCTGGGCGCGCATTTCTTTATGGAAACCGACCAAAAAGCTCTTACGGCTATGCAAAGTAAGGATTTGAAGAGCTCGAGATCTACTCGTTATGCTATTGCTCTTCAGCCTTTCCATTTCACGGTGCGAGCTATCCGTGGTTCGGATAATGTGATGGCGGACATATTGTCCAGATGCCCACATGATTCCAGTTAAATCTTGTGTCCTAGTTTTTCCTGATACACTTTCAGACTTTTGTCTGTCCTTAATATCCTAATATGTTGTAATACAAATGTATTTGGATGATGTTTAGATAATTTAACAAATTTCATTTTGTCCATCCATCAGTGATATGTTGCTAATATAGCATTGTAATTCATGACATTTGTATATTGCTATAATTATAGTATTTAGTAATGATTGATATATGATTGGTATTGCCAGCAACTTAGGTTTCTTTAATGGTACCCCCTTAGTTTGTTTGGCTTAAAGGAGATATTTTCTCCTATGTTGGGAGATGATTTGTATCCTCTTCAGACGCTTTGTTTATGCGTCTATTGTACCTGATATTAGGTTCATTTTTTTTCATGAGCACATAAGTGATACTTGTGCAATCTTGCTCATGGACATATTAAAAAAAAAAAAAAAATTTCATTTTTTTTTTTACAGGGGGGTTGTAGTAATATGTTGCTGTCATTTTTGACGGAGTCATCTGTCAAGTTATTTGCTTATGTTTTTATCATAAGAATAATTGTGTCTTTACCTGCGATGTCAGGTTGATTAGGGGTTGTCTCCCTTGTTTATTCATTCATTGTGTTTGACCTTTAGGGTCAAAGGTAGACAGTTCGGGCGTATGCCCATGGGCAGGTTTTTTTTAAGCGGGAGTTGAGTTAGACTTCCGGCAAGCCGGGAAGTGTCCTGGTTTCTGAAGGGACGAGAGTCCATTGTGTTTTTCGGGGAGAATCTTCGAAGTGACTGCACTGGCAGTTTTCCCCAGTGAATCTCTGTGCGTTGGAATGACAGCAGAGTTCCTTGTTAAGTTCTGTGGACTCGGTTACAGGTAATACCGACTTTTTCCATTACTATGCTTTCGGTAGCAGAACATGTTAGAAGATTGCCTAGTCTGTGAACTGCAGCTCACCGGTCCTCCATTACAGAACATATATGTTGTGCTCAAGGTAGCCATCCAAGACTATTAGTCTTCATACCATCCAGAAATCCAGTGACGAAGATATATTGTGGGAGCCGCAGATTGGCGGCATATTTATGTCTACAATAAGCATTACTGCAGGGTTGATGGTAACCTGCTTATCAGAAGTACACAGCCGACGTCAGAACGAGGCCTGTGTTTTCGGCTATTATACTACAGCCTGATAATGTGCAATTGGCGGGGAATGCCAAGTTGCACCTATGTGTCAAAGTGATTAAGGTATCTGACGCGTTTAGTCAGTAATCCCAGGGCGACGCCACGAACTGTCCTTATTGAAGAACATTGTATTGACCATGCACGAATATTCAAATGTTTACCAGCTTGCTGAATGCCTAATGTATACCTATCGATTTCCGGTCAGCATGACCTTGTTTACAATGACTGTTCCTGTTGATACCATGTGTGTTCTCGTCAATAAATGTTTTGAAACGTGTCTGCAGTGTCCAAGCATCCTTGACTACTGCATGTGAGTGTATGGGTTGCAGGGTCTACATATATACGAGCCTAAACACATTCGCGCCTTCATTCGCACCCACACTCAGTTCATCATACGCTCGCACTACACACCTAACAACATGTATACTGTCTTGGGCCAGTGATCACCTCAACAAGAGAAAAAGTACAGTTACATTCCTCATGCTGTCTCTCCTTCTCTCGTTCCTCATGTTGTCTCTCCTTCTCTCTTTCCTCCCTCTCCTTCTCTTGCTGTCTCTCCCTGCGGATTTTGATTTCTTCCTCAATCCTCTTCTGCTCTCTAGCTTCAGCTGCTTTTCCTTCTGCTCCACCTCATATCTCTCCAGTTCGTCTCTGACAAAAGCTTTCGCTTCCTCTCCTTCCAAACCTTCTTCTCTCGCTTCGTCCCTGAGGAGTTGCCTAAGCTTCGTCCTTTCTGCCATAGTAAATAGCTGACTGAGACTTAGTTCGAGAAAGAAAAGAAGAAAAGATACACTGTGATAAAGACTGCTTTGTGGCTGGATGAAGTGCCACCACATTGATAACGCTGGTACTTGCTTCACCGTAACTGTGTGTATATCAGAGCACGTTGTAAAGGTGTATTGGTGTAACTGGTCAACTCTAATAACCGGGCACAGTGTCAGGTATACAGGTCACCTTGTCCTGGAACACAATGAGGCCCCGACAAGCATGCATTGTTGATAATGAGTGTTACAATAAATGTCAATACGCGAATGTGTAGACTGTTCTGTGGAGTTGACTGAAGGTGCAAACACTCATTCATGCGTATCTAGAAGTTACTGATGCAGACTACTGTGGACGTTTCAATAGTTTAATTTGACGCACACACTTGGACAGAACGGGTACAGTTACAGGCACACAGGTCGACATCAATAGCATGTTGTTGACCCACGGTGTACAATAATAAATTGGCATTCATGTTGAAGAAAGTCACAATGGAACGTCAGCATACAAGCATTCAGAGTTCCATATCTTATATAAATATTCATCAGGCCTTACTGACTGATCATGTCAGTTAATATACAATGTTCCCACCTGATTCCTAGACCGAACCTCTTTAGCATAAACGTAACTTGCACTCTAGCGAAGATTCCGTTAAATACAGTTCAGCCGATATTTCCTGAGAAAACGTTAAACTACCAATAGTAGGTTTCCCTTTCATAAGTATGATCTCTTTAACATCACCTGATAATAAGGGCGTCCCTGTTCTCTGGTAAATGATCAACATTAAATAGCATTCCAAAATGGCTTCTAGTCTTGTGAGCCTCGCTCACGATAATGATGCACAATGAAGCTTCAATAAAGATGCAGTTCATGAACATAACTGTTTCTATAACATTCAGCATATTCTTTCCTCATAGTTGCTGCATATATACATAATCAGTGCTGCTAGATAACATGTCGTTCCGACATACTGACATGGTTCAATTCATGTAGCTGTCTGCCCATATTAGGCCTAGGAATGGAAAAAGTTCGGTAAACAGTTCTTTACCTTGGCATAGGAAAAAACCACTAGCACACACAGAAACGCTCTTCTCCTCGCGTTATGGAATGAACACTAGGGAACTCATGGATTTAACCATCCCTGAAGAAACTATCTTCGTTCCCATAATCAAAAAGAGATCACAAACTTTGGGCAGGTCTAAGACATGACTTCCCGCCATAGGCTTCGACATCACCGAAGAACTCCTGTTACGTACATTTATTACCTAAGGGGGTAGTCTTCGGTCCTGCCAAATGTACGCACCAGTCTTAATATAGTTATATTATTTGTGCGTTCGATTGATTCACGCACTGACGTGCACAATGCAGTGTGAGTTGCTTTGGACGCACGGGTAACCTAGTTTAGGGGATTATGACGTCATGTTTTGTATGGGGCAGTACGGACCATGTTGATGTCCGTGGAATATTTCTTGTATTCGTGGCAAGTTGGTGGAAGCCATTATTTCTATTGATATCTATTGGTCTTCATGTCGAAGCCAATAGTGGAAGTATCATGTAAGTGTCGCCCCATTTCACATTGAATGTTTATTGAGTTTTAATTGAAGTATCAGGCCGCTCCTAGTTATGGTCTAGCGGGAATCCATCGTAGTATGTCATTCCTAGAATGGACAAACGGAGTCGATTGCCTTGTTTGAATTACCGTAGAGGGAGGATACCTACGAGGAAACGAAGTTAATTGATTTTTGTATGCTTCACATGTTTTAATATGCCGTTTTCGCCAATGCCAAAGTCATGGCATGGATTTTGTGGAGAGGTTAGTTAAAACCCAAATACTAACCCAGATGTAGCTTCATGTTTACGCCATTGATAGTATGTTTTGAACCTACGTGGTAGGAAGGAAGTCTTGGATCAAGACAGTCTTTTGTTGGATGAATGCGGGATTCAGTGATATGGGAATACGTATTTAGTTGGATTGTCCTCAGACAAGGTCAACGGACATTTATATCTTACTGTTTCAAACTTAGCATGAACATTACTGGATTCTTATTACGTGAATGTAAGGAAGGTGTTTGAAAGGGATCTACCGCTATACCTGACCACCATCATAGATGTACATAATTTTTGTCAGCATATCATTACTATGCATCCATGTTGATTGTCTCCGTCAAGAACATTGTCTCGTATTGTTGAACGTATACTGTCAATAAATGATGTTAAACTGTACCACCCGCCTTACAGTTTGCTTCAGTTCACTTCAGTTCACAGCAGGCCTTGGTGGATGTGCCTGAAGTTATGCATCGTTATCTGTTGAACTAATTTTGACAGTTTATTTGGATTCGCGTCTTATCAGCACGATCTTACACTCATATGTAGAGACCCTGCAGAAAAGGTCCTAACAGTAATTGGTGGATACATAAAGAGAGTGCAACAGTAATTGGTATGCCAGTGTGTCTTGAATTACTCAGGATTCAACACGGGAACTACCTCACAAGTTCCACAATAGTCGAAAATACGTGGATTTTCTAACAGTACATACTCCGGATAACGGCTACCAGAAGGTCAAGGTCGACAGTGAACCTCCACATCAAGTTCTACATGGTATGACTACGTTGGACCTCATCTTTTAGTCCTCATTACGTGCGAGCAGTACTCAAATACTCAAGGCGAAGTATTTCGAAGTCTCAAACGTACATCTACGGAGACGAGGCACACTTTTTTTTCTTGCACGCGAGATAAGTATTAACGTAGTATCGTTGTACGCTTTATTACGTTTAGCTGTGCCTCATGTGATTATGTCCACCTATATACTTTTCATGTTGCTTGTTCTGTGTTTTATATTCGTCGTGGGAGGTAGGGAGGTTGATCTGACGAACGAGATCCATCTCGAAGCCAATTCGGGCTCTTCGTCAGACGTTCTGTAGGGCTCAACTTGTAAGTTTCAATTGAGCGATAATTCCGGTTCAAGGCTAGAAACCTTGCCGAAGTTCCGATCGCTAATTGTTCCTTATGATAGTATCTGTTTAGCTGTTTCGTCACGTTTACTTGTTGTTTTTGGTAGTTATTTTTACTCGTATTTAGTTTTATGATGAATTTTGTTTGTATTATGCGTCCGTCTCACCTTTCCTGTCGTTCAGTTTTTTTACAAAACCTATGTTTTTACACCGTGTTGTCAATTGTCCTGTTGAGTATCTGATCGTAGTTGTCATCGTAAATTTTTACGATATTCTATTTTAGTTACACATTTCTATTTTTGTTGATTTCTACGATTGTGTCCACTCGTCTTTGATTATCGTGTCTTGTCGGTAATGTTTCTATTGTCTTTCACGTTGTTAATTTCATGACATTTCATTACATAAATTACTGTATTGATTATTAACATATTTCATAATTATATGATAACAAAAGATACCGTTCTAGGACAGGAACGACGTACACTTGGCAAAGTAACAAGGTTAATTAATTTACATTGATTAATTAT
The DNA here is from genome assembly GCA_024509875.1 of Oreohelix idahoensis. Classification (NCBI taxonomy): domain Eukaryota; kingdom Metazoa; phylum Mollusca; class Gastropoda; order Stylommatophora; family Oreohelicidae; genus Oreohelix; species Oreohelix idahoensis. Next base: position 23,159 of record JAMPIV010014338.1, read on the forward strand.
CATTTTATAAATCAAGAGTATTGTGACTACTTATATAGCATAATGTCTACCTGGGAATATTTTATGTCCCAAGCTAAATCCCTTGGTATGACTCCTGATGAGGCAACAGCTTTTGCAGTTGTTGAACATGCCACGGCTCAGAGGTTTATGGTATCTCATGTACAGTATCTCATTAATCTAGGGAAATCCCGTGGTTTGTATAAAGAGAAGCTCAGAGAATTCGTAGAAGAAGAAAAAATTAAGAACCTACTCCAAGACAAGGGTGTTGGCTACCCAACAGCTGTCTCTGTCACACACTCACTAGTCAACGGGTTCAAGCGCATGTTGGCTATTGCTGTTGAGACAGACTACACATTTAATGAAGCAGAAAGGATCAAGGATTTATTAAAGGAACAGAACATAAAAGTTTTGGATAAAAAAGTAGCAAATCTTGATTTGACTGATCAAGAGCTCAGGAATCTTCTATGTCAACAGGAGAAAGTGTCTCAGAAAAAACAGATAAATATTGAAAAATTACTCATGGAGAAACAAATGAAATATGATCAAGGAAATTATAATAAACAAAACTGGAGATCACGATCTCAGGGTCCACAAAACATACAAGGTTTTTGGAATAAGTCATTTAACCAACATCATAACTTTAATTATACAAATTATCGGACTCATCCAAATTTTAACTCAAGCAGAAACGACAATTTTGGCAATTTTAATGCAAATAATCAAAATCGATCGCGTCGGAGAGATAGATCGTCGAGTAATACGGGTAGACATTCTAATGTCGCTTTAATTGATACACAGGCTAACATTGAACAGGGTAAAGTAGCTGAAACTCACAATGCTATGTCTTGTTCTCTTGATTGTACCCAGGTGAAAGACTGTCCAGAATGCTCGACTCTTTTCCAGCCTAAGGCGATCACGACGCTGCGTTGCGGACATACCTTGCCTAGTCTACCTGTAGTCTGTACGGCCACTGCTGCGTCAGTACACCAAGGACAGGGCTCTCTTAAGTTTAACAAGGGATTTGTCAACAACATTTCATGCTCTCTCCTATTTGACTCAGGTTGTAGCACTGTGGGCGTCCGGACTTCGCTGATCAACCCAAGTTGTGCCACGGGCAGGGTTGTCAAGTGTGTGACTTTTGGTGGCACCGTTGAAACATTTCCCACTGCTATTATTGACCTTAATACACCATTTTTTTCAGGAAAGATCCAGGCATGTCTCCTTCCGAATCCAATTTGTGATTTAATACTTGGTCGCATACATGGTATTAAAGAGTGTACACCACAGCAAATTGCTGAATGGGAAGAGCGACATATTCAAACTGCAAATGCAGTAGTGACTAGAGCGCAAGCTACTAATATGTCGCATGATACACCTATTGAACCTACAGTTCATACCACTTGTGATGATGATGCTCCTATTTCACGGGAGTTGTTTGCAACATTGCAAAAGAATGATGATTCATTAAAAAAAAAATTTCAGTATGTGAACAAAAAGAATACCAGCAACAAACTTGCAAAATCTAGACATGACTTTATACTTAAAAATGGGATTTTGGTTAGAGTAATACGGGAAAAGGATTCATCCTTATGTTATCAGATCCTAGTCCCATCCTCTATGAGATCTCGTATATTACGACATGCGCATGACTCGCAATGTGCGGGCCATATGGGTTTTTTCGCGTACCAAATCCAGAGTGCTTTCGGCATTCTACTGGCCAGGCGTCCATAGGGACATCACTCTCTATTGTCGGTCCTGTTTGATATGTCAGGAAGTTAAGGTACGGGGTCCATTTCATGCGGCTCCTATTCAAGCTGCGGACATCCCGATTAGACCATTTGATAAATGGCTATAGACATTATTGGTCCGATGCTTCCATCTGCTAGAGGGCATACGCATATTCTTACGTGCATTGATATGTGCACTCGTTGGCCTGAGGCCATCCCTCTCAAGAACACTTCATCTGCCAGTGTAGCAGAGGCATTGATGTTAATCTTCTCACGCATTGGTTTTCCTCGGAAAATCTTGTCGGATCATGGGGTTCAGTTCATTTCTGAATCCATGTCTCAAGTTATGAAGACATTAGGTATAGACAGATCTCTTAGTTCTATTTATCATCCGATGTCAATGGGTTAATTGAGCGTCTCAATAGGACACTCAAGCAGTTGTTGGGTAAGATGACCCAAGACCATCCCCAAGACTGGGATCGGGTCATACCCGCTGCTCTGTTCGCGTATCGCGAAGTACAAAATCAAGCCACGGGGTTTTCTCCATTCCAGCTAGTTTTTGGCATGCAACCACGCGGTCCGATGTCGTTAATCCACGACTTATTGGTTGACGAGAATATTGAAGAGGAAACTCAATCCTCTTATGAGTATGTGATCTCTCTGAGAAAGAGAATCATAGATGCTTGTAGACTAGCTACTGCATCATCCGAACAAGCCAAAGAAAAAGCTCGTCTATTTGCAAACAAGTATAGACGTCTTCGCCAGCTTATTCCTGGTGACGAAGCTTTTGTATTACTCCCTGCGCACAACAATCGTCTTTTAATTACCTGGAGAGGTCCTTTCAGGATCATCTCAAGAATATCCGATGTCGACTACATCGTTGATGTTAATGGTAAACATAAAACCTTCCACATTAACATGTTGAAGGAGTATTACTCACGTCCTGATTATCTACAGTCAGTGTTCCAGGCAACTGACGATCCTACACCTCCTATTCAACACTATTCTAGTTTATCAGTCATCCAAGAAGAAGAATCTTCTTTCGATGATGTACAACTACCAATACCAGTTGTACCACTCCATTCCACTGAGAAATGGAATGATGTTACGATCTCATCTACTCTTTCGGCTGATCAACGTCAGCAAGTCTCTAATATTCTACACTCGTATGAGGATGTTCTCACTGACATCCCAGGTCATACGTCAGTCATCCAACATGACATTATGCTGACTGACGATACGCCTATTCGAGTTCGCCCATATCCTATCCCTTTACACTTTCGTGATAAGGTTGATAAGGAATTGGATGAGATGCTTCAATTAAATATAATTGAACCATCTTCATCACCATATTCTTCTTCTATGGTAATCATTAGGAAGAAGGACAACAATATACGTCTTTGCGTAGATTACAGGAAATTAAACAAAGTTACAAAATTCGATGCGGAACCGTTACCTCTTTTGGACGACTTATTGGAGAAATTATCTCATGCCACATTCTTTTCGAAATTTGACCTTTCAAAGGGCTACTGGCAAGTGCCACTCACTCCTAAAGCAAAGCCATTCACCGCTTTCTCGACGCCACGGGGTCTTTTTCAATGGAATTTTATGCCATTCGGATTAATGAATGCGCCAGCTACCTTTGTACGCATGATGCGCCGCATATTGTCTCATCGTCCCGATGTCATTACTTATATAGATGACATCTGTCTTTTCAGTGACTCTTGGGATGAACATATTCATGGATTAAAAGCTTTACTTTCTACCTTACGGGATTATAACTTAACAGCGAAACCTTCAAAGGCTTTTGTCGGTTTTCATGACATCTCATTTCTGGGTCACCGCATAGGTCATGGTTTCATGTATACAGAAGACAGTAACGTCTCTAAAATTTTAAACATCTCGGCACCTAAGACAAAAAAACAAGTTAGATCTCTTTTAGGACTAATACAGTTCTATTCAAAATTCATCCCTCATTTGTCTACTATAACTGCACCTTTTTTCGTCTCTACTGAAGAAAGGCACATCTAATGTAATAAAGTGGTCGCAGGATCACCAAACGGCGTTAGACTATATAAAACAATTTTTTTCAAATGCACCTTTTTTTGAGGTTGCCTAACAAAAATCTCACTTTCATTCTTCGCAGTGATGCTTCTTCTTACGCTATTGCTGCAGTTTTGATGCAGGAATATAACGGCACCTTATTTCCGGTGATGTACGTGTCCAGAAAACTTACGGAGAGCGAACTCAAATACTCCGTTCTTGATAAAGAGCTCCTCGCATTAGTGTGGGCAATCACAAAACTGGAACGTTACCTCCTCGGTTCACATTTTGTGGTGGAATCTGACCAGAAAGCTCTTACCGCACTGAATACAAAGAACGTTAAATCATCCACGTCAGCGCGTTACGCTATAGCGCTTCAACCATTCAATTTTGAATCTATTTAATTGATTATGGATCACACACATACTAACTTTCTTAGTTGTCACGTAATACCTACATTCACGGGTCTTAGTTATGATATCTCACTGTTAGATCACTAGTCAACCGTACTAGTGTTAGAAAACATTAAGGTTGTTGATTCTTAAAGTGTTTAATTTTGCATTGCTTCATTTTTGCACATTGTATTTTCAATTTTTCTGTTTTATTGATTCTCTTGTCATTGATCATCATCAGTGTTGCTGTTCATTTTCATTTTTGAAATCATATGTTTCAAATTTTTTTTTTTTTTTTTTTGAAAACTTAGTTGAATTTTATTATCATCTTTTTTAATGGTTTTTTTTTTCATTTTTCATTTTCAACTTGTTTTTACTTCGAATATTACCACATCGTTCCAAAGTAGGTCGAGTGTGGATGTGTGCTTTAATGCATACTATCATTTAGTTATATTGATTTCGTTTAATATTCTTTTCTTAATATGATGTAACTTTATGCATTTCATATCTTGTTGTAGTTTTGACTCACCTCTCTCTGGTACTAAGTTCAAAAAAATTAATAGAATTAATTTTTTTAAGGGGAGGTAATAAGGGAGCTGTTACGTACATTTATTACCTAAGGGGGTAGTCTTCGGTCCTGCCAAATGTACGCACCAGTCTTAATATAGTTATATTATTTGTGCGTTCGATTGATTCACGCACTGACGTGCACAATGCAGTGTGAGTTGCTTTGGACGCACGGGTAACCTAGTTTAGGGGATTGTGACGTCATGTTTTGTATGGGGCAGTACGGACCATGTTGATGTCCGTGGAATATTTCTTGTATTCGTGGCAAGTTGGTGGAAGCCATTATTTCTATTGATATCTATTGGTCTTCATGTCGAAGCCAATAGTGGAAGTATCATGTAAGTGTCGCCCCATTTCACATTGAATGTTTATTGAGTTTTAATTGAAGTATCAGGCCGCTCCTAGTTATGGTCTAGCGGGAATCCATCGTAGTATGTCATTCCTAGAATGGACAAACGGAGTCGATTGCCTTGTTTGAATTACCGTAGAGGGAGGATACCTACGAGGAAACGAAGTTAATTGATTTTTGTATGCTTCACATGTTTTAATATGCCGTTTTCGCCAATGCCAAAGTCATGGCATGGATTTTGTGGAGAGGTTAGTTAAAACCCAAATACTAACCCAGATGTAGTTTCATGTTTACGCCATTGATAGTATGTTTTGAACCTACGTGGTAGGAAGGAAGTCTTGGATCAAGACAGTCTTTTGTTGGATGAATGCGGGATTCAGTGATATGGGAATACGTATTTAGTTGGATTGTCCTCAGACAAGGTCAACGGACATTTATATCTTACTGTTTCAAACTTAGCATGAACATTACTGGATTCTTATTACGTGAATGTAAGGAAGGTGTTTGAAAGGGATCTACCGCTATACCTGACCACCATCATAGATGTACATAATTTTTGTCAGCGTATCATTACTATGCATCCATGTTGATTGTCTCCGTCAAGAACATTGTCTCGTATTGTTGAACGTATACTGTCAATAAATGATGTTAAACTGTACCACCCGCCTTACAGTTTGCTTCAGTTCACTTCAGTTCACAGCAGGCCTTGGTGGATGTGCCTGAAGTTATGCATCGTTATCTGTTGAACTAATTTTGACAGTTTATTTGGATTCGCATCTTATCAGCACGATCTTACCGTCATATGTAGAGACCCTGCAGAAAAGGTCCTAACAGTAATTGGTGGATACATAAAGAGAGTGCAACAACTCCCTAACGTATCTTCATACGCCGAAAAGCACCTGACCCCAAAATATAGTACAAGGAAAATAGTCCGACATAGACATACAAAGATAACCCGATATAAGACCGAATCGTCTCCAACAGACACTGAGTAAACATAGACTCGGACCATAAACATCCCTGCATAAATCTAAGCAAGAATAATCTGTTTTCTGTCCGAACAAAGAATAGATCAAGGGAGTCTAGATCCATCCGCCAAATCGATATTCAAGAGAGATCACCCACACAACAAAAGTATCAATTAATCATGGGTGATATAACTTTGACCATGAAAGCATTTCAAAATAAATACTGTTCATATCAAATAGTCATACAATACATTTGTATGCCTACCTACCTACAGTAATCCGTGCGTCGCATAATTCCATACAAAAGAATATGTGCGCAACACACTGGTTCCTAACACTTGCGAGAAAATACCAAAAAAAAAGATGATATACTTTAACCTGGGATACCTCCTCCAAAAATATAGTGTCTAACTATCGCTGCTATTAATCGGCAATAAAGCACCTAATACAGACGACTACGCCAAATAAATGGTAGTTAAGATTACTCCCTGAAAAATAAGTTGCTACAGTGGAAACGAAATAATTATTGCAAAAATTTAAGGAGAAAAAAAAATCCCTTAATTTTTTAATCCACTATAAGTTCACCCCCTGAAGACAGTTAGGGTAAGGGAGGCAATTACAGGACGTATAGTCTGATCGCGCTCCTTAGCTTAGCTCAAAACCTACTTCTTCAGAACCCTGTGAATGTTATACACTCACAAACTTTACCAGCGTTTAGTATTACAAAATCAGTAATTAACATAATTTCCAATAAAATCAACTTGTAACTCAAATGTATAATGCTCAATAATGCTGTGGAAAAACCATTATTAGCCTTGTGGTCAGCACGCCCATAAAACAGATCGATATGTCTAGGGGATAGTTATTTTTTAAAATATAACAAAACTCCACTAGACAATCACACTCTTACTCTATATCAGAATACAGGATCTTACCGACGAGCTGATATTTGTCGTCTCGTCTTCCTATTCTAAGTTAAAAAACCGGAAACGAGCCCACATTCTTTCGTAGATTTTTTATAGGGAAATTAAGACTTGGGTTGGTCCCTTCTGAATAGATTAGAATGAGTGATAGCCACAGTGAGAGGTGATAATAGAAATAGAGTTCCACGAGTGAGATAGTAGAAATTTATAGAGGCTGTCCCGGAAATCGAGAATCTCTCTCTCTTTCCGCCTATCTTCTACAACAGATCCAAAGGAGTCAGACAGTCTACCAGAAATAGGTATATTACTATATATCTATCCACTCACGTGCCCGCCCATACAAGTGACGACAGTTAGACACACAGACGTGGAAACAACTATAAAAATGATTATATAGATATTATGGGAACGAACTGACCACCACATTGAAATAAATGTAGGTATAGTTTATTTATCATAGTAAACTTACATCACAACATATAAAATACATCAAAAGCATACACATAGTCAAAAAAAAATCAAGGAATGCTACAATAGTGATAGACTCGTTTGTATGGTCCTCCCCTGGATATATAGCTCACAATCCCGTTAGAAGAAAGTGATAACCCCAAGGAGTTACAGGTGCATATGATTGAGTCTATGGTTTCCCCCTTTTAAGGTATGGACAGACTTGATACTCTGCTTTTCTAAGGGTAAATATTGTTAGCAATAACTTGCATAAAGGAAATTACGTGGGTGACTCAAACAAAGAACATCCTTCAGTCTACTTTCACTCGGTTCTTTCATCAGGGCCCTGATATACTTACAATCGTGCTGTGGTTCGCCGTCTGGCGCAAACTTTGGGACACTCACACATTTTATCTGTTACTGTCGTTTAATGAAACAGATCCCAGCTCTGCAGATTTGTTTGTTGGTTTCATCAAATGGATCTGGGGAGCGTCTGCTTCATGCGATAGTTATTTCAGACTAAAGTTAGTGTCACTTGACTCACGAGGTAAGAATTAGGCTTAAACGAGCCCACAATGTCAAAACACGAGGTTTCCCTTAATTAGGAAGATGACCGGTGGACAACTTCTCTCAACAAATAATCTTGGTTCACCACACACTTGTCAACAATGTCGGAAAGTTAATGTTTTTTTATTTCTGTAATTTTTCTCGCCACAAAGCAGCATGTACATTAGAGTTAGTGTATAAATATGCACTGGCTCAAAGGCCCGGTATAAGCAGTTATTAGGTATGTCTCTGTACAAAACGCTGGCAAAGTTTGGGTTACCACAGTATTCACTGAATAAAGAAAAACCACATATAAAATATGTTACATATTATGTACTCAATATAACTTACGTTTTTAAAATGCAAGCGTACAGCTTGACTTATCATTTAAAACTTCCCGTGCAATAAGTTATATTCATAAAATCATCAATCCTCATGAATTAACAATACATACGGATTCCGTCAACACTCATGAGGCATCTAACATTTATTTATAAGTTAGTTTAGAAAAAATATTCTCGTCTGATTATTTAACAGTTAAATTAAATTCATTAATAGCCGACTGAGTGTAAAATTATAATTTATTCTGTTTTCCACTGTAACTCATCAGCTAGAGAATATAACAGACTTATAAATTATTCACTCTGCACAAAAGAACTCGGGAAATAAAATAAGCGATCTAACACTTTGAACACTTCGAAAAATACTAGATATAATATATATATATATATATATATATATATATATATATATATATATATATATATATATATATATATATATATATATATAATATTTACCTCAACACAGAACTATTACGAACTTAAACCACTTCGACCAAACTAAATGCCATCTCTATTAACAGAGATTCTTAGGAATCGAACGAAGGCTTGTTCTAGTCTTGACTGCGAAGTTACTGAGTGAATTAAGTCTCAAACTCTCGTTTAAGATATATGAAACACACACAAACAATGTGCCCTATTTCCAAAACCACGCAATCTCTCGTTTTTCCTAACACTTACGTAACTTGGACGCATGCCGTAAGTGCCACCGGTGCGTCTTTCACACCTACGTTAACAAACTGACCGAGAAGCGTGAGTGTCATGGAAAAACCCAGACCACATGTCTCAATCCCGAGCGCTGTGTGAGTGTCATATCACACTTCACTCCGAGAGAAACGTTAGTGTCAGGTGAAAATGCTAGACGGTATGACACCTAACAGGGAACTAGCCTGACGAAACGCCCGTGACATGAGAAAAGTACAGACGCATGTCTGCTATCTCTGTCTGCCCAGACGAGTATTCACGCGTTCTATCGTCCACTGATATCTAATGCAATAGAATGCATTTTAACGCTCTCTCTCTCTCTCTCTCTGACACGTTATGTCATAAATGCGTTTACCAGTATGAGAAAGAAAACGGTAAAGTTGAGAGTGGGGAAGCAAATATTTTACGCAAACGAATGAATGCGAAAAATACAGGAAAAAGGTAAAGAGTGATAATAAAATTAGAGGATACGGGTGAAAGAAAAAGAAGAGGATATAGGCAATTTATGATCAATAAACTCTCTGTGACATTCCTTATAGAGCCCAGGAACCACCATAGCAGTTGATACCTTGTAGGAAGCCTACATCAGAGCATAAATGTGCTCCTGTTGTTGTAGTTTCTATAGTTATTTGCTCTATGTAATGAGATTGCTAGCTCCAAGCACAGCCTCATGTTAGTCTCATCTTACGACATGCTTGAGGGCTAGGTCTTCTTTATCCCTTTAATTCCTGTCCAGTTCCCTCCCCCATGTGTTTTTCTGTCTTCCTCTACCTTTTTTACCCTGAGGGTTCCAGGATAAGGACTGCCTTGTAATGCTGTCAACGGGTTTCCTCAATGTATGAATTATCTAACGCCAGCGTCTTGTCTATGTTTGGTTCATTTTTATTTGGGAAAGGGGGGGGGGGGGAACCTTTACAATTTCTACAGTACGGTGTAGCCGGCCCTATACCCAATCCTCCTTAGTGGCTTTCAACGACATTCATTGTAGATTGCGGTGTTACTTTTTTTTTTTTTTTTGGCTGCTATTTCCTTATTTGATAACACATGTCCAACACATAATTATTTATTGTTAATTTGTGAGCTGCTGTATTGTTGCCCAGTGGCTTCTCGTTCTCTTTGGGACTGTGTTTTCCCTAACGTCATATTTAGAAAGTTGGTCTACATTATTAGAGAGTTATTTAACATTAACAGAGAGCTGTTCTAAATTACCATGGTTCAGCCAAGGAAGGAAGTTCAACCCACGCCAGCAGTATTTAAACATTTGTATTTATATACGTGTACCCCCACGTAGTTCCCCGGGGTCTCTGGTGAGACAAAGAAAAAAAAAAAGGATTACTACAGAAAAGGTTTGACATCAGCAAATTGAAGGACCCCCTTACCAGAAAAGCTTTTGCGGCCGACATAAAGAAACGATATCAATTTGCCAAAAGTCAGGAAAAGACATTGACTGATGATATAGACCAGAAATTTAACACCATTTCAACAATATATAAGGAAAGCAGCAAATCATGCTTGGGATTCCAGGACAGGAATAAGCAAGACTGGATAACACCAGAGACATTAAACACCATAACACTGAGAAAGGAACTGAAAAGAAAGAAAACAGAAGCGAAGTCCCCCAGATTAAAGCAACTATATAGCGAACAGTACAATCAGCTGGACAAGGAAGTTAAACGCCAAACCCGAGCCAACAAAAGGAATTTCCTAGACGATCTTGCAAGACAGGCAGAAGAGGCAGCACCGAGAAATGAACAAAGCACAGTATACAAAATAACTAAAAAAATGTGTATTTATATAGTATTAAATTGTGTACCCCCATGTAGTTCCTCCGGGGTCTCTGGCGAAACAAAGAAAAAAGAAAGGATTACTACTCGCTCGCTCAGGCATGTCGTGGACGATGACTAATATGAGGTTGTGGGTGGGCCTGGCAACCTCATGATGTAAAGCAGATTGCTTCAGAAACCGCCCCTGTAAAAGCATGTGAATGATTGGTTCAGGCTTCTTATAAGGGGGCCATCTGCAATAGTGGCTTCATATTGTATAAGGAGCAAAAGGGGAAATGTTGATGGCGGTGGTGGTGATGATGATAATGGTGATGAGGATGAGGAGGAGGAAGAAGAGGAGGAAGAAGAGGAGGATGATGAGGAGCAGGAGGATGAGGATGATGTTGAGGAGGAGGATTATGAGGATGATGAGGAGGAGGGGAGGAGGAGATGATGTTGAAGAGGAGGGTTATGAAGATGATGAGGATGAGGGGAGGAGGAGGATGATGATGAGGAGGAGGAGGATGGAGGATGAAGATGGATGATAATGATGGATGATGATGGAAGATGATGATGATGGAAGATGATGAGGATGATGACGGATGATGGAGGATGATGATGATGATGATGATGGAGGATGAGAGGATGATGGAGGATGATGAGGATGATGGATGAAGATGATGATGACATATGATGAAGATGATGAGGATGATGATGAGTATGATGAGGATGATGAGGGCTAGGTCTTCTTTATCCCTTTAATTCCTGTCCAGTTCCCTCCCCCATGTGTTTTTCTGTCTTCCTCTACCTTTTTTTACCCTGAGAGTTCCAGGATAAGGACTGCCTTGTAATGCTGTCAACGGGTTTTCTGATGATTGATTATGATGATGAGTATGATGATTATGAGGATGATGATGTATGATGATGATGATGAGGATGATGATGATTATTGTGTACCTTTTCTCTCTTCTTCACTTTCTGTGTTTTTACTGCCTGCAGAAGTAATATCTTGAATATTGCTATTGAAAATAAACCTACCAATGACAATACTTTACTAACACATCTTAATATTCTGCATCTTCAGACATCGAAAGTACAATCAACCACAGAAGCTCTCCAGCCATCTCCACGTGTATATATTAAAGACAGTACTAGTCACACCGCAACAGACACCGTGCAGTCAAGGCATACAGAGCTGACGCAGGAAGCTCATACATTGACGAAATCTCAGGATGTGGACTCAAAATCAACAACAGCTGAATCTACCACCACACCCGCATCTTCAAGTCACACAGCGGTTGACAGCGTAATATTACCATCTTCCACTTTCTTAACAAAAATAGAACATCTTCCAACGTCTGTCGGGAGCACTATTTCTTTTTCTACAAAGTCAGCCTTGATTCCAGAAAATCAAACGGTTAACGCCACGCAACTTTCTCAAGGTACTGATGCTTCCTTTCCAAGTACTGTACTTGTTGAATCTAAATTTTATTCCATGGCGTTTACTAACCACCACAGTCAAGGAGAAACCACTTTGTTGTCCCTAACATCTGAATTAGAAAGCTGGTCTACATTATTAGAGAGTCATTCAACATTAACTGAGAGTTATTCTAAATTGCCATGGAGTCAGTCTACGGTACTAGTGGATCATTCTTCAGAACATGTGAGCCAGGTTCAGCCATCGCAAGAAGTTCAACCCACGCCAACAGTCACTGTTGAGTCCTCGTTTTTATCAAGATCTGAGACAGTAGTTAATTCGTCAACCACCATACCCATTTTAGCAACTTCCACCTCTCCGATACCATCACAGACACCGGGTCAGTCAGAAGCATCTGGAAAAAGAATCAAAAGCGATTCACTTGAAATGACGGAGAGCGCAAAGATTGCTATTGCGGTTATCGTTACGTTTCTCGTACTGGGAGTGGTTGTAGCTGGAATTGTGGTGTACCGAAGGTATGATATATTGTTAGTTGACAAGAGTTTACTGAAAACTTTGCAGACAAACGTATAAACTATACAGACATAAACACTATTTTTAAAGCTTTACAGTTCAGATTTGCTTTAAACCACACTAAAAAAAATTTATACACTTAGGGTAATTCTGAATATTCAGGAAGGAATTATAGAAGATAATAAAATACATTTAATGTCAAGTCAATCTTATTATATTGCTCTGAAACACGGATAACAAATAAAACAACAACCAAGAACTTAAAGATTTTCATAGATGGGTGCTGGCACAGAATAAAAGGATTGAAAGGGCACGACAAGGTCGGCAGTATGGAACTGATAGCAAGTACCAGTGATCCAGTATGGAACTGATAGCAAGTACCAATGATCCAGTATAGAACTGATAGCAAGTACCAGTGATCCAGTATGGAACTGATAGCAAGTACCAGTGATCCAGTATGGAACTGATAGCAAGTACCAGTGATCCAGTATGGAACTGATAGCAAGTACCAGTGATCCAGTATGGAACTGATAGCAAGTACCAGTGATCCAGTATGGAACTGATAGCAAGTACCAGTGATCCAGTATGGAACTGATAGCAAGTACCAGTGATCCAGTATGGAATTGATAGCAAGTACCAGTGATCCAGTATGGAACTGATAGCAAGTACCAGAGATCCAGTATGGAACTGATAGCAAGTACCAGTGAAGTTCAGAGTTCAGAGAAGATGCTGGAGATGGATAAAACACATATTGAGGAAACCTACAAGGCAGTTCGTGTTCTGGAACCTCCAGGGAAAGACAGGTAGATGGAGACCAAAGAACGCATTGAGAAGAGAACTGGAGACAGTCTTGGGAGGAGGGGGGGGGGGCATGATGAAGATATGGAAAGACCTTGAGCTGATGGCACGTGACAGGAAGACTTGGCCATGTTTGTTAAAGGCCTATGCTCCGTGGGGATCTTAAGGGTAATATGAGAGAAAGAGAGAGAGGGAGAGAGAGAGAGGGAGAGAGAGAGATGCACTGAAAAAGATAGGCTTACATACGTACCTGTTTAATTTACTTTGAACTTATATATATATATATATATATATATATATATATATATATATATATATATATATATATATATATATATATATATATATATATATATATATATATATATATATATATATATATATATGAACTTATACATACATATGGGACCGAAGACGCAGCCAAAGTAATGAATGCAGTCAGCGGACCCATAGCTTGACTGCTTGCGTCAGTGTCAGCGGAATCAGAGCTGACCAAGACCCTACTCCACCTCCAAGTGGTGGTCCTGGAAACAGGCTGCATCACTGCAGTCTGGCTGAGAGAGTAGGGATCAAAGAGGGAAGGCAAATCTGGTCCCAAAAATGCCATGCTGAAGTCGGATGTGTCGGCCGAAAGGCGCAAATATCGCAGCTTCTCTGTAAATGGACACAACGCAACCAACGTCCTTTTCAGGACGAACGAGGAAGAAGAAGAATACACATATATATATATATATATATATATATATATATATATATATATATATATATATATATAATATATATATATTTATATATATATATATATATATATATATATATATATATATATATATATATATATATATATATGGGTGCTTGCGTAGAATAAGTTTAAAATGATAAAACAAGATGACTTATGTGGAGCTGATGACAAGAACCAGACAAACGCCAGTAGAAATAGAGATGAGAAGAAGACGCTGGAGATAGATAAGACACACATCGAGGAAACATGTTGATAGCTTTACTAGGCAGCCTTTGTTCTGGAACCCCCAGAGTAAGAGAGGTAGAGAGAGACCAAAGAATATATGGAGAAGAAGACCGGAGACCGACATGAAGGGGATGAGAGAAACATGGAAAGAGCTTGAGCGGATGGCATGGGACGGGTGGACTTGGTATATGTTTGCTGAAGGCCTATTCTCCTTTGGCAGCTTAAGCGTGGTGATGTACATTTTAATCTATCAAATTTTAACCGGTACTGACGCAGTCGATTGTGACTTTTCATCATTCGTCAAAATTTCAGTGAGTACAGAAAAGCAGGCCTGGGCACACTTTAGCATACCACAATCGGTGTTTACTGTTTCAATCAGGCTGCGGTCAACCAAATACAATTTTCCGTTGAAGCCAGTTTTACAGTTTTGAAACAGAAAAGGAAATGTCGAAATTGTCCTCTTTCCACACAATCTGCCTAAGGAAAATTCTCTGAATTTTTTTGGACCGAATACCATCACCAACCAAGAACTGCTTACTCGGAGCAACCAAGAGGACATGCACACCATCAGAGCTGGCAGACGCTGGAGTTGGGTTGGCCACGTCCTCAGAAGAGACCTTGACACCATCACCAGAACTGCCTTGCTATGGACTCCAGAAGGAAAGCGAAAGCAAGGACGGCCAAAAGCCACCTAGTGGAGAACTGTGGAGGCGGAGATACTTACTTACTTACTTAGTCGTTCCCCTTCTACCGTGAGGTGTAAAGGTTTGAAGAGAGAGCGCCAGACCATTCTATCAGCTGTCTTCTTCCTGGCCTGGTTCCATTCTAGTCCTCGGTCCTTCAAAGATTGTCTAATGTTGTCCTCCCAGCGGACTCTGGGTCTTCCTGGAGGTCTGGATCCCTGGCTCTTTGTTTCCCATGCTTGTCGTGGTAGCCGATCTTCTCCCATTCTGCAGACATGGCCAAACCATCCCAGTTGGGACTGTTCTATTTGGGTCTGCAGCGGATGGGATTTTAGGCCTTGACGGATCGTCTGGTTGCGGACCATGTCTCTTCTTGTTACCTCAACCACTTTCCTCAGATACCTCATTTCTGAGGTTTGGATCTGGCTTTTGTGGGTTGTAGTCATTGCCCACGACTCGCATCCATATGTCAAGACTGGGACATAGGTGGAGCGGTATACAGCCATCTTAGAATCAGTCCGGTTTTGGGAGGCGGAGATGCTAATCATAAACCAGAGCTGGGGCACCACACGTAGGATGGCTGTTGACCGAGCAAAGTGGAGACAGTTTGTTGTTGCCCTACAAGACGTCACTAGGTGTTATGGTCACTGATTGCTTTGTCAGTTAGTGCCAAGGACCAAAGTGGAGACAGTTTGTTGCTGCCTTACAAGACGCCAACAGGCGTGATGGTCACTGATTGCTTTGTCAGTCAGCGACCCCAAGGAACAAAGAAGAAGCAGAAACTGTAAATCAAAAAAATAACTCCACATGCGTGTGGTATGAAAAAGCATTTAAGGCACACAAAAATGTTTATTAATTGAACAACAAAAAGTACTTGTAGGTGCATGTGCCAGGAGAAAGATATTACATTTATATAATACTTTCAAAACTCAACCAGACCACGAGGTTTTTATGTTTGGACATGCGCCCTACTATAACCGACGGACCCGTTGTCTAGCGTGGGCCTCTCCAGAATGAGGCAAAAAAATTTTTACATTACAATAATAAGAAAATTTTTTTTTAAATATATATATATATAATATTGAAGTACTAATATTACAAAAGATGCATTAACTAGGACTTAATAGGATGGGGATTCCTACTGCATCAAATAAGTCATCAAATTCCGGTACGAATAACTCGGATACATTTAAAAACAAAGATTTAATCAGAGAATTAGAGGGGAAAAACATTAAAAGCTTTTATATATAACATATAATTATAATCAACCTAAAATCTTTCAACGATCAACCAGGGAGCCGCGATTGGTATCTTGTCAACCTCAGCAGTAAAGAATATAAGTGGGCCACTAAGTAATTTCTTTTTTTAACTTTACTTGCTCAACCTTACCTCATCCCTCGAACTTCTACTGATCAGTGGCGGATCTACATTTGGGGGGGGGGGGGGGGGGGGGGGGGGGGGGGGGAGAAATGAAGCTTGAACTCTTGGAGGGGCCCTTTTATCCAAAAAACATAGAAGAAAGTATTGGAGGTTGGAAAGAAACGTATTATATAGAAAACTTGAAACTTCATAAACAGTGAAGCAGCAAAATGACAAACGATATAATCTGTTTATCAGGCTTATTCTAGTAAATTACTGATATTATTTGACTAACTCTACAAAATATTCTTTTTCTACACCGGGACCCTGAAGCTCAAGCTTCATTAGCTTCATAATAGATCCGCCTCTGCTACTGATAACCTGTACCAACAAGAACTCTATGGTGATTACGATTTCCGACCATATATTTCAGGTACAACATTACTCACAGAAGTCTGAAGTCTTTCCTGACAAGTGGTGTTCGGTATAAGACCTACAAGAACGCAACTTATAAGGATGACGAGGTAGTGGGTGAAGTTGGAATAGTGAACGAGCTAACATAACTTGGGCGTAAGGCCTATGGAATTGCTTGGTTTGCCTTGCTTTGTACGTAGTGCTAATGTTAACGATTCTTTACCCAAAATATGTACGCCGTATAGCTAGGGCTGTGGAGACGGTCGTGTTTTTTAGTGGCGATGGAGTAGGTAAAAAATGTCCGAACTCCCAATTTCTAATTTTATGCCATACGACTTGTAAAAAAACTGTAGTCGAAGTCGGACTTCTAAAATTTAAGGAATCGGAGTCGGAGAATGTTTTGACCGACTCCACAACCCTGTATAAGTGTATATAACTGTACATATTTTGCAAATGTAGAGGATCGTAATGTGCTGTTTAGAATTTTTATTTTTGTTTGTGCTTTTCAATTGTCAGCCATCGCGATTCAGTGTTGTCACACTTTAAGTCGTTAATTCTATTCTGTATTCCACTCAGACATTTTAATCAGCAGGCTGGGGAAGTGGTTAGAATGGAAACAATCTTACCAGTAGTGATTCTCAAGCTGCGGGTCGCCACCCAGATTTGAGTCGCTGGAAACATTATGATGGGTCTCGCCCCTTACGTTTCTTTTACTCGAAGTTTTAAGCGGCATGCCTTTGACGGAATTCCTATATTCACTGCATGGGGTTGCCAGATTAACCAAATGTGAAATTTGGATCGTGGTCTTAAAAATCTTGAAAACCACTGCTATACAGTTTATAGATGTTTCCAGACTTGGCAGAATCAATAAAAACTAGTCTTCATGATCAACCGCACACTAGAATAAATTCTGCATTGTTGCATTCTGAGACGTAAATAAGAATCAGTGCAGGCTTTAAAGACATGTTATAGATATGGTGCACACAATAACCCACAACCTATGAATATCTGTAACTCTTGATAGAGTTGTGATAACCTTTAATGATGCCAACTCATGACGTTTCCATTGTTCAAGTTCTATAACCGATTACAATACATCTCTGAACATGAATTAGCTTCCCTTTTTTACTTCTTCTGCTGCCCGCCTTAGAGACTCAATCTCTTCTTTGTTGACTGCTTGCAGGTTTTCTTGAATATAATACGTTCTAATGTTTTATATAATGTTTCTTGTGTTTATATATTTAATTGCAAAACTTTTTAAGGCAAATAACACAAAAGAAACGGTAATAAATAATCGGAAAAACGATTCGATAGCCCCATGTACATCTCACGGGTCTCTTATGGGACAAATAAAGAATTGGCCTATGTCACGTGTGGGTTATGTAAGAGTCTGTCTGACGAGACCCAAGTCTGTGTGATGTCAGAGACAAGACGAAATCTGAGAGAGATCTGAGATGATAGACGAGAAATGGTGTTGATAGTGGATAGTGTGACTTATAGTTACCGAAGGTGAGAACCTATACTGACTCTCCCCTCGCCACTCAGTGACCTTTTATTCAACTACTGCCTCTTGCTCTACTTAGGAGATAAGGTTGTATTACACTACAGTGTATCCACACACCACAGTACGAGTACAAGTTAAAGAGTACAGGTACAGATAGGAAAGGTAATCTGATCCGTAAAAAGAAATTATATATATTTTATTAACAACAGAAAAAATACTCTGGTAAAAATAAGCATGAAATCAATCACTACAACAAAAAACTTCAGTAATAAGCAGGTATTAAATGTACGAGACACTCAAACCAAAGATTAGTAGAAAAATTGTTAGGAACACTCCCGGAAAAAAACCCATAGCTTCCACTCTCCCACGATTTTGGGGTGGATAAAAAATTACTAATCCTTTGCTGGAAAAACCCCGAAATAAAAGAACTGTACCTACATAACACAATCCCGCTGACTTGTCCCTGTCAGCAACACTGCTAATCACTTCACTCGATTAATTTGGTACAAAAGTTCTTAAACAATCTACCCTCCACTCAATTAATATGAGTGCACTCTACCCCAAAATCCTTCTTCGTTGGCACGTGTGCGTTGCCGCTTCACTGGGATAACGGTTAGCCGATGCAGAAATTTTGACCCTATCTTCTCCAGGGTAATTGCTGATTTAATCCGTGAATTGACTGCGCTCTGCTGTAAATCCAGGAAATCGGGGGTTGCGATGGCAACACTCAAGATAAAACAAATGATGAGGAATAATCCACCTTTTGTGTAATGGCCCACTACTACTGTAGTGTTCCTCACTGATAAGGGAGACGTAGCTTGGTAACGAGAAGTGGTGCAAACGGAGCATGGGCGCTCCACTTATTAGCTTGGTAAAGAGAACTGGTGCAAACGGAGCATAAGCGCTCTCTTATTAGGTGTTGGCGAAGTCTTGGTACTCCAAACAAAGGCCACTCATCAATGTACCCGTAGTAAGTGATGAACTAGGCACGCATGTAGTTACGTGCAACACAGCTGTAAAAGGTCGATAAATTGTGCGACCCTTTCTCCAGGAAGGTAATCAGGCCTAAGGCTTCAGCGTTGGGCCTGAATTAACCGGGGTTAGCTGTAAAGAAAATGCAAACAACTCATATATCATCGTGCTAAATAAACATAAATATTACAACACGTCACAACAATAAACAGGTCTTAACTAGATACAGGAAAAGCATACACGCCTCCCCTTATATTAATCTGATCAAGGCTGGACTGAACTGCAGTTTTCTTACTCTCCCTCGCTCACCTTCCGCTCAACAATAAGTGCAGGGCCGGTTTATTGTAAGTTTTGAATAACACTACACAGTCCTGGTGCCGCGTCTAATGCGATAATGATTTCAGGCATGTTTACAAATTGCCCTTCCCTCTCCCTCTTGGCGAGGCGTGACCTTAAAATCAGTCATGTCGGCTAACCCACCTACCTCTACACAATTCGCCGACTAGTTTAAACTGGTAATAGGGCGTTCGACACATTTAACATTACATACAGCAAATGAAGACAAATAGAAGTATGCGCTAGTTAAGTATACAAATTGCATTAAAAATATACATTAATACCCAAGTACGCACTTAGATGCAAAGTACATGTTGCGATGAAAAATTATGTACGCAAACCGCAACTGAGGCCAAAAAAGATTTCCCTCTCTCTAACATTCCGTTACATAGTTATATATATATATATATATATATATATATATATATATATATATATATATATATATATATATATATATATATATATATATATATATATATATATATATATATATATATATATATATATATATATATATATATGGCTCTTATTTGGCTCTTATAACTGGTAGTAGCATACAATCACAATAAAACTGGCTATAGCTTTAGATCTCTGGTTGAATGATTGCTGTAATTATCACATAACAATTTAAAAAAAACCTTTATGAAGGCTTACTCTGACTAATCACATATCCCAAGCACAGAATTTGTATTAAGTACCAATTTCTAAACTTGCTTACCGCAACTGTCAGAATCTCCCACTCTTATAACACTGACAAACAACATTTTTCTTTCTTATATAAGAATAAGTGTTCTTAGGTCAGTTTCTTGCGCTGATTTCAAATTTGAAATCCGTTTATCTCTATCACGTCGGGTTCTTAAGATATTTGTGAATATATATATTTTTGGGAAACCGTTATTTGCTCAGTTTCATATTTACTATATAACGTTTTAAAAATTAATAAAATGCAAAATAATTATACTTTTTATACTGCTAAAAGATGCACGACATATGTTACGTTATATTTCAAATAGTTACTGTATTTTGAAATAATTCTGAGTGAAATATGGCTTCTAGAAGTTGTAGAAATTCGCCTGATCTGTTCTGTTACGTGTGCGGATATTTTACCGATCGTGTTCACCAGAAAAACTTTACACCATTGCTAAAGAAAGCATATGAACTTTATTTCGATTCAAAAGTTGATGATGCAAATAAATCTTGGAAGCCAAATGCAGTTTGTTCGACTTGTGCAAATACATTGGCAGGTTGGTTACGAAAATCGCCGAAGCATAAGTCGATGCCTTTTGGAGTGCCAGTAATATGGCGTGAACCGACAAATCACGCTACTGATTGTTACTTCTGCTTGACAAATATCTATGGTTTCCCTTTTAAAACTAGAAAGTCTGTGGTTTATCCAAATACTGAATCGGTTTCGAAACCAGTGCCTCATGATCCAATCACGTGTCCGATCCCAGTTCCACCAGAACAATATCCGTTGGACGTGAATGAACCATCAGAAAGTGATAGTTTACCTGCTTTAGAAACTAATTCTGACTCGGATTATATACCGGTGAATGATGGTGTTCACTTAATTAACCATTCAGAACTTTCAGATCTAATACGTGATCTCGCTCTCACCAAAGGACAAGCGGAATTACTCGGTTCGCGACTCAAAGAATGGAATCTTTTAGCGCCCAATACTCCGATATCTAAATTTCGTCATAGACACAGAGAACTTGTTCAATACTTTGAGATGGATGATGACATTTGCTATTGCAAAGATGTAAAAGGTCTAATGGTGCATCTCGGTCATGAGCACATAGTCAACGAATGGCGACTTTTCATCGACTCTTCCAAGACTAGTCTAAAAGCCGTGTTATTGCATAATGGAAATTTATTTTCATCAATTCCAGTCGCCTACTCTGTTCATATGAAAGAAACTTATGACAATATGGCTATACTTTTGGCAAAAATAAAGTACAATGACTACCAATGGCGGATTTGTGGAGACCTAAAGGTCATTGCAATTCTCACGGGCATGCAGACTGGGTATACTAAATTTTGTTGCTTCCTATGTGAATGGGACAGCCGCAACAGACAGGAACATTATGCAAGAAAGGTGTGGCCTATCAGGGATCGTATGCAGCTCGGGCATAAAAATGTAATACACGAGCCATTAGTTAACAAAGACAGCATCATTTTACCACCGTTACATATAAAGTTGGGGCTCATGAAGAATTTCGTAAAAGCGTTAAATAAAACGAGCAAAGCTTTCACTTATCTTTGAGAAAAGTTTCCGCAAATTAGCGATGCAAAGATAAAGGAAGGTATCTTTGTAGGACCTCAGATTAGGAA
The DNA here is from genome assembly GCA_024509875.1 of Oreohelix idahoensis. Taxonomy (NCBI): domain Eukaryota; kingdom Metazoa; phylum Mollusca; class Gastropoda; order Stylommatophora; family Oreohelicidae; genus Oreohelix; species Oreohelix idahoensis. The sequence goes on from JAMPIV010014338.1 coordinate 45,251, forward strand.
AGTTATTGCAGACAAACAATTCGAGAACTTGTTACATGGTAGTGAACTTCGCGCATGGATGGCATTCAAATCGATCGTCGATAACTTTCTGGGAAATCACAAATCTGTCGACTATTTGCATATTGTTAAGCAGTGCATAGATGCATACAGAATTATGGGCTGTAACATGTCCCTCAAAATCCATTTGCTCGATTTGCATCTTGACTTTTTCCCTGACAACCTTGGCGAAGTCAGCGATGAACATGGAGAACGATCCCATCAAGATATCGCCGTAATGGAGTCACGTTATCAAGGACGGTGGAGTGTGACCATGCTTGCCGATTATTGTTGGATGCTTCATCGCGATGTACCACATGCCATTCACCGACGAAAGTCGACTGCAAAGAAATTCAAGCCTACATAACTGTTATACTTCTTGTACAAATGATGTTGTAATACTATGCGCTGTTAAAAAAACTTCAATTACGTATTTCTAGAGATCCCGACCTGATAGAGAAAAACGGTTTGCAGATTTAAAAACAGCGCATTAAAATTGACCAGAAAAACATAGAAATGTTAGAGAAAGAAAACAAAATTTTTTTTTTGTTAGCCAGTGTAATCAAGCAGGCAAGCTGGTGTTAAGTCTGCTACTGTCTCCCGGCAAGAATTTTAGGACTGAAGCCACGAGAGACAGCCAAGATTGCTTATATATAGTGAGAATTTGCCACAGGTGTTCAGCGTGATTTGAACACCTGCATAGGGGAGCAGAAAAATAACACGTAATAGTTACCCAGAGACTTTTCTAGGAGACCAGCTACAAAGAATTTGGTGCAACAGGGAAAAGAGGATTACGCCAGCGAGTCCCAGACTTTCCTGGCCATCAAAGCACAGGGAACTCTTTAGGAACAGTTTCCCGTGTCAAAGACCCGGAACATTTTCCCGCTATGTCTCAAACTGAGTGTCGGGCTTCTGACAAACGAACTCTAAAAACGATGCCGCTGTCCACGACAGTGAGTCCGGAACACGTCAGTTATCTCCTACCTACATTACAGAAACAGGGGAGTGAACCTATCAGCTTCCAGAATGACAAGTCAATTACCCCGCATGCATCTACAGAAACAAAAAGAAGTGAAATGGGCGTGACAAAATTCAGACAGAAAGTAGGAGGGATGGTAGTTCAGGCTAAGTGGTCAGAATTTATAATCCATGTTGCCACAGACTACTTGTCACGAAGTGGCTTTAAGTTAGAGTCTGTCTGAATACAGAGACAAGACACTAGTAATGAGAAAGTCTGAGGAGATAGATTTAGATGAGAATACAGTGAATGTGGAAAGACGAGACTTATAGCTTCGAGGGTGAGAACCGAGATTGACTCTCCCTTGCCACTTGCGACTTATGTAATAGCTACTGTCTCACCACCTCCGACTACCAGAAAGGAGATACGGTTTCACTAAATTATCCACAGACACAAATATACAGACAAAGCATATACGTACAGTATAGTTAAAGATAAACTGATCCAGTATAGATTTTATAGCTTATTAAAATACCAAATCAAAACCACAGAAAAAAATGAATAAAGTGCGAGTTCGCACAACCTGAAAAAGAACAATTTAAATGAAAGACACAATATAAAAAAAGATTCCGCACTCTCTTTCACACCTGGATGAAACAACTAAGGATTAAAGAAATAAACTTGGTGCGGGGGGGGGGGGGGGGCTCTAAGTAAGAGCCACCTCTCCTGACTACACGATATTTACTAACTAACACACTGTCTCACTGACGAGGTATAAATAAAATGTCTACACTGTCTTAAAAGCGCTCTAGGCAGTCCTACACAATTGACTAATACTCTACAAGCACTGCTACAATAATTGACTTTCCAGCGCTAACTCAAAGGCTGTCCTCTAAGTATTTCTATCTGAATCTACAGTTCCTCTCTAAACTCCTTCCTTTCGCCTCTGTCACGGTTCAGTGCTTCTCTGACGCTACCGTCTTCGTCTGAGGCTCAGATGAGTTGCTTTTCCGTCACACCCTCCTCTCGTTAGCATTGGGAAAGGTATGTTTTCCCTCTCTCCTTTCCTGAATACTGATAAAGAGGGTCTGGTTCACTACAGCGATATGTTGTTGCCGAAGGCTGTAGTTGGTTTCACTGCTGATGACAATTCTTCATATGCCGAGTTAACCCTCTCCGAGTTTAGGCCTTACTGCTTTATTATGGCAGTATTATAAGCACCAGGCAACGTGCCTGTTTGGTGTGCTTTAACGAGCTAACAGCTCCTGATTTAAAGAACCCGTTCCCGCTGAGGTTTTTGCCTCACTGCAAGAGAACTTCTTTCTTTCAGTGTTGCAGACGTACTGGGCGCCAGTACAAGCGCGAACCCAGGTTTCTGAATTACGCCGATGTCTCGTACCTCGTTCTCTCAAGAAGGCAAAGTCCGTGGTAGACTGAGGTCTATCTCTACCCTCCACCACCAAGCCGTGACTGCTGTAGAAGCAAAAAAAATAACCACATCTATACAAGTCAAAATTCCTAAGACAATAACACATTACCACCCCAAACTTCATCTACAGCCTGGTGTCCCCTAAATTAATAAATCTCTCCTACACACAAGCTACGCACCATAAATAAACAAATATTTCTGCCCAAGGGTCAAACTAATTTACAGTCCCCTCCTATCTCTCTCCCGCACCCATTTACCCCGCTGTCCATTATGTAAACCCCAGACGCGGCTGACCTGAATCTTTTGTGTGCGGGTCTCGCCTTTAGGCGTCACGACATTAGCTTCGTTGAAGCGAAAATCCCCCGGTACAGGATAATTTCCCAGCCTTAACTTCTTATTAAAGACTGACCCGGGAAGGTTATCAATTTAACACAATTATTAAACACACTTTTACTACACGATCTATGAAATATTAAATCCACTTCACCCCTGTCTCCTGACTACAAGACCAGTTAACACAACAAATTAATATACAACCATACCCGCGTATTTACACTACAAATTATCAATAATCAAATGTAGTTACACGGACCTCATAATTACATTACACCAAGCTTAGTACTTACACCGTTAAACGATCTCAAAAGCCGCTACACAAATCATAGATACTGCTACTTATTCATAGAAAAATTATAGGCCCAACTTACACTACACTCTATAGTTTCGTATAAATCAGCAATTGATGGCACTCCTTACTAATAAAAATTAAATTAAATCCCTGAAGAAAGCTTACTCTAACGTGCTAAGCTCTTACATAAAACGAACTTTCTACAACGCTAATTAAGTTATGGACATACCCAATAATATAGAATTTCTCGGATTGAGCAGACTATATGATGGCAGTTCTTCACGCAGAATTTCTTGGGACTAGTGAGCGCTAAAAGATTTTTGATACTCAATAAATAGTAGAAATATTCTGATGCAAAAACAGACGCGGTGAGTCATCGCGTCTGATACTAGCTATCAGGAACCGCTTCTAACCAACCTATGACCTATTATCATATCTGCACATAAATTAAATCGGACCCGGCCAATCATATCATAAGCTAACCTATGACTCATTGTTTACCATGCCAATTTATTTTTCTCACGCGCTGAAATAATACGTAATGTTAGGTAATCCTCTGACCTTCTAGCTACCAGAATAAAATAAATTTGTTCCACGTTAATCTGGGTAGTGCTTCTTCCCCATCCCTACAAAAACAGGGTAGGTGCAGGTGGTCGGATTTTCCTAACGTCCAAAAATTAAACCCCGAACTAATAACTATGAACTCGAACGCCTAATAACAATTAAAGAACAAAATAAGTTACATGGAAAAGAAAACTGGGGCGAGTTGAAAATAACAAATACAGTAACTCATCACACTACTACTCCCTCAAGCATGTCGTAAAGGCGACTAATATGCGGTTGTTCATGGCCCTTTCAGCCTCATCATGTAAAACAAATTGCTACAGAAACCACATATGAATGCGTTGTGCAAGCTTCCTGCAAGGGGACCAGATACAGTGGTGGCTCCATACTTCACAGGGAGAGAGAAGCAAAATGTTAACGATAACAATCCGATAACATTCAACGGTCCGACGATTTAAGAAGTGCATAACTTTACCTACTTGGGAAGCAGAATCGCAAAAAAAAAAATGTTCAATAAAAATTTGTAAATAAATACATAAATATAGGAATTACCCAGCACCCGTTGGCCAGAAAAGAACACACCAGACAACACAAAAGAAATGAAGAGATAAGCTTACCTCAGCCAATGATGCACTATTTTTTGGGGGTGCAAAATTGAATGTCCGTCCTTTCACGATTTATTTTCTCAACAAGGTGGTAGTGCCGTTTGGTTGATCCTTGATTCGATTCCCGGTAAGCTATTTTTCCCTCAACATTTTTACCTCTCTCTGCAGCTCTCATTTCAACTATGTTGTTCGGTGTACCTTTTCTTGCTTTACCGTGGGGGTTCCAGAACAAGGAATGCTTGGTAATGCTGTCAATATGTTTACTCAGTGTACGTTCAATCTATCATTAGCGTCTTCTTCTCATCCCATATTCATTTGGCACTTGTTTGGTTCTTGTCATAAGTTCCAGATTGGTGATCTTGTTATATCATTTCAATCCTTATATTTTACGCCAGCATCCATTTTTGCCAGTCTGTAACGTTTTTTTTTTTTTTTTTTTTAAGTTTTTTTTTTTTCCTTTCTCCGTGCGTCAAAGGATAATAGGACTGATTCAACATTTGAGTTGAAGTGTGTGTGTGTGTGTGTGTGTGTGAGTGTTTGTTTGTTTGTTTTTGTGTTTGTTGGGATTGATTTCTTTCAATTTTCATTGAGAGGCAAAGAAATTCATGACATATAAAAATTTTTAACTCGGCCGAAAATGACCCGATTATTATGAAATTTGGTGACAATTATGATAACAATATCCCTTTTAGAATTTCGAGTCTAAAATTTCGAATTTCGCGCAAAGAATTTTACTCCTTGCAGATGGCGCTGCATACAACTGTAATTCGTCTGCTGCAAAATGGCGTTCTCTGAAAAAGAAAACACAGCGATCAAATGTCTTCCACAAAACACAAATTATGGTGCGAAACAACTTCTTAAGGAGTTTCCAAACAAAGGATGAACTTTAGGCGGACTGACATATCTTTTGCAAAAGATAGACCAAACCGGCATTGTTGAACGTCGTAAAGGCACTGGCTGAACACGCACTGCGCTCACCAATGACAACATCAATACTGTTAACGATTGTGCAAAGTCAAGAAGGACGTCCGCAAACACATCCTTCCCAACGTCAAATTGCTTGTCAGATAGGCGCTTCTCAAAGATCCGTAGGCAGAATCATCAAAAAGGAACCTAAGTTAAAGTGTTTGAAGAAACATCGGGCGACAGTGTTGACTGAACGCAACAAAGAGTCACGGCTTTTCCGGTGTCAACATCTTTTGCGTCGCTTCCCAGAGCATAAAGTGAATTTCATATTTGTCACGGATGAAAAACTTTTAACTATTGCTCGGCCTACCAATAGTCAGAACGATCGGGTGTATGCACCGGTTGCCACCAGAAAGAGAAACATCTCTGCTAATCGGTTGCTGCAAGCAAAACCAACTTTCAGCAAATCAGTAATGGTTTCTGTTGGTGTCTCATCACTGCGCCGCATTGAAATTCATTTTGTTCAACCTGGTATCAAGATAGATGGCGGTTACTACCGCAACGAACTGTTGATGAAGTGCCTTCTTCCTGACAAGAGGGAAATGTCAGAATTCTTCATCTTCCAGCAAGAATCATCGTGCTAGGGATACAGTTGCGCTGCTCGCACACACCTGAATTCATCGAAACGAATTTTTGGCCACCAAATAGTCCAGATCTTAATCTTGTGGACTATGGGATTTGGCGCGTTTTGCAAGAGAATGTCTACCGAAAGAAAATTGGCAACGTGGATGAGCTAAGAGAGAGGATAAAGCAGGCATGGGATGATCTAGAACAGCGCACAATTGACGCGTCAGTGAGAAAGTGGCGCACCCGACTTCGCGCATGCGTTGCAGCAGGCGGCGGACATTTTGAGCACCAACTGAAATAGGCAAAATGTAGGTAAACATTTTCTCACCATTTGTACCAAATTTCATAATAATCGGGTCATTTTCGGCGGAGTTTTAAAAATATTTAAAGGTCATGTGTTTCTTAGCCTCACGGTGTATTATCCACTGCAATTAAAGCTTCTCTTGCTATACTAATGATCATATCGATTAGAAATGTATCTGTATTTGTTAAACTCAACTCAGAACGTTTTGTAAAATTATGTTTTCTTACATTCAAGACCAATGTGGAATATTTACCTTTAAAACTGGGTTGTTTTAACTACATAGAAGTTACCTACAAATCGTGGCCAATATAAAGTAGAAATGCGCTTAGATCATTTACGTAGAAAGTCAGTAGCTATTATACATATGTATTGTATGTGTGTGCGTATATATATATATATATATATGTGTGTGTGTGTGTGTGTGTGTGTGTGTGTATGTGTGTGTGTGTGTGTATACACACACACATACATACAGCCAACATAAATTATCATCATTATAATCGGCACACTCATCAAGCCTTTTCGTTCCCTGTAGAACGCAGGGCTTAATTGTGGTCGCCACGGATTTCTAATTTTAACCGTCAGCTTTCCCTCTGCTTTGTCTTTCTGTAGTAATGCTCTTCTTCAGATTATTTCTGGCCTTCCCCCTATTCTTTTCCCCTGTGGATTCCAGCCAATGGCGTTTTTGGCTATATTAAGTGGCTGTTTCATGAGCATATTTTCTGTTTGTCTTCACTTTCTATCTATAATCGACATTTGTATTGGTTGTTGTCTGCTCCTGTTCAATAAATCTGTGTTTGATTCATTCACTCATCACTTTTAGCTCCACCAAGAGCATAGGCATTCAACAAACCTATGCAAAGACGCCATATTGTGTGCCATCAGTTCAAGGTCTTACCGTATACAGTACTACTGTGTTTGCTACTTGCAAATAAATGTAATGGTACAGGGTGTCCATAAAAGAATGTACCTATTTCTTTTTTATTTCACCTTGAAAAGGGTACAATCTTTTATGGACACTCTGTATTTTGGTGTAAAATCATAACGCTACTGTAATCAACCAGAAATTTGATCCATACGCGTGATTTATCGAAACTGATTTTCGGTTTTTTTTTTTTTTTAGAGTTTTTCCTCGTTTTAACGACTCGCAGCCCGTTCAACCTAGACACATGGTCCTTCGGTTGTATTAGGGTGCATATCCAAATTTAGAAGGCTTTGTGGTATGTTTTTACCATCAGCTAATTTTTAACCGAATCACCTTTTGAGTAATGGGTCGGAATGGCTAAGAGGTATGGCGTCCGTTTCGAATTCTGAATGTACCGGGTTCGATTCAAAATAGAGGGAATATAAAATTTTCAGAAATTTTTTTCAAAACAGTAGGTCCTAATGATGTCATTACCCCCCACCCCCCGTCTCCTGGGTAGTGAGATCGGATACCTACCCTTCTCGGATAAGGGTGAAAAAAGGAGGTCCCGTGTGCAAGTTGCGCACGTTAAAATTCCCACGGCAGTTGGAAATCGTAAAGCGTGGGCCTATCAGGCCGCTGCCCTGGCAATATTTAAAAATTAGAAACCTGTCCACCACAAAAATATTTGTAGAATGTGTGGTTCCTATATACACACATTGGGATTCTCGCCGGTGCTATGGAGTTCGTGCACTGTGCTGAGATCCTCACTTGTGTGATCTAAGGGATGAGATTGGAGCACTGATGGAGTTGTCTGTGTGCAATGAAGATAGTCCTTAAAACCGAAACCTAGGCAAACCTTTTGATTAATACTCAATTGTGATAGGTCCGGTTAGGTGCATTCTGGGTACCTAAATTATAAATATCGAGCTGCTAGAATGTTAAGGTGAATGTTGAATACCACATATGTTATATGTAATATGTATGCGAGAGTAACATATATGCGATATTATATACTGCTCAAAAAAATTGAAAGGCAACTTACAAATTCATCTGCAGTTTTTTTTAAAAATAAAGATACAATTATGAAACTCACATATCTGTCACAGAGAGTTTATTGATCATAAATTGCCTACATCCTCTTCTTTTTCTTTCACCCGTATCCTCTATTTTATTATCACTCTTTACCTTTTTCCTGTATTTTTCGCATCCATTCGTTTGCGTAAAATATTTGCTTCCCCACTCTCAACTTTACCGTTTTCTTTCTCATACTGGTAAACGCATTTATGACATAACGTGTCAGAGAGAGAGAGAGAGAGAGCGTTAAAATGCATTCTATTGCATTAGATGTCAGTGGACGATAGAACGCGTGAATACTCGTCTGGGCAGACAGAGATAGCAGACATGCGTCTGTACTTTTCCCATGTCACGGGCGTTTCGTCAGGCTAGTTCCCGGTTAGGTGTCATAGCGTCTAGCATTTTCACCTGACACTAACGTTTCTCTCGGAGTGAAGTGTGATATGACACTCACGCAGCATTTGGGAATGAGACATATAGTCTGGGTTTTTCCATGACACTCACGCTTCTCGGTCAGTTTGTTAACGTAGGTGTGAAAACGCACCGGTGGCACTTACGGCATGCGTCTACGTTACGTAAGTGTTAGGAAAGACGAGAGATTGCGTGGTTTTGGAAATAGGGCACATTCTTTGTGTGTGTTTCATATATCTTAAACGAGAGTTTGAGACTTAATTCACTCAGTAACTTCGCAGTCAAGACTAGAACAAGCCTTCGTTCGATTCCTAAGAATCTCTGTTAATAGAGATGGCATTTAGTTTGGTCGAAGTGGTTTAAGTTCTTAGTAGTTCTGTGTTGAGGTAAATATTATATATATTATATCTAGTATTTTTCGAAGTGTTTAAAGTGTTAGGTCGCTTATTTTATTTGCCGAGTTTTTTTTTTTTGTGCAGAGTGAATAATTTATAAGTCTGTTATATTCTCTAGCTGATGAGTTACAGTGGAAAAACAGAATAAATTATAATTTTTAGCTTACACTCAGTCGGCTATTAATGAATTTAAATTTAACTGTTAAATAATCAGACGAGAATAATTTTTCTAAACTAACTTATAAATGCTAGATGCCTCATGAGTGTTGACGGAATCCGTATGTATTCCTAATTCATGAGGATTGATGATTTTATGAATATAACTTATTGCACGGGAAGTTTTAAATGATAAGTCAAGCTGTACGCTTGCATTTTAAAAACGTAAGTTATATTGAGTATATAATATGTAACATATTTCATATGTGGTTTTTCTTTATTCAGTGAATACTGTGGTAACCCAAACTTTGCCGGCGTTTTGTACAGAGATATACCAAATAACTGCTTATACTGGGCCTTTGAGCCAGTGCATATTTATCCATTAACTCTAATGGCCTTGTGGCGAGAAAAATTACAGAAATAAAAAAAACATTAACTTTCCGACATTGTTGACAAGTGTGTGGTGAACCAAGATTATTTGTTGAGAGAAGTTGTCCACCGGTCATCTTCCTAATTAAGGGAAACCTCGTGTTCTGACATTGTGTGCTCGTTTAAGCCTAATTCTTACCTCGTGAGTCAAGTGATACTAACTTTAGTCTGAAATAACTATCGCATGAAGCAGACGCTCCCCAGATCCATTTTGATGAAACCAACAAACAAATCTGCAGAGCTGGGATCTGTTTCATTAAACGACAGTAACAGATAAAATGTGTGAGTGTCCCAAAGTTTGCGCCAGACGGCGAACCACAGCATCAGGGCCCTGATGAAAGAACCGAGTGAAAGTAGACCGAAGGATGTTCTTTGTTTGAGTCACCCACGTTATAATTTCCTTGATGCAAGTTATTGCTAACAATATTTACCCTTAGAAAAGCAGAGTATCAAGTCTGTCCATACCTTAAAAGGGGGAAACCATAGACTCAATCATATGCATCTGTAACTCCTTGGGGTTATCACTTTCTTCTAACGGGATTGTGAGCTATATATCCAGGGGAGGACCATACAAACGGGTCTATCACTATTGTAGCATTCCTTGATTTTTTTATGACTATGTGTATACTTTTGATGTATGTTTATATGTTGTGATGTAAGTTTACTATGATAAATAAACTATACCTACATTTATTTCAGTGTAGTGGTCAGTTCGTTCCCATAATATCTATATAGTCATTTTTATAGTTGTTCCCACGTCTGTGTGTCTAACTGTCGTCACTTGTATGTGCGGGCACGTAAGTGGATATATTAATATACCTATTTCTTATAGACTGTCTGACTCCTTTGAATCTGTTGTAGAAGATAGGCGGAAAGAGAGAGAGAGAGAGAGAGAGAGAGAGAGAGAGAGAGAGATTCTCGATTTCCGGGACAGCCTCTATAAATTTCTACCATCTCACTCGTGGAACTCTATTTCTATTATCACATCTCACTTTGGCTATCACTCATTCTAACCTGTTCAGAAGGGACCAACCCGAGTCTTAATTTCCCTATCAAAAATCTACGACAATATCATAATCGGTTTTCATTGCACATTACATTGACATTAAAATGAAGAAAAACAAATGATTTCATTAGTAAGAAAATATATGTCAATCGTCTTACCTCCGTTTTTGAAAATTCAGAATCATTAAACAAAAGTTAACATGATTCAAAATCGAGTGTGTCCACCATGAACTTGAATGCATTCACTGCACCTTTGCCTCATTGATAAGACAAGAGTTCTTAGAGTCATTTTTGGGATCGCTTGCCACTCCTGCTCCAGGAAGAGGAACAACTGATTGAGGTCAGTAGCAGGTGGATGATTTTCTCTAAGTCTACGTCCTAGCACATCCCATGCATGTTCTATAGAACACCAGACAACAGAAAAACAACAGACATGAGTGGCTTACCCAGGATTTGAACACTGGACCTTCCGTGCGACAACCCTGCCTAGCCATGCAAGCGAATCATACTATCCGCTCTGCCATCTACGCATCATCAAAAATGATGTTTCAATGGCAGGTCAATAGTGCGAACCACAATACACGACACCAGAAGTCCTCCATGGGCAGTTCAGCCTATTAATGACGCAATCACTTCTGTTGTATTTCTATCAAGCAGTATAGGCCGAATCCATTTATGTTTGTACAATACCAAACCTACCCACTATCCTGTTCTCACTGTTCTAGTCTACTATCATTTACTGGACACAGTATTAAGGTCCTAAGGGTCTTGTTGGATTCGGCCTATACTGCTTGATAGAAATACAACAGAAGTGATTGCGTCATTAATAGGCTGAACTGCCCATGGAGGACTTCTGGTGTCGTGTATTGTGGTTCGCACTATTGACCTGCCATTGAAACATCATTTTTTGATGATGCGTAGATGGCAGAGCGGATAGTGTGATTCGCTTGCATGGCTAGGCGGGGTTGTCGCACGGAAGGTCCAGTGTTCAAATCCTGGGTAAGCCACTCATGTCTGTTGTTTTTCTGTTGTCTGGTGTTCTACTTCTTTATTTCCTGCGAGTGCCTGATAACATACCTTTATATTTGTTTCATATTAATTTACTGTTTACAGGCCTCAGGTTTCCCTCCCTTATTTGTAATAAATGTTTGTACAATACCAAACCTACCCACTATCCTGTTCTCACTGTTCTAGTCTACTATCATTTACTGGACACAGTATTAAGGTCCTAAGGGTCTTGTTGGATTCGGCCTATACTGCTTGATAGAAATACAACAGAAGTGATTGCGTCATTAATAGGCTGAACTGCCCATGGAGGACTTCTGGTGTCGTGTATTGTGGTTCGCACTATTGACCTGCCATTGAAACATCATTTTTGATGATGCGTAGATGGCAGAGCGGATAGTGTGATTCGCTTGCATGGCTAGGCGGGGTTGTCGCACGGAAGGTCCAGTGTTCAAATCCTGGGTAAGCCACTCATGTCTGTTGTTTTTCTGTTGTCTGGTGTTCTACTTCTTTATTTCCTGCGAGTGCCTGATAACATACCTTTATATTTGTTTCATATTAATTTACTGTTTACAGGCCTCAGGTTTCCCTCCCTTATTTGTAATAAATGCAGGATAGAATCAGGTCCTAGAGCCTGAAGTGCCGTAAGAGCAAGCGGCTGTAAGATGTCATTTCTGTAGGCCAAACCATTCAACGTACCATGTACTCGATACAAGGGTGTTCTGGAGGTCACACTAATTCTGCCCCACACCATTACTGATCCACCGCCATAGCGATCATGTTCAAGGACGTTGGCATCATGATAGCGTTCTCTTGGGCGCCTCCAGACACGATTTCTGTCATCTGTGAATGATCTGGTGAAACGGGATTCATCTGTGAACAGAACTCTGCTCCATTGATGCCTTGTCCAGGTCACATGACGCCGAGCCCAATCCAGACGAGCTGCGCGATGAGCTGGAGCCAAGACAGGTCGCCTTGCATGCAGATCTGCATCTCTCAGTCGGTTTCGTATGGTTTGGTCACTGACGATTACGTTGGTGGCTGCTCGCAGTTGCGTCCTGATGGCACTGGCAGTGATTGTTCTTTGTCTGAGAGCCAATACAACAACAAATGTGTCTTGCCGTCTTGTGGTAGACCTTGGACGTCCTGACCTGCGTTGTTCTGCGACACTGCCGGTTGCATTATAACGATCACGCAGAGTTTGTATGACAGAGTGGGCAACTCCTAATCTCCTAGCAACTTCTCGCAGCCCTACATCATCCTGCAGCCATGCCATCGCTCTCCATCTGTCAACATTGGTCAAGCGTCTTCGCTGAGCCATGGCTAAAGTGGTAAATGTTACAAACATACCCATTGCCCGTTCCTTCCGAAAAGTGGGTGACATGTGTTCACTATAGTCACGACTTGCACGTGAAAAGCAAATTTTAGCAATGTTATCAACAGGCTTTGCCATAGGAAGCATTTTCAAACATGCATTATTTCCCTTTCCACCACGTACATTTGACTGACCTTGAAGATACACATACGTAACACAGATTTGATTTATTGTCAGATTAACAAACATTGTTTAAGCATGCTACAAAATGCAGCAAAACTTTTTTGATTGAGTGTTCAGGTTTTAAAAAAAAAACAGCTTAGTTGAAATGACCTAAAAATTGATAGTGGCCTTTAACTTTTTTGAGCAGTATATAATATATCTAGCCTGTTGTTGCATGATCGCTATTTGCTATATTTTAATTTTCTATTTATGAAACAATATAATTTGTGCATGTAACTTTTTCCACTTTATCAATAGTTCTCTATTCCTCGCTCCCATGGCCGGATTAAGAACTCCGGAGGCCCTAGGCTATTTAAGATATTTTTGGGCCCCTTCTCTAATCTTCTAAAATGTAAAACTATTAAAAAAAAGTGATTGATTTCAGATAAATGTTTTAATTAAAATATAATAATATGTCAAAATAAAAATGTAAGTTTTAGTTACAGCCCCAAGATTTTGTTTAAGATGTCGGGGCCCCTGTAAAAAATATATATTTTTTTTTAAAAAAAGGAAAAAAAGCAGGGGTGGAAGTAATTAATAATTTAACTGTTGTGCGCATACTATTATCCTACACGCACGAGCGCACAATCGTGCACGTGCCGTTGCTGTAGGGCTCTGTGCGTTATGACTCCTTTGCTTTTTTCGTGGGAGCTCCTGTAAGCCAGGGGCCTGTGTCTAGTAGGCCTAAAGAATAATTCGGCGCTGTTCGCCCTATTTAGAATGTTACAAATAATATATGGCTTATTATCACTGCGCTATTTCGGAATTTATATTCAGACAGGACAGATAAGTTTCATATTTTACTTCACGTTAAATGGCTTGTTCTTTATTTGTTCAAATACTCCTACATTATTCCACGTACTATAAGCAATAGAAATATCAAGGAGCAGAAACGTGAGCAATGATTTTTATTCTGCTATATTCTATGTTGAGCGTCCGTTTGGTAGAGTGGTTAAAGCGCTGGCCACTCGTGACAAAGGCGCCGTGTTCGAAACACGGTGACCTCGCGCTGGTCTAACCAGAAATAACGCAGACGTTGAGGCGAATAAAGATTACACACATAAATATTGTCCGTTGATTTGGTTCACATGTTTTCATAACAGAGAACATAAAACTGGTTGCAACCAGATTATTGTTACATTAGACAAATAAAAAAGAAGCGTGTAAATTTATCCCTTTTAGAAATGATATTAATTTATAGCCAAAGATATCGCTTAGTATCTGATACAACATCTCTAAAACTGTTTATCCGGAAGGAACCCTTGAAATAACTTTCTAAGGGAACTCCTGCACATTCTTCTTCTTCTTCCGTCCTTAGCCAAAGACCGACCAAGCAGTCAGAGGCCATCACGCCTTGTGGCGTCTTAAGGGCAACAGCAGATTGATTTTCTCTGTTGTAGTTTCCCATCACGCCTAGCGGCGTCTTTAGGGCAACAACAAATAGATCCATCTGCCGTTGTTTCCGTAATCGGTGTGACAAGCCAACGGGTGATCAGCCCATTGGGCTCCTGCACATAAATCGTCAAATACATATAATACGTTGACAAGATTGGTAAGTTGTATAATCCAATAATAATTGTCAGTGCTGTTATGAGTGGAGAATGATTTTTTTTTTTTTTAAATGGGGATCTGTTTATTTTTAGCCTTCTCTTGTTGTTTGGTTTCCCCTCCCTATAAAGGATATCAGCTCTAATGCAAGTTAGTAGTGTAGGTAGAAAAAGCTTCAGTTTTTCCTTTTTTTTTAAACTTCCTACTTGATTTTTTTTTTTTAAACGTATCCAAGTAGTGACATAAAAGTCTTATCACAAATTTGTACTCTGCAAGATGCTAATCAAATATGGTATGTGCAAGAGTAGTTTTCTTCCAAATTTAAAACTAAAATGACTCTTTAGTCAACCGTATGTTCAAAATTAAAAAGAAGGGACTTAAGCTAAACTTATCTTTTTTTAAAATTAATATCTTTCCCTTTCATAAACTAAAAAAATTCATAAGGTAAACATATTAAATATTTTTTCAATAACTGCCTTAAGCCAAAATAGTATTTAATTTTTCTAAGGTAGGCTCGGTAGATTTAATTTAAATAAGGGTTATAAATTGATTTTAATTTGTTATTTACAAAATGAAAATTTATTGACAACGTTGAATAGTAAAGTTGTTAAAAAATAACAGGAGAAAGCAATAGGAATAACAAAAAATTAGCCTGCTCCATCCCTGCACACCTCTGCGTCCGCTAATATCGCCCCGGCACGCAAGTTAAAAAAAAAAAAAACTTATCTCCGACTTCTACTACTGCTACAGCTGTTTTTTGTTGTTGTTAGTGCTGTTGCTGTTTTCAGTATTATTGCTGTTTTCAGTGTTATATTTGTTTTGAATGTTGTTGGTGTTTTAGCTTTAGTGCGGTTTTCAGTGTTATTGATGATTTCGTTGCTTTCAAATGTGTTCCTGCTTATGTCATTTATCTTGTAGTTGCCATATGCTGGTGCCAGTGCTACGACGTTGATAATGCTAATACTATTACTGTTGCCACTGCTAACAGTGCTTATGACGCTTTTAGTGCTACTACTGTTACTACTGCTAAAAATAGCAAAATTTTACTGTACGTTACTACTGCTAATAACAGTTGCTACTAACCCCATTGCTGCTGCTCAAAAAACTACCACCACTAGTAATTATTATTACTGCCGTTGTTAGTAATTCTTCTCACAACTGCAGATTATTATTATCATGTGACGTATTCTCTCCAGAACGTTGTCTCCATTACAACTGCTCTGAACGCATCACGATTTTGGGCAAGTCGACCTGCATCATCCAAAGACAAGTTCAGACATGATAGGAGAAAGCAATAGAACATGTCTGAACACAGCTGCAGATACTAAGAAATAATATTACTACTGCTCTCTCAAGCATGTCGTATGTGGCTACTAATATGAGGTTGGGCATGGGGCTGAAAACCTTATCTTATTTTTAAAAGTGCATCAGAAACCACCACATGTTAGGAGCATATTAATATTTGTGTGTATTCTTCATGCAAGGGGATACGCTGTAGTTATGGCTGCTTGCTCCCATGAGGGATGAAAATAGAATGATGTTGACTACAACTACTACAACACATAACTACTATTAACAGTACTCCAAACAATAACTGCAACTACTACAGCATATAAATACTAAAACATATAACTACAACAACATGTAACTACTACAGTATATAACTACTACAGCATATAACTACTACAACATGTAACTACTACAGCATGTAACTACTACAACATGTAACTATTACAACATATAACTACTACTGCATATAACTACTACCGCATATAAATACTACAGCATATAGCTACTGCAACATATAGCTACTACAACATATAACTACTACAACATATAACTACTACAACATATAACTACTGCATCTGCTACAACATATAAGTAGTACAACATGTAACTACTACAGAATATAACTACTACAACATGTAACTACTACAACATATAATTACCACAACGTGTAACTACTACAACTACTACAACATATAATAACTACAACATGTAACTATTGCAACTACTACAACATATAACTACTACAACATGTAACTACTACAACATATAACTACTACAACATGTACCTACTACAACATATAACTACTACAACATGTAACTACTACAACATATAACTACTATAACATGTAACTACTACAACATGTAACTACTACAACATATAACAAGTACAATATGTAACTATTGCAACTACTACAACATATAATAACTACAACATGTAACTATTGCAACTACTACAACATATAACTACTACAACATGTAACTACTACAACATATAACTACTACAACATGTAACTACTACAGCATATAACTACAGCATATAAATACTACAACATATAACTACTACAACATGTAACTACTACAGCATATAACTACTACAGCATATAACTAGTACAACACGTAACTACAACAGCATATAACTACTACAGCATATAACTACTACAGCATATAACTACTACAATATATAACTACTACAGCATATAACTACTACAGCATATAACTACTACAACATATAACTACAGTAACATGTAACTACTACAACATGTAACTACTACAATATGTAACTACTACAAAATGTAACTACAATAACATGTAACTACTACAGCATGTAACTACAACAACATGTAACTACTACAACAAATAACAATACTTCAAAACGATAATTATAAACTATTACAATATATAACTACTAAAACTACTAATAGTACTGCAAACAACTACAACTACTACAATATAAAACTTACTACAACAACTGACAATACTTCAAACAAGAACTGCTACAACATGTAACTACTACAACATATAATTACCACAACGTGTAACTACTACAACTACTACAACATATAATAACTACAACATGTAACTATTGCAACTACTACAACATATAACTACTACAACATGTAACTACTACAACATATAACTACTACAACATGTACCTACTACAACATATAACTACTACAACATGTAACTACTACAACATATAACAAGTACAATATGTAACTATTGCAACTACTACAACATATAATAACTACAACATGTAACTATTGCAACTACTACAACATATAACTACAACAACATGTAACTACTACAACATATAACTACTACAACATGTAACTACAACAGCATATAACTACTACAGCATATAACTACTACAATATATAACTACTACAGCATATAACTACTACAGCATATAACTACTACAACATATAACTACAATAACATGTAACTACTACAACATGTAACTACTACAATATGTAACTACTACAACATGTAACTACAATAACATGTAACTACTACAACATGTAACTACTACAACATGTAACTACTACAACAACTAACAATACTTCAAAACGATAATTATAAACTATTACAATATATAACTACTAAAACTACTAATAGTACTGCAAACAACTACAACTACTACAATATAAAACTTACTACAACAACTGACAATACTTCAAACAAGAACTGCTACAACATACAACTACTACAACATGTAACTACTACAACATATAATTACCACAACGTGTAACTACTACAACTACTACAACATATAATAACTACAACATGTAACTATTGCAACTACTACAACATATAATAACTACAACATGTAACTATTGCAACTACTACAACATATAACTACTACAACATGTAACTACTACAACATATAACTACAACAACATGTAACTACTACAGCATATAACTACTACAGCATATAAATACTACAACATATAACTACTACAACATGTAACTACTACAGCATATAACTACTACAGCATATAACTAGTACAACACGTAACTACAACAGCATATAACTACTACAGCATATAACTACTACAATATATTTACTACAGCATATAACTACTACAGCATATAACTACTACAACATATAACTACAATAACATGTAACTACTACAACATGTAACTACTACAATATGTAACTACTACAACATGTAACTACAATAACATGTAACTACTACAACATGTAACTACTACAACATGTAACTACTACAACAACTAACAATACTTCAAAACGATAATTATAAACTATTACAATATATAACTACTAAAACTACTAATAGTACTGCAAACAACTACAACTACTACAATATAAAACTTACTACAACAACTGACAATACTTCAAACAAGAACTGCTACAACATACAACTACTACAACATATAACTACTACAACAACAAAATACCACAACGGCTACTACAACATATAACTACTACAACATACAACTACAACAACATACAACTACTACATCATATAACTACTACAACATGTTACTACTACAACTACTACAACATATAACTACTACAACATATAACTACTACAACATATAGCTACTACAAAATATAACTGCTACAACATGTAACTACAACTACTACAACATATAACTATTACAACATGTAACTACTACAACATGCAACTTCTACAATTACTAAATATGCTTCAAACAACACATGCACTAACTACAACATATAACTACTACAACATATAGCTACTACAACATATAACTACTACAACACATAACTACTACAACATGCAACTACTACAATTACTTTTGTTGTTCGTCCATCACGGGTGATGAAGACCACTCTGTTCATCCAATTATTAGGATTATGTTAGATTACTCTATGGGTACGAAGGTGACTGATGAGCCCGATGCGGGTCTTGAAAGATCTTGGACAGTGTGGGCAGGAAATGTTTGCTTTATGTGAAGGTTTTATTTCACGGTCTTTTCTAGCTTGTCTCCGCTGTTCCGCTGCTGCTCTTCTGGATGATTCGCATGCCGCTGCACCTTTACAAAGAGATGTGCGCCAAGCAGTTCGGTCTTGCGCAGCAGCTTCCCATATGGCTGGGTTTATGTCAAAGGTTTTCAATGTCATCTTTAACGTATCTTTGAAGCGCTTCTTTTGGCCACCATGGGAGCGTTTACCCTTCTGCATCTCACCATAAAATAGTATCTTTGGCAGTCGATGGTCTGGCATGCGGACTACATGACCTGCCCAGCGAATCTGTGACTGCATCAGAATAGTATGGATGCTAGGGATACCAGCTCTTTCAAGAACGGCGGTATCTGGGATCTTGTCTTGCCATTTGATGTTCATTATCTTCCTGAGACAGACTGTATGGAAGTGGTTTAGCTTCTTTACGTGGCGCCTGTATACAGTCCATGTTTCGCATGCATAAAGCAGCACTGGTAGCACCGTAGCTCTGTACATCTTCAGCTTTGTCTGTAGACTAATGCCACTTCGATGCCAAACGTTGGTGTATAGTCTGCCAAATGTGCTGCTGGCTTTGGAGATCCTGGTGTTTACCTCATCATCAATGACGATGTTCTGGGAAAGTGTGCTACCAAGGTATGTGAATCTGTTCACAACATTCAGTTTCTCACCATTTACCTTGATGATTGGCTCAGTATAAACTGTGCCGGGAGTTGGTTGGTACATGATTTTTGTTTTCTCCGTATTGATGGTAAGCCCAAAGTTGGCACAGGCTTCGGAGAATCTATCCACGCTGTGCTGCAGATCAGCCTCTGAGTCAGCACTAAGGGCACAATCGTCAGCAAACAGAAGATCTCTGATGGTGTGTGATTTGACCTTGGTTTTTGCTTGAAGCCTCCTAAGGTTAAACAATTTTCCATCAATACGATATCTGATGTCGATTCCTGTGTCCCCGTCTCTGAAAGCATCAGTCAGCATAGCAGAAAACATGATACTGAACAGAGTCGGTGCAAGTAAACACCCTTGTTTAACTCCGTTTGAGACGGGGAAAGGCTCCGACAGCTCACCGTTTTCCTGAACTCTAGCCTGCATTCCATCATGCAATTGCTGCACTACTGAGATAAATTTCTTTGGGTAGCCGTATTTTGCCATGATCTTCCATAGACCCTCTCTACTGACCGTGTCGAACGCCTTTGTCAAGTCGATGAAAGCTGTGTACAGGTCACAGTGCTGTTCTTGGCATTTTTCTTGTAGCTGTCTTGCAGCGAACACCATATCGGTGGTTCCACGTTCTTTCCGGAATCCACACTGACTTTCAGGTAAAAGACCCTTTTCAAGATGAGCCGTAAGGCGATTCAGAAGGATTCTGGCGAATATTTTCCCAGCGATTGATAAAAGAGAGATGCCTCGATGATTGTTACAGTCTTGGCGATTACCTTTAAGTTTATATAAATATATAATTGACGCATCTTTAAGATCGTGTGGGATGGTTTCACTCTGCCACATTTGCTGGAAGATCATGTGAAGTTTCTCTATCAGAACTGTACCGCCATCTTTATAAACCTCAACAGGAATTGAATCGGAGCCGGGGGCCTTTCCACTAGAAAGTTGACGAATCGCTTTTTGAGTTTCCTCCAGAGTTGGTATATCATCTAGTGCTTCATTTATAGGAATTTGGGGCAGGCGGATGATGGCTTCGTCGTTAATAGATGATGGCTGGTTCAGAATATTATTAAAGTGTTCGACCCAGCGTTGGAGAAATTTTTCCTTGTCTGTAATTAGTGTTTTTCCATCTGCATTAAGGAGGGGAAAGGATCCTGATGATGTTGGACCATAGACCGCTTTGAGTGCATGGTAAAAATTCTTCAAGTCATGGCTGTCAGCAAGCCTTGGAGCTCATCTGCTTTATTACTCAGCTATGTATACCGCATCTGGCGTAGTTTATGTTGGACGATTCTATGCATGTTGTTGAAAGCATCTTTCTTTGATGTAGATTTTGGATCACTTAAATATGCTTTATGGAGATGGTGTTTCTCAGCCAACATCTTCTTTATATCATCTGAGTTCTCATCAAACCAGTCATTTTGTTTCTTGATGGCGGGACCCAGGATCTCTGTAGCAGTGTTGTAGATCTGCTCACTTAGGGCTGCCCAATTTGTTTCCACACTTTGGCCGTCTAACGAGATAGATTTGAGACGGTCTTCTAGGGTGTCAGTAAATGACTGTTTGATTTTTGTCTTCTTTAGATTGGTGTCAATGGCAAAATACTGAATGAAAAAAATTGCCTAGAAAAATCACAAACAGCCAATAAAAGCTGGGGTTGATTGCCACGTCCTGTAAAGGATAAGCAACTAACTTAGATTGGTGGCATCCAGCCTTTTATGAGTTTTCTTCCCCTGAGGGCTCCTGGCTGGTTGGATACGAATTTTAAGTTTAGACACAATGAGGGAATGATCAGGCCAGCATTCGGCACCACACATAGACTTGGTCACCCGGACATCTTGCCTGTCCTTCTTCCTAACAATTAGATAGTCAATTAAGTGCCAATGCTTTGAGCGAGGGTGCATCCAGGAGGTCCTGTTTCGGGAAGGAAGTCGAAAAATGGTGTTGGGGACAAGGAGGTCATGTTCTGCGCAAGTCTGGAGGAGAAGAAGTCCATTGCTGTAACAGCGACCCACACCGTACTTTCCAATAGTGCCATTCCAGGAGATGTTATCTGAGCCTACTCTTGCATTAAAGTCACCAAGAATTATGAGCTTATCTGCTTTAGGAACTGATGCAATGACTGCATGTAGTTCTTCATAAAACTTATCCTTGACGTCATCCTGGTTTGTCATAGTTGGTGCATACGCGCTAATGATGGTGGCATGTTTTCTTCCATAAAGCAGGGGGATCTTGACTGTCATGAGTCGGTCATTTATTCCCTTTGGGGGCCCCGCTAACTTGCCAACAAGTGCTGTTTTGATTGCAATCCAACCCCTGTTTCTCGTCTTTCTTCAGTTCCTCTTCCGCTCCAATAGAATGTATAACCTGCACCCTTTTCGCAAAGTTGGCCCTCGCCTGCAAGTCGAGTTTCACTCAGTGCTGCTATGTCAATGTTGTATCTGGCCAGTTCTCTCCCAGTCAGGGCAGTTCGCCTCTCAGGTCTGTTTGCGTTAAAGTCTTTGTCAAGGAAAATGCGCACAATCCATGCGCCTAGAATGAGGGGGGGGGGGGGGGGAATCTGTCCTTTCTTTTTCTTATGTGTCGCTCGCTGAAGTAGGGCACCCACCAACCGCGGTAAGCTGGTTGGGTAATGGTGGAGCAGGCAATGTTTAGGGCACCTTTTCTAGAGCCTTCTTCATGCCATGGAGGGGAGCAGTGCTTTCCTAAAGAGGGCTGCTCAGACACTCAGGGGGCTGCCGAATCCCACTGCTGCTCCGATCAGTGGAAGACGACCATATGGCCTGAGCCGCCTGTGTGTAGGTCTGCGACTACGACTGCCAGCATACCCACGCCTGCCGCTTTGCCGCTCGCCCATCGCCACAGGACTTGTTGTGAGTGGGTGGATGAATGGATGAAAGAGTGACTTGCGCGGTGATTTGGATTAAAGTGAGGAAGAGTTGCGCAATTCGTCGACCTCACTCTCTCGCCTGGGTCCATCTGAATCCAGTGGCAAGACAAGTCAAGACGACTGGAGATGAAGTCAGGTGCAGTGGATGACCAGGGCTTTCTACGTGCCTCGCCGTGCTCCTTACGCTCCACAGCGCGTTGCTGGTAATCGCCGTCATGCCCGTTGAACCAATAGGTGGTTTCTTCCGCGCAGTCTATCGAATCCAGTCTTCGCATGCATGGGTAGGCAGACCCTAACTCACCGAAGGTTTATAACCAGTCGGCTACCCTCACCTAGTTTAGCCGGCCTACTATATGTTGTACTACAATTACTAAATATGCTTCAAACAACAAATGCACTTACTACAACATATAACTACTACAACATGTATCTACTACAACTGCTACAACATGTAACTACTACAACATGTAACTAATACAACATGTAACTACTACAACATGTAACTACTACAACATGCAACTACTACAACATGTAACTACTACAACTACTATAACATATAACTACTACAACATGTAACTATTGCAGCTTCTACAACATGTAACTACTAAAACAACTACAACGTATAACTACTACAACATTTAACTACTACAACTTATAACTAATACAACATATAACTACTACTACATGTAACTACTTCAACATAATAACTACAAAATATAACTACTACAACATATAACTAGTACAACATATAACTACTACAACATATAACAACTACAACATATAACTACTACAACATATACTTACTACAACATATAACTGCTACAACATATAACTACTACAACATATAACTATTGCAACTACTACAACGTGTAACCACTACAACATATAACTACTAGAACATGTAACTACTTCAACGTGTAATTACTACAACATATAACTACTACAACATATAACTAGTACAACATATAGCTACTACATTACAACATATAAGTACTACAACATATAACTACTACAACATATAACTGCTACAACATATAACTACTACAACATATAACTATTGCAACTACTACAACGTGTAACTACTACAACATATAACTACTACAACATGTAACTATTGCAACTGCTACAACATATAACTACTACAATTACTAAATATACTTCAAACAACAAATGGACTTACCACTTCTTCTTCTTTGTCGTTCATCTCCCTGTGGAGTATAGGTGTTCGTATAGTTGAAAATACGTCATGCCAAGTTTTCTTGTTTTAAGCAAGTTCTTTCCTTGCCTTCCTATCATGTCATGCTTATAAGTAATTAATGTTAATATGAGTGTGCTATATTATTATTTTATTTTACGTTGAATTTTTTGAAATTGATATGTAACATGCATATGAGAATAAATGAATTCAGTATGAAAGGTGAGCGAAAGGAAGGGCAGAATGTTAGACGGGCCTGCGTGCCCAATTTTCAACCCTTTGAAAATAAAGTTCGTTCGTTCGTTCGTTCCTATTGATGCTGCTACTCCTCCTGCTTCTACAAAATCAGTTACTACTACTACTATTATTACTACTACTGCTAATAATAATAACAATAATAAAATAAAAGGAAGAAGAAGCAGAAGCAGCAACAGCAACTATCACTACTACAAATCGCCACATCACTGTTACTGCCTACCTGTACTGCTACAGCTACTGCTACAGCTACTGCTACTTCTTACAGCTGCCATCACTTCTACAAAACTGTTACCGTTGTCAGGAATTGTTTCTGTTACTACCTCCAAAACTCTTACCATCAAGAATTGTTACTTTTACTACTTCCAAAACTCTTACCATCGTCAAGAATTGTTACTTTTACTACTTCCAAAACTCTTACATTTGTCAAGAATTGTTACTGTTACTACTTCTAATATTACTACAGTTATAAAAGATTTCCCTCACAGTAAGGGAGGTAGAGGGGAGGCCAAAGAACACGTGGAGCAGAGAACTGGAGACATACAAAAAGGGAATGAAGAGGGAAAGATTTTGAGGTGATGGCACGGGATGGCACGACTTAGCGTAAGTTTATTGGAGATCTGGGGAGCTGAAGTTGTCGTATTATGGATGATGTCAAAGATTGTTACTGTTACTACTTCCAATACCACAATCATTTTCAAATATTGTTATTATTACTATTATAATTACTACGTCCAAAACAACTAACACTGTCAAAGACTGATTTTCTTACATACTTAGCATTGCTAATGTTTTATTTTCTTCTACAGGGGATGCTTATCATGCCGGACCGACGTTAAAAATCGTGACAGTATTCTAAACCAGCATTCAGAAGAGAGCAAGAGATCACGTGTGCTTTTGTAGCGCGTACAATGACGCAAAGAAACTGTTAGATTTTGAGTAAAGATGTAAAAAATAATCTGAACCATGAAGTCTCTTTTAATTCTCACACTTGCATATTTTTTTCTGCTCTGAAATCTGTAACGAAAACGTATTAACGACCTCTGCATAATTTAACATTTTGTTTATTACGGTGTAAAATAAATATCATGATTCAGAATAAAGTGAGAGCGAATTTTGGATTTTTAAAAACGTACAACTGGCAATAGTTGCCATTAACTTACGTAGAGTGGTTGATATGAACTAATGAAAAGTAGTTACTATATAGCTGCCCCATGTTGGCTAAAATTAAAATGAGTGTGGCAAGGGATATAACTTTTTTTTTTTTTTTTTTAGCTTTAAACAATGATTTTGGCGCTGTGTTATCTACCATAAGTTAATACAATTATCCAAATTGCTACGTTTAACTAACTTACTTTGTTTTATAAATACTTTAGTTTTTCAGACAATTGTTTGTTTTTCCATCTTCATTATGAAATATTCAATGCAAATTAAACTTCGAGCATTCATCGCACTGGGAGATGTTTGGAAATAGAAGGAGAGATTAAGTTTGTGTTTTAATTAAGAATTAATCAGCTCAAATATCAAGTTTGTTCTGTTGTTTGATTCTCAAACATCATCATCTGTGCCCTTCAACTACTGTAGCATATGTATTTGAGAAATTCGCGTCGTCTTCATGTCCTGTACCATCCGTTCTAGGTCTTTCCATGTATTATTTTTCCATTTTAAGCTTACTCTTCTCATATTGCATGATTCCTAGCCGATTAGCATGCCACACAAACTGGTATCTCTTACGGGTTTTATCCATTTTTATTCGTTTTCTAATGTGTCTTACTTAGCTCTCATTTTCTTTCCTTTCCCTGACGAAGGCCTTGTGGCCTCAACGTTGGAGAGTTTCTTTGTCTTTTGTCCTTGTTAGACAAATTATCTTTTTTCTTTCTATTCACCCACTTTTCACCATGTCTTATTGCAATCTCCCTCATCTTCCTAAACATTTCTCTTCTCTGTGTCTTTACTGATCTTCATCTATTTCTCTCACCCCAGGGGGTTTCAGATCAGAACATGGGCTCTCTTGTACTACTATCAGCTTTCCTCCTCGATGCGTTACCTATCTAACGCCAACATCTTTTCCCTCACCCCTTTTTCCACTGGTATATAGACGGTTCTTTCCGTAGCACCACATTGGTGATCTTGTTGGCTAGATTTAAACTTAGTATGGCAAGGGATATAACTTTTTGTTAGCATTGAACAATGATTTTGACGCTGTGTTATCTACCACAGGTTATGTAGCGCGTACAATGACGCAAAGAAACTGTTAAATTTTGAGTGAAGATGTTAAAAGAATCTTGACTGTGATAGTGATTAATTTGCGTTTGAATAAACACTATAACAATGTCACATGTAAGTGACAGCTCATATTAACTAAACAATATACGTATCAAGGGTGGTTTCAATTTTGTTACGGTGAAAGCCAAAACTATAAGTGCTCAGTTTATCAGTGCTGTTGTGTTTAGCCACAATAAAGATGTCTTTCATTTCTATTTGAATAAGCCACACGTTTTGCAAAGCCAAGAAAGGCATGCTATTTGCTATGTCATTTATTTTATTTATTTTTTTTTTTGTAAATGCCTGCCAAGTTAATTATCAGATTTGGCTTCATATTTTAGAACTATTGTCATGAATCATTGATTTTGTATTCTCACATCCATTAATTTCTTTAAACGCCGTAATGCTGCTTTGTACTTGTTTTTAATAGTCATTTTGTTATGTGTTGTTACTGGGACGTATGGCTAATTTTGTGTGATTACGTCATCTCTTTCCCAATACAGCACAAACACCAAATTAAGACTGTATGAGAGCTGTGTACTTTCTGTGCTTCTCTATGGTGCGGAATGTTGGAGAATAACAGAGAAGGAAATGTCGAAACTGTCCTCCTTCCACACAATCTGCCTAAGGAAAATTCTCCGAATCTTTTGGCCAAACACCATCAGCAACCAAGAACTACTTATTCGGAGTAACCAGGAGGACATGCACACCATCATAGCTGGCAGACGCTGGAGTTGGGTTGGCCATGTCCTCAGAAGGGACCCTGATACCATAACAAGAACAGCTATGCTATGGACCCCCGAGGGAAAGCGAAAGAGAGGCCGACCAAAAACAACTTGGCGGAGAACTGTGGAAGCTGAGATGCAAAGAATGAACCACAGTTGGGGCACTGTACGAAGGATGGCCACCGACCGAGCAAAGTGGAATCAATTTGTTGCTGCCCTACAAGACGCCACCAGGCGTGATGGCCGCTGACTGCTTTGACGGTTGGCGGTTATGGATCAAAGAAGAAGAAGAAGACGTCATCTCTTTATGGGCGTACTTAAAGTATTTGGCATGCAGGGGCGGACCGTTCCTTTGGTAAGGTAAAGGATCCCGTTTACACGCCCGTAGAGGCATATTGGGAATATGGTGTTAGGCCCTTATTTACTTGACCATTGGCACATTAGGGGTGATGTGGTCAGCATCACGCCGGCCGCCTTAACCTTCCCAGAGTTGCTCTGGGGGCTGGGTCGACACAGGAGCATTTTGCTGCCTTAAAAAAATCCCACCTCAACTGGGGATCGAACCATGGACCACTGAGCTAGGAAGCCAGTGCACTAACCACTATGCTACCGCGGCTCCCTTTGGTACTCGCCTTAAAACACACAGAAAAATATATTATGTTTAAAAAAGATTTTTTAACTTTACAGTCCTGTTATAATAGTGTCAGATGGCACCCCACCTCCTAGCTGTCACCCGGGGGCAGACCTTCCTCTTGCACAACCCTACTACGCCACTGTGTCTCCTCACAGAGAAGCGAGAAAGTTAATAAAAAGTAGAAATAGACTGGCTTGTTGTTATTGTTTATTTAGTTCATTGATGTGCACGTATGTGAATGTGCAAGACAGTTATTGAAAGTATTTCTGCTTTTATTTCCTCTGTATTTTGTTCTTTGTTGTATTTTTATAGCATCTGCACGATGTTACAGGCTTAATACGCTGTGTTAGTCAAGTCTTCTACATAGCCGGCAGGATCATTTTCATCATCATTGTTACTGTAATCAAAATAATCATCAACTTTTTCTTCATCATCACCACAGCCATCGTCACCTTCATCACACTAGTTACCATAATCATAATCATTACCGTAGACATGATTGTCGTTATCATAATTATCACAGCCATTATCCTTAAAGTCATCATGATTATCGTCATCTTAATGTTAATAAATAATGTAATCTCATTATTACAATAGTACGAGTAATTGACCTAATAACCGGTGTGGTTCCCAGGGATCTCCGAGGAGACAAATAAAGAACAGAACGACTTCTCTCTCAGGCATATCCTATTATAATATTACGTTGTGTATGGCCGGGCGGGGGGGAAGAGGGGCTAGCAACTTCACCATGTAAAACAAATTACTACATAAACCATCACTGTAAAAGCACGTAACTGCTTCGGCACAGCCTTCCTACAAGGAGGGCCAGCTGTAGTTGTGGCCCATGCTCCACAGGGGGGCAGAAATTTGAAATAATGATGATGGTGAAAAGGCCTAATAACCATCATATTTATCTCAGTCATCACGATCGATATCTTCAACAATATATTAGTCGTCTCCACATCTCCAGAGATGTGTGTTGTCTATGTCGTTCTCTCCATCTGAATAAGTCCTCTTCACAAAAGACATAATGGAACATTGCTCGTTTCACGTACACGACGGCTGCTGCTAAAAATTAACGTTTAGTTTCGCAGACGCGATGGGCACAGTCTTCTAACAAACTCCAGCGTTATAATCTGTCTTGTATAGACAGCACTGATGTGTTCAATAAGAGGGTAAATTAATCAGTAACATACTGTCAATGTTTACTTGTGTGCTTTATGCATTTTTGAAATGTGTTACACTATTTTATTGTGTTGCATTAAAACATCTCAGAATATATACTGTGTCGCTTTATTATCACTTACTTACTTACTTAGTCGTTCCCCTTCTACCGTGAGGTGTAGAGGTTTGGAAGAGAGAGCGCCAGACTATTCTATCGGCTGTCTTCCTCCTGGCCTGGTTCCATTCTAGTCCTCGGTCCTTCAAAGATTGTCTAATGTTGTCCTCCCAGCGGACTCTGGGTCGTCCACGGAGTCTGGATCCTTGGCTCTTTGTTTCCCATGCTTGTCGTGGTAGCCGATCTTCTCCCATTCTGCAGACATGGCCAAACCATCTTAGTTGGGACTGTTCTACTTGGGTCTGTAGGGGGTGGCATTTTAGGCCTTGACGTATCGTCTGGTTGCGTACCATGTCTCTTCTTGTTACTTCAACCACCTTCCTCAGATACCTCATTTCTGATATTTGGATCTGGCTTTTATGGGTTGTAGTCATTGCCCATGACTCGCATCCATATGTCAAGACTGGGACATAGGTGGAGCGGTAAACAGCCATCTTCATTTTCTTACCAACCTCTCTCTTGCTGAGGAATCCTCGATTTATGGCGTGAAAAAGTCTCCGAGCTGCTGCTTTTCGAGTGGCCAACTCTTCTTTGATGCCTCCCTTTCGGTCTATAATAGCTCCGAGGTATTTAAAGTGGTCGACCTGCTCCAGGACCTGTTCTCCCAGCTTAATCTGATGTCTTCTTTCTTCTCGTGATATCACCATGGATTTTGTTTTAGAGCTGCTTATGACCATCCCTCTCTTCTCCAGCTCTTCCTTCCAGACTTGCAGGTTGGATTGGAGATGTGCCTCTGATTTAGCAATCAGGGCAACATCATCAGCAAATGCCAGCTCTGAAATATAGACCTGTCTCATCTTCCAGTACCCCACTGAATACTTTCTTGTTCTCTCCTTACATGCCTTGATGACATCGTCCATAAGGAGTATGAAGAGATAAGGTGATATCTTTATTATCACATGTATGTATATATGTCTGCATGAATGGATTCGTGAAGTTATCTCTTTCTAGCAGGCACAGTTTTTTTGGGAAGTGTGCCCTAATATAATCGGTGGACCTTGTGTCTCGGTTGAGTGGGCTGCTCATCTCCAACACAAGGCAAAGTTAAACTAAAAAAAAAATACAACACATAACAAGTGAACATAATCACCCTAGTGGACCTGTGATCCATGAACAGGACGAACAAAAGTCTGTTGCCTGGTAACATCTCCCACTAACCACAAACACCAAACCAATAGGTCCAACATATTTTCCTTTCTCTCCCTCCTCTTCTCCCCCCCCCCTCCCCCCGTCCCCACCCCATTGACACCGACAATGACAAAAACAAAAGCAGCGAAACTGACAAGGAGTTCAATCAGCAGAAATCCTAATAGGGGATAACGACAACATTGCACAGACAAGAACAGGAAACTCCTCCTGAGGACAAAAAACGTGATATTTGTTAACGAAAAGCAAGACAACTCTGTTGAAAGATGAGCAGTTTTTAAAAAATGAAACAAAAGCAAGGTTCTTGGCTTATGGAAGCGAGTCATGGGCAATGACTACAGCCCATAATAACCAGCTCTAAACTTCAGAAATGGGGTATCTGAGAAGTTGTGGTTAAAGTAACAAGAAGATACATGGTCTGCAACCAGACGATAAATTATTACCTCAAAACCCAGCCCGTGCAGACTCAAGTAGAACAGTCCCAACTAAAATAGTTTGGCCATGTCTGCAGAATGGAAGATCGCCTACCACGGCAAATATGGAAAACCAAGAGCCAGGGATCTAAATCTCAAGGACGACCCAGAGTTCTATGGGAGGACAACAATAGACAATCTCTGAAGGACCGAGGATTATACTGGAACCAGCCAGAACCAGGAGGAAGACAGCCGATATGATAGTAGGGCCTTCTCTCTGGCTAACCTCTACACCCCAGGGTATAAGAGAAACGCCTATGTAGTAACACTGCAGAAAGAACAACAATAACACGATACAGCTGAAATGAATGCAAGATTGCCCTGCTGTACCAACAGCAAGATAACACTGTCGAAAGAACAATATAACACATCTGAAACAAATGCAAGGTATTACTGCGGACACTGACACGACACAGGTGTAACATTTAACATAACTGCATAACAGAGACAAAGAAACTTTCATTAAAAAAAACAGTTGAAACATTTGACTACAAAAACAAGCAAAAAAAAAATGTTTCCCTCCTTCTTCTTCTTCTTTGATCCATAACCACCAACCGTCAAAGCAGTCAGCGGCCATCACGCCTGGTGGCGTCTTGTAGGGCAGCAACAAATTGATTCCACTTTGCTCGGTCGGCGGCCATCCTTCGTACAGTGCCCCAACTGTGGTTCATTCTTTGTTGTTTCCGTAACATGTGCGATTTTTTTACACAGACAGGGGTGTCGGCCCTGTGCTAAAACCCCCAACCTGGAGGACCAGGTGTAGCGATCAGTTTGCTGAGTCTATGTAAGTAAAAGTGCCTGTTTAAAAAGCTGGGAACATTATTATTTATTTCCTAATCTAAGGGCATTAATCCATGTTTTTTGCTGGGATGACAGTTGTCAGGGTAGTGATCTCACTTGTTTGTGATGTCTGTGGTTTGATTTGAAAACCGAGGTCAGTTTTGCCTGATATGGTTTCAAACCGCCTATTTTGAGCGGTGCTCAAAAAGGTTGCTTGTCAGTGCGCATGCGTAGCTTCTGGCGCGATGTTTGTAGACGCCATTACCGAGAGAGATCGGGCTGTATTTTCAGGGAGTCAAGATGTTTTTTGACAAGTCCTTTGTGGGTCGACAAGTTGTCGTATCATATTTCATGTGTATATTCTAAGCCTAGGAGGCGATGTGAGTGTGGTTATATTTATTCTGAAGGGACAGAAGGTAATTGACTCTGAACTGTTTCCCTTATTTGCTAGAATCTTTATGACTCGTATTATCGACAGTTTATGATTCTTTACCTGAGCGGGAAAACGTACCACCTACGTATCCTTGAAAGGAAGCTCACTATGTATTCTGATATTATGCACTAGGCTGGTGCATGCCCGACGTACTTATATATATGTTGTTTGTATCCCGCATGCCGGTGATACTATGTATACAAGGTGGGATTCCCCTTGTTTGATGAAGAAGCACCCGGAGGCAATTTTGAACTGTAAGTCCGCCATTTTGCGCGGCCTGTTGGAGACATCAAATATCTGACTTATCCATGTCAGAGTAGAGTTTGTTTAAACTCACATATGGGATATATCTTCCCTGAAGCTGATGAGTGAGAGAATTGTACGAGATCAGCTTTACCATATACATGCATAGCTGATGATGAACTTTATTGATATATTATGACCATGAACTGTTTGATGACCATTGATACTCATGTCGGCGTACCTGTCGCTTGTGACGTAATAAAGTCCTGTAAACGTCAAAGGTGTTCCAGAACTCTATGAATTGCTACATGTCTAGCTATAGAGTGTGACGTCATATATATATATATATGCCTGATTTTCCTACTTCCCCGAACTTTTCAACACGCATTCGCAAAACTATTGAGATCCACTCACTTTTCATACTTCATTCTACATATCAAGACATCTACACGAATGCCAGTACTGTTGCGGCCAACCAGGGCCTATATACACTCATGTCAGCCCACATTGGGCGGAATCATATAAATACTGACACTGGACATTCGTCTACATTTAACATTTAATATTCACAGTGGCCAAACTGTACCTATGCTTTTGTGTCACGGGCAGCCGCCACGCTTCAACGCATACCGTGACATTCCAGACACTGTTTACATTGCACGATACATTTCATTAAAAATCCCCCCTTAACATTATGGTGTACCAGTTTTGATGGGGCTTATTGGAAGTTTCAAGTTCGCCTACAGTGGAATGTACTCAGCAATGTGTAGTTGTTGACACACCCACTACACCAGCTCACAGGACGTAACTAGGTCAGCAGGTCAAGTGCCGTTTCAAGTTCAGCTGCAGTATTATCATCATCATTTTGAGATTCGAGTTCAGCTGCAGTAGATAAGAAGGTCAAGTACCGTTATTATCATCATCATTTTGAGTTGCGAGTTCAGCTGCAGTAGATAAGAAGGTCAAGTACCATTGTTATCATCATCATTTTGGAAGCAAGTTTAGATGTGTTCAGCGTTGGATCATTTTATCCTTAGAACGTTGACGATAGATTTTCATCGTTGTGGACGATAGGACTATAAAGATAAGTGGCCTGTTTTGTGTCGTGAACTGTGCCTTGTCTTGTGCAT
Source organism: Oreohelix idahoensis (assembly GCA_024509875.1). Lineage (NCBI taxonomy): Eukaryota > Metazoa > Mollusca > Gastropoda > Stylommatophora > Oreohelicidae > Oreohelix > Oreohelix idahoensis. Next base: position 78,684 of record JAMPIV010014338.1, read on the forward strand.
GAACCAAGCCTTCCACATTTGAATATCCTTATTTATGCTTTGTGTTCTTCATGTTTACATGTGTTATGTGTATGTTGATATTTTGCGGGATCCAGGTTGGGCGGTGACTCCTTTGGAATATACTACGTCACAGAGGTTTTCCACTGTGAGTGTTCTATAGGGACTCTGCAAATTTCCTTGGGAAATTTGCTAGCGACTTTTGTTGCTATTTCTGTTAGGTGTGACGAAGTGTAACTTTTAGTTGTTTTCGTTATATTTTTGTTGTTGTTGGTTTTTTGTTCTTTAGTTCTGATTTCATTTGTTTGTATTTGTAGGTCTCCTCTTTTCTATTATTTAGTTCTATACACCCTTCTGTTTATACACTGTGACGTCATTTGTTTGTTTACTTTTCGCATTTGTCTTCACATTTTTTGTGATATTTTCTTGAGTTTTGCTGTTTATTTAGTTGACTTTTGCGAATGTTTTCGTATTGTCTTTGATCTTTGTTATTGTTTACATTGTTTTTGGTTATCACTCAATATTAATAAATACATGGTCATGCACTATTAGCTGTGTAGTGCACTTATGATAATTTACTGGTGAATTTGCTCATGCACTATTAGATGTGTAGTGCACTTATGATAATTAACTGGTGGATTTGCTCATGCACTATTAACTGTGTAGTGCACTTATGATAACTAATTGGTGGATTTGGTTATGCACTATTGAATTATGATAAAGAATTGACTGGTATTATTATTATTATACAGTTGATTATATAAGTTCTGTTCCAAGGACTTGTCTCCCACAGATATTGGGATAATGTGTTCATACAAGTACTATTTAAGACTTGTTACCATTAAGGTTGAAATAAGATAATTAATTATTTCAGGTTTTGGACTCATATTATTAGACAATATGTCTACACTCGACTACTTTATTGAGCAAGGGAAATCCCTTGGCAAGACTGGTGATAAGTTGGAAGAATATGCGACTGCTCAATATGACAAAGCATTAAAGTTAGAAGAAAAGAGAATGGAAAGAGAAGCTGAACAAAAGAAAGCAGAAGCTGAGAATTTGAAATTGCAGATGCAGGTGGAGGAAAGGAGATTCCAGATGGAAATGGAAAAACAAAAAAGAGTAGAAGAGGCTGAGAATAAAAGACTAGAAAAAGAGGCCGAAAATAAAAGACTAGAAAAAGAGGCTGAGAATAAAAGACTAGAAAAAGAGGCTGAAAATAAAAGACTAGAAGCTGAGGCTGAAGAAAGAAGGTTACAAAGAGAAACAGAGGCTGATGAGAGAAAAGAAAAAGCAAGAATGGAGCATGAAGAAAAACTCATAGCTTTGGAGTTAGAGAAGTTGAATGGATGAACATGGGTAATGCTAATGATCCAAATAAGGTGTCATCTTCTGAAAAGTCTAATGCTAGCACTTTCAAGATTAAACTACCAGCTTTCAATGCTTCCAGTGACGATATAACGTTCTATCTGGATAGATTTGAACGGTCATGTAAAACACATAATATAGACAAATCACTATATGTGGATCAGTTGTCGAATATACTTAAAGGTGAAGCTCTTAGTATGCTAAGCATGGTAGATGATCCTGACAAGAACAATTATGAGGTTGTCAGGGCGGTTTTATTAAAGAAATACCAGCTTAACAAAGACGGCTATCGTATGCAATTTAAAAATATGTTGCCAGAGACTGGAGTAGAATTCTCTGAATTTATTGCAAAAATACGTCTCACATTTACACGTTGGGTTGAGCTGTCTAAGACAGAACATACATTTTAAGCACTTATGGACTTACTACTTAGAGACAAAGTCATGTCTTCTGTCATTGAGTCTTTTCTTGCGTTTCTTCATGAGCGTAAGCCTAAAAACATAAAAGAAATGGAAGAATATTGTTGCCAGTATGTTACTGCGCACCCTCATGTAACCATTAGCAATTCTAACGTGAAAGAAGGTTTGCCAGTTGCTTCGGCAGCACCATATGGCCCAAACTTCATGCGTAAATTTCATAGTACTCAACAAAATTTTAATAGGAAGAGTAACCAGAGTTATGCTCAGAATCAGGGCAATCAATCACATGGTGATTCTTCTTCGAGAAATTGGAGATGAGCTGACAGTCCTCGTTATTCTACACCCAATAATTATAGACATTTTCGCAGAGGGAATAATAAAGGCTACCAAAACTATTTTTCGCGTAGACCTCAAAATCAAGCTAATAGATGTTCTCATCAATTGGGAAATGACAATGATAACTATGGAAACTGGGATTCAAACAAGTATAGCAGTTGCAATAGAGAATACAATGATAATTTCAGAAGCAATAATAGTCGCGGTAGAACTCAACATAAAAAAAGAGATATCAACAGACAAACTCTGTACAGCAAGAGTCTCCGGGAGCCTGTAAACAGGATAATGATAATAAAAACTCTAGCGCTATCACATGTTCTGCTTTTGACGTTGGGAGAGCAACTAAATGCCCCCAATGCTCTACTTTGTTCGAACCGACTACTGTATCTACCGTGAGCTGTGGTCACCCTCTTTCCGCTCTTCCCGCGGCAGTTGCACATGACGGGAGAGGTTCTCTTATCCTACATAAAGGTCTAGTAAATAGTAATCCAGTCTCAGTCCTTTTTGATTCTAGATGCACTACTATTGGGGTTAAGCAATCTCTAGTAGATCCATCCTGTGCAACAGGAAAGGTGATAAAATGTGTCACATTCGGTGGCACTTTGGAAAAGTATCCTACTGCCATAATACCTATTGCTACTCCCTTCTTTATGGGGGATGTCCACGCGTGTCTACTACCAAATCCTATTGCGAACCTTATTATCGGTCGTATTTGTGGTGGGTTTAGATGTTAAGAAGAATGGTGTGCATATAGTTGTACTTGAGTGAGATCAACTGTGAAGGTCTCTGCGGTAAACAATGAACAACTGTATTACAGAGTACCTTCCTTGTTACCACATTTACGATCTCACTCTAAGTTATATTCTTTTTTGACTAGCGTGACTGAAAGCTACATAAAGTGTCTAGGGTATTGTAAGAGTGTTGTTAAAGAATCTCATTACAAAAACATATACAAACATATATTAAATCCTATGATAAACTCAACTAACTCCAGCTGTTAAATTTTATATTGAAAATTTCTTTTGTAAACTTTATTGGTCCTGAGCATAAGGTTGTTTTGGTCATATATATATATATATAATATATATATAATATATATATATATATATATATATATATATATATATAAATAAATAAATAAATAAATAAATAAATATATAATATATATATATATATAATATATATATATATATATATATATATATATATATATAATATATATATATATATATATATATATATATATATATATATATATATATATATATATATATATATATATAGTATATATATATATATATATATATATATATACATACAACAGACAATATGTCCATAGTACATTGTTACAAATTCTCAAGTTGATATTAATTACTTTATTTAACTACTGATACTAGAAGGCAGGCCCAATGGGCTGATCACCCGTTGGCTTGTCACACCGATTACGGAAACAACGGCAGATGGATCTATTTGTTGTTGCCCTAAAGACGCCGCTAGGCGTGATGGGAAACTACAACAGAGAAAATCAATCTGCTGTTGCCCTTAAGACGACACAAGGCGTGATGGCCTCTGACTGCTTGGTCGGTCTTTGGCTAAGGACGGAAGAAGAAGAAGAAGAAGAAGACTAGAAGGCAGGGTGGGGATTTTCATCATCCCAATGTTCGTGTGTTTCCTAGAATTGTTTATGTTAGTCTTTTGGAGGAACGTTTTTGTCTTTACATGAGATCTTTCTTAGTCGTGATAAGTTGTCACAGGCCAGATATTGCACTTATCTGGTTCCTGGAATCACAGCAGTTGCAGTTGGTTTGACAAAACACTTCAGTCTCCTCTGGACTTGGACTTCTTTAATACCAACAGGTACCAGAGACTCTTAGAAATCGTGCTGAATTTCTCTATCGTCGAGTACCAGCACCAGACAAGTGCCAGCAGGAACCCCTGACGATGCAAGTTATGGTTCTATCTTAATATCAAACTAATTCCTCCTAAAATACATGTAAACATACATTCAATAAAAAAGAACATGGTCAGCTCTCTCTGACAACCCTGCTTCTCCACTTTAGTTTGATGGAACAAATGGTACCAGTTTTCTTTTCTCTTCCCTAATGGATGCTACGCCTCTGTCATTCCTGTAGTAATCTTTTCCATGCAATAAGATAGGTGTAATGTTTCTTTATGACCATCTGTTACGTGCAGTTTTCATAACTGGTAATGTAGTCGGTCTGTATACTTGTTATGTTTGAAAATATTTTGAATAAGATTTTGGGTTTAATGTATTTTTCGTTAAAACCCTAATCTAAGGGCGAATACTCATTTTTTGTTTTGAGGGAAAGTAAATATGAAGTTACTCCCCTAAAAGGTTATACCAGCTGACTGCTTAGGTCAGACGTGATGCGAACAGCGCATGCCCGAACTAGAGGGAGTTTGAAAAAGATTTCCTGTGCGGGAGGTCGTTTTGTTGAACTGGGTCTGTCAGACGAAATGTCTGGTTACGTCTCTGCATTGCCTCTGGGGATGGAAACTCTTCCACTGTTATTTAAAGTCCCCTGTGTTATTTCTGTTCGTCAGGAAGACGACAGTTGCTTCTAAGTTGTGTTAGGAATTCGAAGCAAGGTAAAAAACGAAACTTTCACACTTCCTTTGTAAGGAACATATTTTGAGTCAACCGGTGACGAGAGCTCACGAATGGTTGGAAGGCAGAGTATTCTACTTGTTATGCTCGTTGGAGCCATCTAAGACCGTTAGGTTTAGATTTACACACAGAAAACCCAGGAGAATAGATATTATTCTAAAACCCGCATGATTAGCGGAATATCTTTGAACTTAGACGCTTATGTCTGCAGATGAGGAATCCACAGTGTTTACTGTTTTATAGAGGCCTGATATATAACTATCTGGAGTGGAAGACCAGATGAGTTGCCAGTTATTGCTATTATAACTTTGAAAATGAAAACTCGCCTGATGTACGAGGGAGTTATATAAGACTATCTTCGAAAGGACAGATTATTGTCAATAATGTCCGACTAGATGGATCGGTCATGCTAGATGAACTTTAGATATATTTGCCAGTCATTTATCCATTGATGTACTGTTCCTGATCCTCGTCTATTTGACTGTTGTAGATGTCTGTGTAATGGTTGTCTTGAAACTGCAGTTACACAATTCATTGACTACTGCATGGGAGTGATTGGATGAATCATCTACCTTAAAGTACCATCAAGCATTCGCGTACATTCATCCACACCCCTTCATCAACACTTACAACCTGTCCGGGACTATACACCTTGGGAGCTGTCTTATGTTCGGAATGTCAACATGACACTTTCACAGAACCAACGCCTGGTGAGCTAATTAGGCTACCATGCTATTTGGCCCAGGTCAGTCCGACTACATTCTACACAGCACTCCACATCAACACAGAGCAGCGACATTGAGGTAGACGATATATACTTTCATATAAATTGAAGGCTAACATAAACAGATCATAACATTTCACTATGTATACACAAGCAACAGTTCTTCACCAACTTTAACACGCATACGGAACTGGTGTGTAACATAAATTGGTAGGCCAGATCTGTGGGTCTAAGCTGCACACTGGACAGATCGAGGAATTGACATTTCATAAGAACTACACATTGGAAACTGGACAACACGATTCATATTGTACATCAACACACCGTCAACAGTTTGGAACTCGACGTGAACATCCAAGATTCAGCTGTGGTAACCTTCAACAGTGGAGCTTCATGCCATTATTGTTTCTATGTACAACATTGTTGACTAAGGCCAGGAGTGTATTTAAGATAAATGGTGATTGGTTTTTGGAAACGTTGAACCATTGTATTATGTATGATTGCGCCTTCTTACAACACACCCTAGTTTGCTTTGTGTTACAGGTTATTGTGTGTGTGTTTTGTGGGATTCAGGTTGGGCGGTGACTCCTTTAGAAAATACCACGTGACAGAGATTTTCTACTGAGAGTGTTCTGTAGGGTTTATGCAAATTTCCTATAGTGAAATTTGCTAAGCGACAACTGTTGCTATTTTGTGTTAGTTGTGACGAGGTGTGTGTTTTTTTTTCGTTGTTTTTGTAACATTTTTCTATTCTTTAGTTTTGATTAAATTTGTTTGTATTTGTAGGTCTACTCTTTCCTGTCATTTAGTTGTATACAATTTATGTTTATACACTGTGACGTCATTTGTTTTGTTTACATTTTCGCAGTTATCACCACATCCTTTGTGAGATTTCCTTCAGTTTAGTTTTTTAGTTGACTTCTGCGAATGTTATCGTAGTGTTTTGAGTATTTGTCTTCGTATTATTGTTTATTGTTTTGTTATGCTATTGGTACACATACTTAGACATACACTATTATCATTTTGATTGAACTTATTATATAATTGTCTGATGATATTGTTATTGTAAAATAACCATACAAATTCTTACAAAAGACTTGTCTTCCAAAGAGATTGAGATTAACGGAGCTGATTATACAAGTTTTTGTTAAAAACTTGCTCCTGTTTGGTTGAAATAAATTAATTTGTTATTTCAGGGATATTAGTCACATATTGTTAGACATTATGTCGACTTTAGATTACTTTATTGAGCAAGGGAAATCCCTGGGCAAAACTGGTGATAAGTTGGAGGAGTTTGCTACCAGTCAATATGAAAAAGCACAAAAATTAGAAGCTGAACAAAAGAAATTGCAGATGCAAATGGACGAAAAGAGATTCCAAATGGAAATGGAAAAACAAAATAGAGAAGCAGAGGCTGAACAAAAAAGATTAGACAGAGAAGCTGAACAAAAGAGACTGGAAATAGAGGCTGAAAGTAAAAGAATAGAGGCTGAGAACAAAAGATTAGAGGCTGAAGAAAGAAAAGAAAAAGCAAAGATGGAACATCAAGAGAAACTTTTAGCTTATGAAATAGAAAAATTGAAATTGACAAATATGGGTAGTCATCAGTCATCTGGTAATGATGGTAAACCTTCTACTTTTAAGGTTAAACTGCCACCGTTCAATCCTTCCAGTGATGATATTACATTCTGGCTGGATAGATTTGAACGTTCTTGTCGTACTCATAATGTGGATAGATCACAATATGCAAATCAGTTATCAGAGAATTTGAGAGGTGATTCTTTGACTAGTTTAAGTATGGTAGAAGAGGCTGATAAAGATAATTATGATGTTATTAGAGCAGCCTTGATTAAAAAAAAATCAATTGACAGAAGAAGGTTATCGTCTTTTGTTTAAGACGATGGTGCCTGAGGCAGGAGTAGAATTCTCAGAATTCATTGCAAAGAAACGTCTTACATTTACACGATGGATTGAGCTATCCAAGACAGAAAAAACATATGAAGCACTTATGGATTTGTTGCTCAGAGATAAGATTATGTCATGTGTAAATAAACCATTCCTTGAATTTATACATGAGCGTAAACCCAAAACACTAAAACAAATGGAAGAATATTGTTCCCAATATGTCACTGCACATCCTGACGTGACTTTTGGCAACATTAAGATTAAGGAGAGTATGCCAGTTGCTTCAGCAACACCATACACTCCTAATTATTCACACGAATTTCAAGGACCACAAAACAGGTTTGATAAAAAAGGTAACCATAATAGTTATCAAAACCAAGGAAACCAATCATTTCAGGGTTCTTCTGCTAAGAACTGGAGACGAGCTGACAGCCCTCGATACAGAGGTGGTCATAATTATAGAAATTTCCGCAGAGGAAGTCATTATAGGAACTATCCAAGTTATCCATCATGGAGACAACAAGACCATAATTATAGAGATACTCATTATAATGAATATGATAATGGTAACCATGAAAATTATGACTCAAACCCAAATAAGGGTTACAATAGAGGGAATAATAATGATTACAGAGGCAATAATAATCGAGGTAGATCGCAATACAGAAAAAAAAATCACATTATCAGGCAAACGCTGCACAGCAAGAGTCCCATGAAGCCTATAAACAGACTAAAGATAATAATGACGCTAATAATATGGCATGTTCCGCTTTTGATTTTGGGAGAGCATCTCAGTGCCCCCAATGCAAAACATTATTTGAACCAACTGCGGTGTCTACTTTAAGTTGTGGCCATCCTCTTCCCGTTCTTCCTGCGTCAGTCACGCATAATGGAAGAGGTTCTCTTGTCTTACATAAAGGTCTAGTAAATGATAATCCAGTCTCAGTTCTTTTTGATTCTGGATGCACCACAATTGGTGTTAGGCAGTCACTCGTAGATCCTTCTCGTGCCACAGGAAAAGTAGTCAAATGTGTAAAATTTGGCGGCACCTTAGAGAAATATTCTACTGCTATCATTAAGATTGCTACTCCTTTCTTTACAGGAGATGTACACGCATGTCTTCTGCCGAATCCGATCGCTGACCTCATCATCGGTCGTATTCACGGAGTCAAAGAATGCACTCCGTAACTAATTTCCGTTTGGGAAAAACAAAATATGCAAACTGCTAATGCTGTAGTCACTAGAGATCAAGCTCTTAATATGCCTCAAACTTCATCTACTGAAGATAATGAAGTGCATAACCAAGATAATTCCTTGGTAATTTCTCGTGACTCATTTATAAAACAGCAAGAAGATGATCCAACTCTAAAGAAATTCTTCACTCTTGCAACAAAAGGTGATCCAAATAAAGATACAAATGGTAAATCTTGGATTACAATGAAGAATGGCGTACTTGTACGTATGGTTCAAGACTCCACTAAGTCAAGTCATTCTCAGATTCTTGTGCCCAAGAATTTGAGAGTTAAAATTTTGCAGCATGCTCATGACTCTCAGTGAGCTGGACATATGGGTTTTTCCCGTACGAAGTCAAGAGTTCTTGCGGCTTTCTTTTGGCCATTAGTAAACAAGGACATACGGATATATTGTCGATCTTGTAAAGTATGTCAAGAGGTCAAATCTAAAGGTCCACGCCATGCTGCACCTATTCAGGCTGCAGACATTCCTGTTCGGCCGTTTCAGAAAATGGCAATAGACATTATTGGTCCGTTTAAGATCAAATCTGCTAGAGGACATCAGTTTATCTTGACATGTGTTGATATGTGCACACGTTGGCCAGAGGCAATTCATCTGAAGAGCATTACTACTGCTGACATTGCAGATGCTCTTTGGCTCATATTTTCTCGTCTGGGATTTCCCGGAGAAATATTATCAGACCATGGCACCCAAGTAATATCGAATACCATGTCTCAAGTAATGTCTACTCTGCAGATAGAGAGATCTTTGAGTAGTATCTATCACCCAATGTCTAATGGGAGGTCGAACGCCTAAATAGAACACTCAAAAACTTATTAGGGAAGATAACTGAGGATCATCCTCAAGATTGGGACAGGGTTTTATCTGCGGCCCTTTTCGCCTACAGAGAGGTCCCCAATGAACATAAGGATTTTCTCCATTTGAACTTGTCTTTGGCGCGCAACCGCACAGCCCTATGTCTGTGCTTCATGATCTCATAACCGCTGATAATATTACCGATGACACAAAATCCTCTTACGAATATGTCATCGCGCTTAGACAAATGATTATCGAAGCATGCAAATTAGCAACTTCTTCTTCTGAATTTGCTAAACAGAAGGCAAGGCAATTTGCCAATAAGAAAAGAAACTTACGACAACTTTGTCCTGGTGACAAAGCATTTGTTTTGCTACCTTGTAGGGAAAACAGACTTCTTATTTCTTGGAAAGGACCTTACGATATAATATCGAAAATTTCAGATGTTGACTATATTGCCGATATTGACGGGAAGCATAAAACCTTCCACATCAACATGCTTACGGAATTCCACGAACGTCTGGATTATTTACAGCCTATTTTCCAGGCAACGGACGATTCTCCAGTCCAACATGGTTATTACTCATCACTGTCCGTAATACAGGATGAGGAAACAAGGTTTTCAGATGTAAATCTTCCTCTTCCGATGATTCCACTTCATTCTAGTGAATCATGGAAAAACGTTACTGTCTCTCCTGATTTGTCTCTAGGAGAACAGCGACAAGTTTCTGCTATGTTACAAACATTTCAGGATGTCCTCACTGACATCCCTGGACAAACTCATGTCATTGAACATGACATTGTTCTAACTGACCATACTCCTATTAGGGTCAGATCTTATCCAATCCCTATACATTTTCAAGCACAGGTTGAGAAGGAGTTGGATGAGATGATAGATTTAAAAATAATTGAACCATCCACTTCTGCATATTCTTCGCCGATGGCTATTGTTCGGAAAAAAGACAATAACATACGTCTTTGCATTGACTATCGCAAATTGAATCAAGTTACGAAGTTCGATGCTGAACCTATGCCTTTACTAAAAGCGCTACTTACTAGGCTTTCTAAATCTCATTTTTTCACTAAACTTGACTTGTCTAAAGGATATTGGCAAGTTCCTTTATCTGAACGCGCCAAACCTCTTGCGGCTTTTTCTACACCTAGAGGCATTTTCCAATGGAATTTCATGCCTTTCGGCCTTATGAACGCACCAGCTACATTCGTACGCATGATGCGCCGAATCCTATCTTATCGGTCAGATGACATTGCATACCTAGACGACATCTGTCTTTTCAGCGATACTTGGGAAGATCCCTATTCGGGGTTAGTTGAATTACTATCTACGTTACGCGAGCATAACCTGACAGCGAAACCCTCTAAAGCCTGCATTGGTTTTAGCGAAATTTCTTTCCTAGGCCATCGAGTCGGTCATGGTTTCCTAAAGACAGAGGACCATAATATCCCTAAGATACTTAACATCTCTATTCCTAAGACTAAAAAGCAAGTGTGGAGTCTCTTAGGTCTTATACAATTTTATGGACGATTCATTCCGAATCTATCCTCTATCATGGCACCTCTTTCTACACTACTAAAGAAAGGGTCTCCTAATATTGTTCACTGGTCTCAGGATTGCCAATCCTCGCTGGATAAGATCAAAACTATGTTTTCAACACCACCTATTTTAGTGTTACCTACTAAAGATAAGACATTTTTTCTTCGTAGTGACGCTTCATCCACTGGGATTGGAGCGGCACTAATGCAAGAGTACTCTGGAACTCTGCATCCTGTAATGTATATCTCCAGAAAACTTAATGCGGCAGAAAGGAATTACTCGGTTTTAGACCGTGAACTGTTGGCTATGGTCTAATCAATTCTCAAACTACAAAGATTCCTTCTAGGCGCACATTTCATAGTAGAAACCGACCAAAAAGCTCTTACTGCTATACAGAGTAAGAATTTGAAGAGCTCGAGGTCTACTCGATATGCAATTGCTCTTCGACCTTTTCATTTCTCTGTGCGAGCTATTCGTGGATCAGATAATGTGATGGCAGACATTCTGTCAAGATGCCCACATGATTCCACCTAACTGTTAATATAAGTCTATAATAGTTTCTTTCTATATCAAGATAGGTACACATTTATAATTTGTAATATAGTGATTGTATCACTACTTAGCGGTTCATTGAGGTATATTCACCGCTGTTCTTTGATGATTTTTCTTCTTTGTTAATCATGAACTTAATATACTTAATATGAAATTGTGATTGAAATTATTGTATGCATAGTGTCATTGCCAGTATTGTAGTATAAGTTGGTGACACCTCTCTGGAAACATTTATACTTAGAGAAACGCTTTCTCTCAGATTATGAGGTATATTCTCACTAGTCGCTCCATATCGACTTAGCCTCACATTTGGCGTTATATTTATTCTTAATACTTTTTATCTGCGCATTAGTCATGCGTTGTGAACCTATTGTATGTTGCCCCTAGATGTATTTTTAAAAAAAGTTTCATTTTTTTCCCCGGGAGGTGTGGTAAGACTGTTACGTGCAGTTTTCATAACTGGTAATGTAGTCGGTCTGTATACTTGTTATGTTTGAAAATAATTTGAATAAGATTTTGGGTTTAATGTATTTTTCGTTAGAACCCTAATCTAAGGGCGAATACTCATTTTTTGCTTTGAGGAAAAGTAAATATGTAGTTACTCCCCTAAAAGGTTATACCAGCTGACTGCTTAGGTCAGAGGTGATGCGAACAGCGCATGCCCGAACTAGAGAGAGTTTGAAGAAGATTTCCTGTGCGGGAGGTCGTTTTGTTGAACTGGGTCTGTCAGACGAAATGTCTGGTTACGTCTCTGCATTGCCTCTGGGGATGGAAACTCTTCCACTGTTATTTAAAGTCCCCTGTGTTATTTCTTGTTACGCACGGATCATTATTATTTTTCGTTTGTATAAACATTTTTCATATGTATGATCATTTTTTTGACTGAAGTGTGTATTATGTTTTCTATGGTCAAAGGGACATAATCCGAGTTATCGAAACTACAATTTTTTAGGAGTTTGCCTTCTCTTGTATAGAGACACGTTCGGTCTATAATTTCTTGAACGAAGCGTGACCACATCTCCTTATTTGGTAGTACCAGTCAACTATGGTAGATGTCTGAAACCTTTCTTAACGCTTCTTTTCATGACCATAAAAGGCGCGACTGTGTAAGACTTTTATCTCGAATGTTCTTAGAATCGTCTTATTGTGAACGGCAACTCAGAGATTGTCGTTCTGCGCATGTCAAAAGCTGGGAGTTCGTTCTGTGTGTTCCGCCCAGTTGGGGAGTTGAGAAATGGTTTAAGAAGCGAGCAGACGCAACTGCGTCTTGTGATTTTCTGAGGGAAATACAGTGTCTTTGTGAGTTAGTTAGCTAACTAGACTATTTCCCAGTATTATTCACGCCTGCCTGGAGGCATATGTTCATGGTTGATTTTCCGAAATAAGGTAATTCCTCTTGTATCGAACTTTATGCTATCATCTAGAGGTTCGTCATTTTGTCGCCTATTTGCTCGCCTGTGTGATGCAAAATGGAGAGGTACTTTGACTAGGATTAAGTCACCGGTATCTGTATACCTGAACTAGTTAAATATATATGGGTCGCTCTAGACCAACAAGACTATTGTCTGTGTTCCAGGATTCGTTATATCAGAGATCACGTCCAAGTCAGATGGTTAGACTTAGGAACATTATAAAGGTCGAGCTGACCTGTAGCCCATGTATGCTATTCACGTGCAGACAGTGAACGGACTTATTGTATACAACTGATCTGCTAGCATCAGAATGGGAGCATTTATTATTGTTTATGAACATTGAAGATCTGTAGCTGACACTGTTGCAGAAGTTATAGAAATTATTATTATTTATACAGCTTCACGAACTAGAACTCTATGATTTATGAATTTCTGAATCTATTGAACTGTGATGTCTTATGACGCATATATACAACAGCTGTCATTGCTGACTACAGAAATTGTTTTCAATGTGCCATATCATCTTGCTGAACTCGTTAACTATGTTGATGTCATAAGTATCATGACTGTTTTGTGGCGTGCAATAAATGGAAGAAACTTATACAACGAAGTTACCCTTTCTATGACTCTACACGTCATGTTGCCTGTGTGATAACCCTGTGAACTGTTCCACTACCACATACACAGCAACATCCTAAATCAGAGAAGACACCTACATCTTGCACTTTAATACCAGGTGTCGATAAGGGTGGCAAGTTACCACTTCAGCTCAAATCCACCCTTATCATTTTTGGTGGCCAGAGCTGGTTCTATCATCTGATATTTTGGCGCACCATATCATTTTTGGTGGCCATAGGTTGGTTCACTCTGATTCCAGCTATCAAGGGGGTCAGCAAACCCAGACATCATCATCATACTAGATACAACTACAGCATCAACTACCACCTTACAAGAAATTTTATTGAAAGTATCCGGATTTTCTGACAGTTGCTGATTTTGAAACTACCCGGCGCTGCTCGGCAATATTGAAGTTTATGTAAAATTAGAAGGACAAGTACCGAGCGAATGGATTTCCTGATCTGGTGAAAAGAAGGACAAGTGCCGTAACAACTGTTCCGGTCTCAGGGGTACTGTTGCGGGTTCAGAAGGTCAAGTGCCGGTTAAATCAATTTAGAAGATTCAGAAGGTCAAGTGCCGTAACAACTGTTGCAGTATTAGAAGCTCTTTTCCTTCGTCATGGCTGTTTATGGGAGCAGAAGTTAATCAACGTTGGATCATTATCCTCAGAATGCTGATTACATCCTGTTCTGCACCGTGCTGACGCTGGATTTATAGAAGTTAAGTGGCCTGTTTTGTTTGTGAACTGTGCCCTTATGTTCTAACTGAGCCTTCTGTACTTTCACACTTTCTCCTATTGTTTTCATGATACATGTTTATATGTTATATGTTATTTGTTATTTGTATATTTATATGTTTATATTTCAGCGGGTTTTCTCGGTTGGGCGGAGTCTTGCAGTAGAAGATACCACGTCACAGAGGTTCTACTGTTAGCGTTTTCGTTAGGGACTGTGCGAATTTCCTACAGTGAAATTTGCTAGCGACAATCGTTGCTATATCTGTTTAGTTGTGACGAGTTGTGCTTTATTTTTGTTTCTTGTATATATATATATTTTTTTTCTTTTTTCTTTTCTCTCTTTCTTTGTGTTTTTTAGTTTCGATTTCGATTGTTTGTATTTGTAGGTCTCCCCTTTGCTATTATTCAGTTCTTTACGTATATTTTTGTGTATACACTGTAGCGTCATTTGTTAGTCATATCTTCGCATATTTCTTTTTAGTTTTGCTGTTTGTGTATTTGACTTATGCGAATGTTTTCGTATTGTTTGATCTTTGTTGTTGTTTACATTGACTTTGATCTTTGTTGATTGTTTACATTGACTCTGATCTTTGTTATTGTTTACATTGACTCTGATCTTTGTTGTTGTTTACATTGACTCTGATCTTTGTTGTTGTTTACATTGACTTTGATCTTTGTTATTGTTTACATTGTTGGTGACCTTTGTTATTGTTTACATTGTCTTGTTATTGTTTACATAGTTCTTGCATAGTTAGCTTTCACTATTGTTAATATATGCTCATGCACTATTGGTCTATAGTGCACTTATCATAACAAACTGGTGGTTTTTTGCTTATGCACTATTGTAGTGCAGTTATGATAAATAACTGATGGTTATGCACTGATTTGGGTAGTGCACTGATGATTAAGAAGTGACTTGTGATATTATTATACATTTGATAATACAAGTTGGTGTCAACTCCTGTTTCCCACAGAGATTGGGTTCAACATAGAGATTATACAAGCACTTTATTAAGTCTTGTTGCTATTTAACATTGAAATAAGATAATTAATTATTTCAGGTTCTGTACTCACATTTTAGACATCATGTCTACATTTGAGTACTTTATTGAGCAGGGTAAAGCCCTTGGGAAGACAGGTGATAAATTAGAAGAATTTGCGACTGTTCAATATGCCAAGGCATTGAAGTCGGAAGAAAAGAAAATGAAAGAACAAACTGAACAAAAGAGAATAGAGGCTGAAATAGAACAAAAGAAACTGCAGATGCAGGTGGAGGAAAAAAGATTTCAAATGGAAATGGAAAAACAAAAAAGAGAAGCAGAATTTCAGGAGAAGAGGCTTCAGGCTGAAGCTGAAAATAAGAGACTTGAAAAAGAAGCTGAAAATAAGAGACTTGAAAAAGAAGCTGAAAATAAGAGACTTGAAAAAGAAGCTGAAAATAAGAGACTTGAAAAAGAAGCTGAAAATAAGAGACTTGAAATAGAGGCTGAAGAAAAAAAGTTACAGGCGGAAGAAAGAAGGTTACAAAGAGAGGCTGATGAGAGAAAAGCAAAAATGGAACATGATGAAAAAGTCTTAGCTTTAGAGTTAGAGAAGTTAAAGTTATTGAACACTGGTAATGCTAATGATGCAAATAAGGTGTCAAATAAGACTAATGCTAAGGATTTCAAGCTTAATCTACCAGCATTTAATCCCTCAATCGATGATATAACATTTTATCTAGATAGATTTGAAAGTGCATGTAATGTGCATAATATAGATAAAACATTATATGTGTATCATCTGTCCAAGATACTTAGAGGTGATGCTTTGACTTTGTTGAGTATGGTAGATGTGCCTGACAAAAACAACTATGAGGTTGTCAGGGCGGCATTGTTAAAGAAGTACCAACTTAACGAGGACGGATATCGTCTTAAATTTAAAACCATGTTACCAGAAACTGGAGTTGAATTCTCTGAATTCATCTCAGGCATCCGTCTTACTTTTTTACGATGGGTTGAGTTGTCTAAGACAGAAAATACATTTGAAGCTCTTATGGATTTACTACTTAGAGATAAGGTTATGTCTTCTGTTAATGAAGCTTTTCTATCTTTTCTTCATGAGCGTAAGCCTAAAAACATAAAAGAAATGGAAGAATACTGTAGCCAGTATGTTACTGCGCATCCGCACATAACCATTAGTAACTCTAAGGTGAAAGAAGGTCTGCCAGTTGCTTCGGCAGCACCTTATGGCCCAAATTTTATGCGTAAATTTCAGGGTAGCCAGAAAAATTTCAATAAAAAGAGTAATCGTAATTATGCCCAGAACCATAGTGATCAATTCCAGGGTGATTCTTCTTCCCAGAACTGGAGACAACCGAATACTACACGTTATTCTACTCCGGTTAACTTTAGAAATTTTCACAAAGGTAATCGGTATAGAGGGAAATATTTTATGCAGAGACCTCAATACCAAGATAATAGAGGTTCTCAACAGCATAGAGATAGTAATGACAGTTATGGAAACTGGAACTCAAACCAGGATAAAAATTACAGTAGGGACTTTAATGATAATTGCAGAGGCAATAATGGTCGCGGTAGATCGCAACATAAGAGAAAAAGATATCAACAGACAAACTCTGTTCAACAAGAATCTCAGGGAGCAGATAAACAGGTTAATAATGATAAAGACCATAATGCTATCGGATGCTCATCTTTTGATTTTGGTAGGGCAAATAAATGTATCCAATGCAGTACTTTATTTGATCCGAAAACCGTTAGTACTCTAAGCTGTGGTCATCCTTTGCCCGCTCTTCCTGCTAATGTTGCTCATGATGGGAGAGGTTCTCTTATATTACATAAGGGGCTAGTAAATAGTAATCCAGTCTCAGTGTTGTTTGATTCTGGATGTACTACTGTCGGCGTTAGGCAATCTCTTGTAGATCCATCCTGTGCTACAGGAAAAGTCATCAAATGTGTCACATTTGGTGGCACGTTAGAAAAGTATCCTACTGCTATAATACACATTGCTACTCCTTTCTTCACGGGAGAGGTCCACGCGTGTCTACTTCCAAACCCTATTGCGGACCTTATTATTGGTCGTATTCACGGAGTTAGGGAATGTACCCCACAGCAGATTGCTGTTTGGGAAGAGCAAAACATTGAAGCTACCAATGCGGTGGTCACAAGAGCACATGCTCTGGATCCACCTCAAACTTCATTAACTAATAATGATGAAGTAAATGACCAAGATAGTCACTTGACTATTACACGTGACTCATTTATCAAATTGCAAGAAGAAGATCCTTCTTTACAAAAATTCTTCATTCTAGCAAAAAAAGGTGATCCTAATCAGAACACTAATAGGAAATCTTGGATTTCTATGAAGAACGGCGTACTTGTACGTATGGTACAAGACTCGACTACGTCCACTCATTCACAAATTCTTGTGCCTAAGAGCATGAGATTGCAAATATTGCAACATGCTCATGACTCGCAATGTGCTGGACATATGGGTTTTTCCCGTACAAAGTCGAGGGTTCTTGCGGCTTTCTTTTGGCCATTTGTGAGCAAGGACATACGAATGTACTGTCGCTCTTGCAAAGTATGTCAGGAGGTCAAATCTAAAGGACCACGACATGCTGCGCCTATCCAGGCTGCTGACATTCCTATTCGCCCTTTTCAAAAAATGGCAATAGATATTATCGGTCCTTTTAGAATTAAGTCGGCTAAAGGACATCAATTTATCCTTACATGTGTCGATATGTGCACACGTTGGCCAGAGGCAATACCTCTCAAGAGCATCTCAACTGCTGATATCGCAGACGCTCTTTGGCTGATATTTTCTCGCTTGGGTTTTCCCGGAGAAATATTGTCAGACCATGGCACTCAACTTATATCAGACACTATGTCACAGGTAATGTCTATGCTACACATTAAAAGGTCTCTCAGCAGTATCTATCACCCAATGTCTAATGGGTTGGTCGAACGTTTAAATAGGACTCTGAAAACTTTACTTGGTAAAATAACTGAGGATCATCCTCAGGATTGGGACAGGGTCTTACCCGCGGCTCTCTTTGCGTATAGAGAGGTCCCCAATGAACATACGGGGTTTTCCCCTTTTTGAACTTGTCTTTGGCGCGCAACCGCGCGGCCCTATGTCTTTACTTCACGATCTAATCACTGCCGATAATATTAGCGATGAGACTCAATCTTCTTATGAGTACGTCATTGCTCTTAGGCAAAAGATCATCGAGGCATGCAAACTAGCAACTTCGTCTTCAGAATTTGCTAAAGAAAAGGCAAGGCAGTTTGCAAATAAGAATAGATGTCTACGACAACTTTGTCCAGGTGACAAAGCTCTCGTTCTACTTCCTTCAAGGGAGAACAGACTTCTAATTGCATGGAAAGGTCCATATGCAATAGTCTCCAAAATTTCTGATGTCGACTATGTTGTCGATATTGATGGAAAGCATAAAACTTTCCACATAAATATGCTCACAGAATTTTATGAAAGACCTGACTATTTGCAGCCTATTTTCCAGGCTACGGACAATTCACAAGCAACTCATGGTCAGTACTCATCTCTGTCAGTTATACAGGATGAGGAAACTACTTTTTCTGATGTCAATCTTCCTCTTTCTATGGTCCCACTTTATTCTACGGAATCTTGGAAAAACGTGACCGTTTCTCCAAATCTTTCCGCTGAGGAACATCGACAAGTTTCTTCGATGTTGCAAACATTTCAGGATGTTCTTACAGACATCCCGGGACACACACACATGTCATAGAACATGACATTGTGCTAACTGATCACAATCCTATCAGAGTCAGACCATATCCAATACCTATCCATTTCCAGTCTCAAGTCGAAAAAGAATTGGATGAAATGATACGTTTGCAAATCATTGAACCATCCACTTCAGCATACTCTTCGTCTATGGTTATTGTTCGAAAGAAGGATAATAACATTCGCATTTGCGTAGATTATCGCAAATTGAACCAAGTTACGAAGTTCGATGCTGAACCTATGCCTTCATTAGAAGAGCTACTCAATAAACTTTCTAATTCTAGATTCTTTACCAAACTAGATTTGTCTAAAGGTTATTGGCAAGTCCCGCTAACTGAACGTGCCAAACCTTTTACAGCTTTTTCTACACCTAGGGGTTTATTCCAATGGAATTTCATGCCTTTTGGTCTTATGAACGCCCCTGCTACATTCGTACGCATGATGCGGCGAATTCTCGCATATCGTACAGATGTCATAGCATACCTAGATGATATCTGTCTATTCAGTGATTCTTGGGAAGATCATTATTTGGGTTTATACGAATTACTGTCTACTCTTCGCGAGTATAACTTGACTGCAAAACCCTCTAAAGCCTTTATAGGATTTAGCGAGATTTCTTTCCTAGGTCATCGGGTTGGTCATGGTCTTTTAAAGACAGAGGACCACAATGTTTCAAAAATACTTAACATTTCGGTCCCTAAGACGAAGAAACAAGTAAGGAGTCTATTAGGTTTGATTCAATTCTACGGACGATTCATTCCGAATCTGTCCTCCATTATGGCACCGCTTTCTACTTTATTGAAGAAAGGGTCGCCTAATCTGATCCGCTGGTCTAAAGAATGTCAATCCTCATTGGACCAGGTTAAAGCCCTATTTTCATCTCCACCTATTCTTAAGTTACCTACTATTGAGAAGACTTTTGTTCTTCGAAGTGACGCCTCGTCAACAGGGATTGGGGCAGCACTAATGCAGGAGTATTCTGATACTTTGCATCCGGTGATGTATATCTCTAGGAAATTAAACGCTGCAGAAAAGAATTACTCGGTTTTAGACCGTGAGTTATTGGCTATGGTATGGTCTATTCTAAAGTTACAAAGATTTCTTCTAGGCGCACATTTCATTGTGGAAACCGACCAGAAAGCGCTTACTGCTATTCAGAGCAAAAACTTGAAGAGCTCGAGGTCCACTCGTTATGCCATAGCTCTTCAACCATTTCATTTCTCGGTTCGAGCTATCCGTGGTTCGGATAATGTAATGGCAGACATTCTGTCCAGATGTCCACACGATTCCACATGATTCTTCTGTCATATATATATATATTTCCTGATATACAGTCCAATGTTATAATGACATGTTAGTAGATTTTGTCTCACTTTTTTTTTTTGAGGGAAATTTATAACATTGTACCATGTAATTATCTAAGAAGGCTTAGTTAGTGATATACGGGCCAAAAGATCACTCGGCCACATTAAATAAATTATTTTCAGGATTGTATTAAGAAATTTACCAGTTGTCTTTAAGATTTGTGTTATTGATATTTTCGCAGCACATCATTGAAGTCTGCGAGTTTATGTCCATTGTGGAACTTTGAGGATATCAAGTCCTGTCCTACATTGGGAGCGGATGATGTCCACATCTTCTTCTATTGAATGTTTTATGTCACCGAAGATCAACACATGTATTACTTATTAATTACTGTTACTTTATATAATGTAATAATATAGTGCGGTATATTAGTAAATTACACCGCTATTTGCAACACATTGTATGATAACACATAATATATTTAATTTCATATATTGGTATGAGAATAATTTGATTGTCATTATGTTGTTGCCATCATTGTGGCGTGTGTTGGTGGCACCTTCCTGGAATATATCAGCGTATACTTAGATAAATTTTTTCTCTAAGGATCTGAGATATGATCTCAGTGTCGCTCCATGCGTTGAGCTAATTTGTTAGGTATATATCCACGCATCATACGTGCGTTAGGAGCCTAGATTTTTTCCGGCTCCAGGATTTAAAAAAAAAAAAATGTTTCATTTTTTTTTTTTCCAGGGAGGGTGCGGTAATGTTACGCACGGATCATTATTATTTTTCGTTTGTATAAACATTTTTCATATGTATGATCATTTTTTTGACTGAAGTGTGTATTATGTTTTCTATGGTCAAAGGGACATAATCCGAGTTATCGAAACTACAATTTTTTAGGAGTTTGCCTTCTCTTGTATAGAGACACGTTCGGTCTATAATTTCTTGAACGAAGCGTGACCACATCTCCTTATTTGGTAGTACCAGTCAACTATGGTAGATGTCTGAAACCTTTCTTAACGCTTCTTTTCATGACCATAAAAGGCGCGACTGTGTAAGACTTTTATCTCGAATGTTCTTAGAATCGTCTTATTGTGAACGGCAACTCAGAGATTGTCGTTCTGCGCATGTCAAAAGCTGGGAGTTCGTTCTGTGTGTGTTCCGCCCAGTTGGGGAGTTGAGAAATGGTTTAAGAAGCGAGCAGACGCAACTGCGTCTTGTGATTTTCTGAGGGAAATACAGTGTCTTTGTGAGTTAGTTAGCTAACTAGACTATTTCCCAGTATTATTCACGCCTGCCTGGAGGCATATGTTCATGGTTGATTTTCCGAAATAAGGTAATTCCTCTTGTATCGAACTTTATGCTATCATCTAGAGGTTCGTCATTTTGTCGCCTATTTGCTCGCCTGTGTGATGCAAAATGGAGAGGTACTTTGACTAGGATTAAGTCACCGGTATCTGTATACCTGAACTAGTTAAATATATATGGGTCGCTCTAGACCAACAAGACTATTGTCTGTGTTCCAGGATTCGTTATATCAGAGATCACGTCCAAGTCAGATGGTTAGACTTAGGAACATTATAAAGGTCGAGCTGACCTGTAGCCCATGTATGCTATTCACGTGCAGACAGTGAACGGACTTATTGTATACAACTGATCTGCTAGCATCAGAATGGGAGCATTTATTATTGTTTATGAACATTGAAGATCTGTAGCTGACACTGTTGCAGAAGTTATAGAAATTATTATTATTTATACAGCTTCACGAACTAGAACTCTATGATTTATGAATTTCTGAATCTATTGAACTGTGATGTCTTATGACGCATATATATACAACAGCTGTCATTGCTGACTACAGAAATTGTTTTCAATGTGCCATATCATCTTGCTGAACTCGTTAACTATGTTGATGTCATAAGTATCATGACTGTTTTGTGGCGTGCAATAAATGGAAGAAACTTATACAACGAAGTTACCCTTTCTATGACTCTACACGTCATGTTGCCTGTGTGATAACCCTGTGAACTGTTCCACTACCACATACACAGCAACATCCTAAATCAGAGAAGACACCTACATCTTGCACTTTAATACCAGGTGTCGATAAGGGTGGCAAGTTACCACTTCAGCTCAAATCCACCCTTATCAGGAATCCACAGTGTTTACTGTTTTATAGAGGCCTGATTTGGATGACAGATGACATCTTGAATAAAATGGCAGAAAGAAAGAAAGCAAAAAACACTCCAGAATATAAAACAATAGACAATGACATACGTACTATGTGTAGAGAAGCAAAAGAACGGTGGATAGAAACAAAATGTAAGGAAATAGAAGACTTGGAAGCAAAGCACATGACAAGAGATATGCATGAAGAAATAAAGAAATTATCAAATCGGTCGCGGTTTGCACAAGGAGGAAGCTGTATCAAGAACAAAAATGGTGTAATATTACTTGATGAAAAAGACATATCAAACAGATGGGCAGAATACGTAAAAGAACTATTCGAGGACAACAGAGGTAAAAAAACCATCACCAGATTCTAATGAAGGCCCAAACATTATCAGATCAGAAGTAGAGAATGCCATTCATATGAAACAAAAAGGAAGATCGGCAGGCATGGATAACATAAAAATTGAAATGATAGAAGCTCTGGAGAGCTTTGGTATAGATACAATCACAGAAATATGCAATGATATATACAATACAGGATATTTACCACACGACATGAAGACATCAGTTTTTATAACATTGCCCAAAAAACCAAATGCAACAGAATGTTCAGACTTCAGAACAATCAGCCTGATGAGTCATGCAATTAAGATACTGCTCAAAATCATATAGGAAAGAATAAAAAGTAAAGTAGACAGCGAAATCCAAGAAGAAGAGTTTGGTTTTAGACAGAACAGTGGAACAAGAGAGGCAATATTTTGCCTAAGAAGATTAGCAGAAAAATATACAGAGGTCCAAAAAAGTATGTATATGTGCTTCCTTGACTATAAGACGGCTTTTGACAGAATCCATCATCAGAAAATAATTGAATGCCTCAAAGACATAGTATTGATGGAAAAGATATAAGAATACTCAGTAACCTTTATTGGGAGCAAACTGCCACAGTAAGATCGGGAAGGAATTATTCACCATACATAGACATAAAAAGAGGTGTCAGACAAGGTTGTGTGCTGTCCCCCTGTCTATTTAATTTATACACCGAAAAAATTTTCAAACAGATACAGGAAATACCAGGACTGAACATCAGTGGAAGATCAATAAACAACCTTAGATATGCAGATGATACCGTGTTGTTAGCTGAAAGTGAACAGGAGTTACAAGAACTAGTGAGGCAAGTGAACAGTATAAGTCATGAATATGGACTCGACATTAATATTGAGAAAACTAAAACTATGATAATTAGCAAAACAGACGATAAACCCACATTAAAGATAAGCGTAAATGGGAAAATCCTGGAACAAGTCAAGAGCTACGTATATCTTGGTCATATAATAACAGAAGATGGCAGATGTGAAACAGAAATCAAGAAGAGAATAGGAAAGGCCAAAGCTACATTCAACAACATGAAACATATACTGACATCCAAACAGTTATCTCATAAATTAAAACTGAGAATCATAAAGTGTTATATATATTCTGCATTTCTGTATGGTGCAGAAACATGGACGATGAATAAGCATTTGGAAGAAAGAATTGAGGCTCTTGAAATGTGGATATATAGAAGAATGGGGCGTATCTCATGGAAAGAGATGAAAACAAATAAGGAGGTCCTAGAAAATCTAGGTATGAAAAGAGAACTAATGAGAGAGGTCAAAGTTCTGCAGCTAAAATACTTTGGCAGCATAAAAAGGCATAACACCTTGCAGAAGACCATAACAGAAGGGAGAGTTGAAGGCAAACGTGCAAGGGGAAGACAGCGCTATAAGTAGGAAGATAACATCAAGAGATGGACGGGAAAGAGTCTATCAGAGTGTACCACCAAGACAAGAGACAGAAGACGTTGAAGATCCATTACAGCCAACCTTCGTTGTGGAGATGGCAACTGATGATGATGATGAGAGGCCTGATATATAACTATCTGGAGTGGAAGACCAGATGAATTGCTAGTTATTGCTATTATAACTTTGAAAATGAAAACTCGCCTGATGTACGAGGGAGTTATATAAGACTGTCTTCGAAAGGACAGATTATTGTCAATAATGTCCGACTAGATGGATGGGTCATGCTAGATGAACTTTAGATGTATTTGCCAGTCATTTATCCATTGATGTACTGTTCCTGATCCTCGTCTATTTGACTGTTGTAGATGTCTGTGTAACGTAATAAATGGTTGTCTTGAAACTGCAGTTACACAATTCATTGACTACTGCATGGGAGTGAGGGGGTGAATCATCTACCTTAAAGTACCATCAAGCATTCGCGTACATTCATCCACACCCCTTCATCAACACTTACAACCTGTCGGGGACTACACACCTTGGGAGCTGCCTTATGGTTGGAATGTCAACATGACACTTTTACAGAACCAACGCCTGGTGAGCTAATTAGGCTACCATGCTATTTGGCCCAGGTCAGTCCGACTACATTCTACACAGCACTACACATCAACACAGAGCAGCGACATTGAGGTAGACGATATATACTTTCATATAAATTGGAGGCTAACATAAACAGATCATAACATTTCACTACGTACACACCAGAAACAGTTCTTCGCCAACTTTAACACGCATACGGAACTGGTGTGTAACACCATCATATATAGAGTCCTGTAGTTTTAAACATTCTTAGATAGTCCCTTATATGATGGATCAGCATCTAGGCCATGCCTAAGTCTGCCATGGAACCATTTAATTACCATCTTTTACATGGCCTTTTCTTTTTTCACACAACATTTTTTAATTAAAAAGTCAATAAAATCAATCTTACCACATATCAAGGAAATATAAACAAGTAACGATGAATTAGGCAATAGAATATGGCACACTTTCATCACTGCCTCTGTTCAGACTGCTTTCAGATGTTATTTATTTTAAACAAAGCACAAGTCTGTTCATCGCGTATTGCTCCTCTGAATATTTTTGAAAAATGGCAGCGAGCAGCTTACTATTTCGATAAAGTAAAAGGCTTTGGCCAATGAGACCAAGCATCTCTTTTTTTTTTTTAAATGAATTCTTAAAAAAATATTTCAAACCCTATGCGTTACTACTACCAACTAGATTTGTATATTAGGTCAGCCAATAATATTACGGCTTCCTTCAAATTTCATCCAATCCCCTTCATCGTACTATCTTAGCCTTTCTGTCACCTACTTTTTCCCCCAAAAAATATGCTATCCAATCTAAGCAGACATGACTTGACCTGACAGTATCTCCGATGCTCTATGTATTATTACCAATATTTGATTATCTAATGGACTATTTAGATAACTAACTACATATTCTTGGTAAACAAGTCTTCAGGTACCTGAATATATGATTTTTATGGGGCTAAGTGGCTTGGTTCAAAATTCTATCTTTTTTCTATGTTAGTTGTTTATTTTTAAACTACCTCCTGTTCAATTCTTTTCCACTGTACTTTCAAGCTAAATACGAGAGTTTACGTCATTCGCAATAAGAGCTAAGCGTGTTTTCTAACTGTAGTGTCCACATTTTCTAACGTTTGCGTCGTAATTTGAAAACAGCCTAAGAGCAAGGCTAGCAAGTTGGTTTTATTTTTTTTTAAACAATGTGAGACGTGTTTTGTGTGGGGTATCTATCCGTGCCCCTCCCTTCCACAATGTATTGTATGCAAATACTTCATTTGAACTTGGAAAAGTGGTAGTTTATCTCAAGGTTACCCAGAAGCATTTGGTACCTTTATTTCGGCTAATGCGTTATCAACTAATACACTGAAGGCGTGGTGAAGAAAACAATTCTCGACTAAATTTTTTAGTTCTATCCTATCTTTGACTTTATGCTCTATACTATTATATTCTAATTTAGATATTATATTTAGAATATCGTCACACAATTCACGGAAATGAAGTACATAGCCAAGATAGTCACTTGATTATTTCACGTGACTCTTTCATAAAATTGCAAGAAAAATATCCTTCTTTACAAAAATTCTTCATTCTAGCGAAAAAAGGTGATCCAAATCAAAATACAAATAGAAAGTCTTGGAATACTATGAAGAACGGCGTACTTGTACGTATGGTACAAGACCCGACTGTGTCTTCACATTCACAAATTCTTGTGCCTAAGAGTATGAGATTGCAAATATTGCAACATGCTCATGACTCGCAATGTGCTGGACATATGGGTTTTTCCCGTACAAAGTCGAGAGTCCTTGCGGCTTTCTTTTGGCCATTTCTAAACCAGGACATGCGTATTTACTGCCAATCTTGCAAAATATGTCAAGAGGTCAAATCTAGAGGACCACGACATGCAGCGCCTATCCAGGCTGCTGACATTCCTATTCGGCTGTTTCAGAAAATGGCAATAGATATTATTGGACCTTTTAGGATCAAGTCGGCCAGAGGTCATCAGTTTATTCTTACATGCGTTGACATGTGCTCACGTTGGCCAGAGGCTATACCTATTAAGAGCATCTCCACTGCCGATATCGCAGACGCTCTTTGGCTGATATTTTCTCGGTTGGGTTTCCCCAGAGAAATATTGTCAGACCATGGCACGCAACTTATATCTGACACTTTGTCACAGGTAATGTCTACTCTACATATTAAAAGGTCTCTCAGCAGTATTTATCACCCAATGTCGAATGGGTTAGTTGAGCGTTTGAATAGAACACTCAAGACTTTACTTGGGAAGATAACTGAGGATCATCCTCAGGATTGGGACAGGGTCTTACCCGCGGCTCTCTTCGCTTATAGAGAGGTTCCGAATGAGCACACAGGGTTTTCTCCTTTTGAACTTGTCTTTGGCGCGCAACCGCGCGGCCCTATGTCTTTGCTCCACGATCTTATCACTGCCGATAATATTAGCGATGACACACAATCTTCATATGAGTATGTCATTGCTCTGAGGCAAAAGATCATCGAGGCATGCAAACTAGCAACTTCTTCTTCCGAATTTGCTAAAGAAAAGGCAAGACAATTTGCAAATAAGAATAGATGTCTACGACAACTTTGCACGGGTGACAAAGCATTCGTCCTACTTCCTTCTAGGGAGAACAGACTTCTTATTGCATGGAAAGATCCGTATGCGATAGTCTCAAAAATTTCCGATGTCGTCTATGTTGTCGATATTGATGGGAAGCATAAAACTTTCCATATAAATATGCTCACGGAATTTCATGAACGACCGGCCTATTTGCAGCCTATTTTCCAGGCGACGGACGATTCTCCAGTCCCTTGTGGTCATTACTCATCACTGTCGGTTATACAGGATGAGGAAACTACGTTCTCAGATGTCAATCTTCCTCTTCCTGTGATCCCACTTCATTCTACGGAATCTTGGAAAAACGTTACTGTTTCTCCTAATCTTTCCGCTGAGGAACACCGACAAGTCTCTTCGATGTTACAAACATTTCAGGATGTCCTTACCGACATTCCTGGACATACACATGTCATTGAACATGACAATACTTACTGACCATAATCCTATTAGAGTCAGACCGTATCCCATACCTATACATTTTCAGTCACAAGTCGAAAAAGAATTGGATGAAATGATACAATTGGAAATAATTGAACCATCCACTTCAGCATACTCTTCGTCCATGGTTATTGTTCGAAAGAAAGACAATAACATACGCCTTTGCGTTGATTATCGCAAGTTGAACTAGGTAACGAAGTTCGATGCTGAACCTATGCCTTCATTAGAAGAGCTACTAAACAAACTTTCTACTTCTAGATTCTTTACCAAACTCGATTTGTGAAAAGGTTATTGGCAAGTTCCTTTAACTGAACGCGCCAAACCTCTTTCTGCTTTTTCTACACCTAGGGGTCTATTTCAATGGAATTTCATGCCTTTCGGCCTTATGAACGCCCCTGCTACATTCGTACGCATGATGCGTCGAATTCTCTCATATCGTACAGATGTCATAGCATACTTAGACGATATCTGTCTCTTCAGTGATTCCTGGGAAGATCACTATTTGGGTTTATACGAATTGCTGTCTACTCTTCGTGAGTATAATTTAACTGCAAAACCCTCTAAAGCCTTTATAGGATTTAGTGAAATTTTTTTCCTGGGTCACCGTGTTGGTCATGGTCTCTTAAAGACAGAGGACCACAATATTTCCAAAATACTAAACATTTCTGTCCCTAAGACGAAAAAACAAGTACGTAGTCTCTTAGGTTTGATACAATTTTATGGACGATTCATTCCGAATCTGTCCTCCATTATGGCACCTCTTTCTACTTTATTGAAAAAAGGATCGCCTAATCTGATCCGCTGGTCTCAAGAATGCCAATCCTCATGGACCAGATTAAAACTTTATTTTCATCTCCCCCTATCTTAAGGTTACCTGCTATTGAGAAGACGTTGGTTCTTCGAAGTGACGCCTCATCCACTGGGATTGGGGCAGCACTAATGCAGGAGTAATCAGATACTCTGCACCCGGTGATGTATATCTCTAGGAAACTAAATGCGGCAGAAAGGAATTACTCGGTTTTAGACCGCGAATTGCTGGCTATGGTTTGATCAATTCTCAAGTTACAAAGATTCCTTCTTGGCGCGCATTTCATTGTGGAAACCGACCAAAAAGCTTTTACAGCTATTCAAAGTAAAAACTTGAAGAGCTCGAGATCCACTCGATATGCCATTGCTCTTCAACCTTTTCATTTCACGGTACGAGCTATCCGTGGTTCGGATAATTTCATGGCAGATATACTGTCTAGATGCCCACATGACTCCACTTAACTTTTGTGTCCTACAAATTCCTTATACACGTTTAGACTTATGACAGTTCTTTACTATAACAATATATATTAATACTTTGTGTTCACCTGAGTGTTGTAAATTACGTGATTTTTTTCGCTGTTACCTTCTTTAGTATAACAAAGGAAGGGATAGTGATCACAATACAAGAACAAAAGTTCCCACAGCCACAGTTATAGTGTGATTTGTATGTTTCATTAATGTATATGAGAAAATCTTTCAGTTATCATATGGAATTATTTGTATTTTCTCAGCAGAATCATTTCTGGTGTGCGAAGAATCTCTCCGTGTTGTCATCCTTGATGTAGTACAAGGTCTATCTTTACCATGGCACTGGAGTGCGCTTACTTAGGATGTGTTCTGCGACAGCATTTTTTTTTAGTATATGCTTGATGTTAGATAACATTACATTAAATTATATATTACATGTTAGTATAATGTACCTTTTTTGGTTAAAGTGATTGTATCACTGGGTTGATGATTTGTCCATTGATAAATGGGGAATAAGGTACTTAACGTAATATGACGTGTTATAAATATATATGTTGATCTCATTGCAACTTTGCCAGCACTATAGTGTACGTTGGTGACTCCTCCCTGGATATGTGTATACTTAGAGTAATATTTCTCTAATGTAGTGAGATATATCCTCACTTGACGTTTTATTCATATTAAGCATTATAGTTATTTGCAATACTTCTCACCTGCGCATTATTGGTGCGTTATGAGCTAGTGGTATCTTGCTCTTGAAGGTATTTTAAAAAAATGATCCATTTTTTCCCCCGGAGGGGGCGGTAAACTGTAGCGATCAGTTTGCTGAGTCTATGTAAGTAAAAGTGCCTGTTTAAAAAGCTAGGAACATTATTATTTATTTCCTAGTCTAATGGCATTAATCCATGTTTTTTGCTGGGATGATAGTTGTCAGGGTAGTGATCTCACTTGTCTGTGATGTCTGTGGTTTGATTTGAAAACCGAGGTCAGTTTTGCCTGATATGGTTTCAAACCGCCTATTTTGAGCGGTGCTCAAAAAGGTTGCGTGTCAGTGCGCATGCGTAGCTTCTGGCGCGATGTTTGTAGACGCCATTACCGAGAGAGATCGGGCTGTGTTTTCAGGGAGTTAAGATGTTTTTGACAAGTCCTCTGTGGGCCGACAAGTTGTCATATCATATTTCATGTGTATATTCTAAGCCTAGGAGGCGATGTGAGTGTGGTTATATTTATTCTGAAGGGACAGAAGGTAATTGACTCTTTGAACCGTTTCCCTTATTTGCTAGAATCTTCACGACTCATATTATCGACAGTTTATGATTCTTTCCCTGAGCGGGAAAACGTACCACCTACGTATCTTTGAAAGGAAGCTCACTATGTATTCTGATATTATGCACTAGGCTGGTGCATGCCCGAAGTACTTATATATATATGCTGTTTGTATCCCGCATGCCGGTGATACTATGTATACAAGGTGGGATTCCCCTTGTTTGATGAAGAAGCACCCGGCGGCAATTTTGAACTGTAAGTCCGCCATTTTGCGTGGCCTGTTGGAGACATCAAATATCTGACTTATCCATGCCAGAGTAGAGTTTGTTTAAACTTACATATGGGATATATCTTTTCTAAAGCTGATGAGTGAGAGAATTGTACGAGATCAGCTTTACCATATACATGCATAGCTGATGATGAACTTTATTGATATATTATGACCATGAACTGTTTGATGACCATTGATACTCATGTCGGCGTACCTGTCGCTTGTGACGTAATAAAGTCCTTGTAACTGTACTTTTTCTCTTGTTGAGGTGATCACTGGCCTAAGACAGTATACATGTTGTTAGGTGTGTAGTGCGAGCGGATGATGAACTGAGTGTGGGTGCGAATGAAGGCGCGAATGTGTTTAGGCTCTTATGTATGTAGACCCTGCAACCCATACACTCACATGCAGTAGTCAAGGATGCTTGGACACTGCAGACACGTTTCAAAACATTTATTGACGAGAACACACATGGTATCAACAGGAACAGTCAGTGTAAATAAGGTCA
Source organism: Oreohelix idahoensis (assembly GCA_024509875.1). NCBI lineage: Eukaryota > Metazoa > Mollusca > Gastropoda > Stylommatophora > Oreohelicidae > Oreohelix > Oreohelix idahoensis. The sequence goes on from JAMPIV010014338.1 coordinate 109,992, forward strand.
TGCTGACCGGAAATCGATAGGTATACATTAGGCATTCAGCAAGCTGGTAAACATTTGAATAATCGTGCATGGTCAATACAATGTTCTTCAATAAGGACAGTTCGTGGCGTCGCCCTGGGATTACTGACTAAACGCGTCAGATATCTTAATCACTTTGACACATAGGTGCAACTTGACATTCCCCGCCAATTGCACATTATCAGGCTGTAGTATAATAGCCGAAAACACAGGCCTCGTTCTGACGTCAGCTGTGTACTTCTGATAAGCAGGTTACCATCAACCCTGCAGTAATGCTTATTGTAGACATAAATTCCGCCAATCTGTGGTTCCCACAATATATCTTCGTCACTGGATTTCTGGACAATATAAAGACTAATAGTCTTGGATGGCTACCTCGAGCACAAAATATAAGTTCTGAAATGGAGGACCGGTGAGCTGCAGTTCACAGACTAGGCAATCTTCTAACATGTTCTGCTACCGAAAGCATAGTAATGGAAAAAGTCGGTATTACCTGTAACCGAGTCCACAGAACTTAACAAGAAACTCTGCTGTCATTCCAACGCACAGAGATTCACTGGGGAAAACTGCCAGTGCAGTCACTTCGAAGATTCTTCCCGAAAAACACAATGGACTCTCGTCCCTTCAGAAACCAGGACACTTCCCGGCTTGCCGGAAGTCTAACTCAACTCCCGCTTTAAAAAACCTGCCCATGGGCATACGCCCGAACTGTCTACCTTTGACCCTAAAGGTCAAACACAATGAATGAATAAACAAGGGAAGACAACCCCTAATCAACCTGACATCGCAGGTAAAGACACAATTATTCTTATGATAAAAACATAAGCAAAAAACTTGACAGATGACTCCGTCAAAAATGACAGCAACATATTACTACCACCCCCCTGTAAAAAAAAATGAAATTTTTTTTTTAATATGTCCATGAGCAAGCTTGCACAAGTATCACTTATGTGCTCATGAAAAAATGAACCTAATATCAGGTACAATAGACGCATAAACAAAGCGTCTGAAGAGGATACACATCATCTCCCAACATAGGAGAAAATATCTCCTTTAAGCCAAACAAACTAAGGGGGTACCATTAAAGAAACCTAAGTTGCTGGCAATACCAATCATATATCAATCATTACTAAATACTATAATTATAGCAATATACAAATGTCATGAATTACAATGCTATATTAGCAACATATCACTGATGGATGGACAAAATGAAATTTGTTAAATTATCTAAACATCATCCAAATATATTTGTATTACAACATATTAGGATATTAAGGACAGACCTAAGTCCGAAAGTGTATCAGGAAAAACTAGGACACAAGATTTAACTGGAATCATTTGGGCACCTGGACAATATGTCCGCCATCACATTATCCGAACCACGGATAGCTCGCACCGTGAAATGGAAAGGCTGAAGAGCAATAGCTTAACGAGTAGATCTCGAGCTCTTCAAATCCTTACTTTGCATAGCCGTAAGAGCTTTTTGGTCGGTTTCCATAAAGAAATGCGCGCCCAGAAGGAACCTTTGTAGCTTAAGAATGGACCAAACCATAGCCAACAATTCACGGTCTAAAACCGAGTAATTCCTTTCTGCCGCATTTAGCTTCCTAGAAATATACATTACAGGATGCAGAGTTCCTGAATATTCCTGCATTAGTGCCGCTCCAATCCCAGTAGAAGAGGCATCACTACGAAGAACAAAAGTCTTATCTTCTTCTTTCGTTCGCTTGAACTATATTGTCTATATCTGCAATGTTGTTTCTTGTATAAACTTCACTGTCTTTTGTAGTTATTCAAGATATTTTCGAGCTCTAATTTTTTGCTGTAGCCGTCTTTTTTACCATTGACGCCTTCAGCATTCCAGTGCATTATTTTAAATGGTCTTTTCTTTGCTTGGCCAGTAGCTCTATTCTCATGCCTCCTGGCTCCACGGGGCAATTGAGAAGGACCCCCAGTAGTAGGGGTTGGGCCCTTCCGAGGCAGAGGGCCCGGCACTGCGCCTGCATGGGTGTCCGTCACAGGGCGAGTGCCATAACGTTTTGCAGATATAGGCATACTTCCATAGCGCATGTGCGTGGCATCCTGATTGCTGTGGTGCGCCTCTTGGCTGGTTGCCTCCGTCTTCAGCACCTTGACTTGCTAGGGCAGACTGTGGTCTTGCTCGAGTGTAGGAGGGCCTGGCCAGTCTTGGTTTTTCAGCCGCTGATGGCTGTACTTGAGCCCCATCTCCACGTCAAGGAGCTGGCCTCGATGGGGAAAAGTCTTATCAATCGTTGGTAGTCTTAAGATAGGATGAGATGAGAACAAATTCTTAACCTGATCCAATGAAGATTGGCATTCCTGGGACCAACGCACCATATTAGGAGAACCTTTTTTCAATAACGATGAAAGTTTTGCCATAATGGAGGACAGATTCTCAATGAATCTTCCATAGAATTGTATCAATCCCAAGAGACTACGCACTTGCTTTTTTGTCTTCGGAACCGAGATATTTAATATCTTCGAAATGTTTTGGTCCTCTGTCTTCAACAGACCATGACCAACTCGATGACCTAGGAAGGAAATTTCACTAAACCCAACAAAAGCTTTAGAGGGTTTTGCAGTCAAACTATGCTCACGTAGAGTAGATAGCAATTCCTTTAGACCCAAATAGTGTTCTTCCCAAGTATCGCTGAAAAGACAGATGTCGTCTAAATATGCGATGACATCTGCACGATCTGATAGAATTCGTCGCATCATGCGCACGAAAGTCGCTGGGGCGTTCATAAGCCCGAAAGGCATAAAATTCCATTGAAACAGACCCCTAGGTGTCGAAAAAGCAGTGAGAGGTTTGGCGTGTTCCGTCAGTGGGACTTGCCAATAACCTTTCGACAAGTCTAGTTTAGTAAAGAATTTAGCTTTAGAAAGTCTAATAAGTAGATCATCTAATAATGGCATAGGTTCAGCATCGAACTTCGTAACTTGATTTAATTTGCGATAGTCAACGCAAAGACGTATGTTATTGTCTTTCTTTCGAACAATAACTATCGACGAAGAATAAGCTGAAGTGGATGGTTCAATTATTTGCAGTTGAATCATTTCATCCAATTCTTTCTCGACTTGTGCTTGAAAATGAATAGGTATTGGGTATGGTCTTACTCTGATCGGATTACGATCAGTAAGTATGATGTCATGTTCTATGACATCTGTGTGTCCAGGAATGTCGGCAAGGACATCCTGATATGATTGTAGTGTAGAGGATACTTGACGTTGCTCCTCAAAAGACAAGTTCGAAGAGATTGTAACATCCTCCACGATTCCGTTGAATTCAGTGGAATCGCAGGAAGAGGTAAGTTAACGTCAGAAAAAATAGTTTCCTCATCCTGTATAACGGACAGGGATGAGATGTGACCATGTTGGACTGGAGAGTCGTCCATCGCCTGGAAAATAGGCTGCAAATAGTCTGGACGTTCAATAAACTCTGTTAGCATATTTATATGGAAGGTTTTATGCCTTCCATCCACATCGACAATATAGTCGACATCGGAAATTTTGGAGACTATAGTGTATGGACCTTTCCATGAAATGAGAAGTCTATTCTCTCTTGAGGGAAGTAAGACATATGCTTTGTCTCCAGGACAAAGTTGACGTAGGCGTCTTTTCTTGTTAGCAAATCGCCTAGCTTTTTCTTTCGCAAATTCGGAAGATGAAGTTGCTAACCTGCACGATTCGATAATCTTTTCTCTAAGAGCAATGACATATTCATATGACGATTGTGTATCATCGTCAATATTATCAGAAGTTATCAAATCGTGTAACAAGGACATCGGACCGCGCGGTTGCGCACCAAAGACAAGTTCGAAAGGAGAAAACCTGAGACATAACGTCCGAAATTAACTGAGTGCCGTGGTCCGACAGTATTTCTCCGGGGAATCCCAGACGAGAAAATATGAGCCAAAGAGCATCAGCGATATCGACAGTTGATATGCTCTTCAGAGGAATAGCCTCTGGCCAACGCGTGCACATGTCCACGCAAGTGAGGATAAATTGGTGTCCTCTGGCTGACTTAATTTTGAACGGACCAATGATGTCTATAGCCATTTTCTGAAACGGCCGAATCGGAATATCTGCAGCCTGAATAGGAGCAGCATGTCTCGGACCTCTAGACTTGACCTCTTGACAAATTTTGCAAGATCGGCAATAAATTCGGATGTCTTTATTCACGAATGGCCAAAAGAAGGACGCAAGGACTCTAGTTTTAGTTCTGGAAAACCCCATGTGTCCAGCACACTGAGAATCGTGTGCATGCTGAAGAATTAAGGCTCTCATACACTTAGGCACAAGAATTTGCGAGTGCATAGACTTGTCCGAGTGTTGTACCATCCGTACCAATATACCATTCTTCATAGTAATATACGATTTGTGATTAGTATTTTGATTGGGATCCCCTTTCTTTGCAAGAAGGAAGAATTTCTTCAAAGAAGGATCCTCTTCTTGACGTTTAACAAACGAGTCATGGGAAATCACCAAGTGCTCGTCTTGGCTATCAACTTCATTACTATTATCCGATGAAGTTGGGGGATTAAGAGCCTGAGCTCATGTCACCACTGCATTGACCGTTTGAATGGTTTTTTCTCCCAACTAGAAATTTGTTGCGGGGTGCATTCCTTAACCCCATGAATACGACCGATTATAAGATCCGCAATAGGATTAGGAAGAAGACATGCATGGACATCTCCTGTGAAGAAGGGAGTGTCAATCCTAATAATAGCAGTAGGATAACTTTCCATAGTACCACCAAATGTAACACATTTGATTGTTTTTCCAGTGGCACAGCAAGGATCTATCAGAGACTCCCTAACCCCGACGGTAGTACATCCCGAATCAAAGAGTACTGAGACTAGCCTATCATTTATTAGACCTTTATGTAAGATGAGAGATCCTCTCCCATCATGCGCAACTGTAGCAGGTAGAGCAGGAAGAGGGTGACCACAACTTAGAGTAGATACAGTCGATGAGTCGAACAATGTTAAGCATTGGGGGCATTCAGTTGCTCTCCCAAAATCGAAAGCACAACCAGTGATAGCCCTAGAGTTACCACTATCATTTACTGTATTACAGGCTCCATCAAACTCTTGTTGTGCAGAGTTTGCCTGTTGGAAAGGTCTTTTTTTGTTAAACCTAGGTCTGCCTCGATTATCATTTCCCCTGTAATTTGTTCGACTATCATTTCCCCTGTAATTGTTATCATATTGCTTATTGTAATCATCATTCCGGTTTGAATCCCGGTTTCTAAATTCACCATCGTCATAATCTTGACGTCGAGAATGATTACCTCGAAAGTTCGAATAGTTATTATTTGGATAGCCTTTGCGAAAGTGTCTCAAATTATTACCACTAAAATTACGAGAACTACCATCTTGTCTCCAATTCATAGACGAAGAACCATCATGTGTTGGATTACTCCGCTTCTGAGTGTAATTCTGATTACTTCCCCTATTCCAGTTTTGTTGAGCACCCTGAAATTTTTTTTTGAAATTAGTGCCATATGGTGTTGCCGAAGCAGCTGGCAACCCTTCTTTCACTTTAGAATTGCTAACTGTAGCATGGGGATGCGCAGTGGCATACTGACAACAGTATTCCTCCATATCTTTTAAGTTTTTAGGCTTACGCTCATGAAGGAATGCAAGAAAAGAATCATTAACAGATGACAAAACCTTATCTCGCAATAATAAGTCCATTAGACCTTCATATGTTTTCTCAGTCTGAGACAACTCAACCCATCGTGTAAATGTACGACGTATTTTTGTAACAAAATCAGAGAAATCTACTCAATTTTCTGGCAACATTGTCCTAAAACGAAGACGATAGTCTTCTTCTTTTAGTTGGTATTTTTTTTAGCAATGCTGCTCTGACAACATCATAATTAGTCCTGTCATGTTCGTCTATTGTCATAAGAGTAGTCACTGTGTCACCTGTAAAAAATTCCATCAGTTGTTCAACATATTTTTCCTTTTTTATGTTATGCGTATCGCATAAAAATTGGAATCTATCTAGATAATCTGCTACGTCATCCTTTAAAGGACTGAAATGAGGCAATTTAATCCTATTAACAAACTCCTTTGTCGTACTCGAAGTTGTTTGCTGAGCACCCGTACTCGCCAATTTCAATTTCTCTAACTCCAAAGTTGCGAGTCTTTCATCAAGTTCCATCCTCTGTTTTCTTTCCTCATGTTCCATTTTTCTAATTTCAGCCTCAGCTTGAAGTTTTCTCTCCTCTGTAGCAGCTTGAGCTTGAATTTTTTTCTCCTCTGCAGCAGCTTGAGCTTGAGCTTGAATTTTTCTCTCCTCTGCAGCAGCTTGAAGTTTTTTGTCTTCCATTTCCATCTGGAATTTTCTTTCATCAGCAGCAGCTTGAAGTTTTCTCTCCTCTGCAGCAGCTTCTCTTTGATACCTTTTCTCTTCAAGTTCTAATCTTCTATTCTCAGCATCTAGCTTCTTTAGTTCAGCTTCTGCTCTCCTTTGTTCAGCTTCTGCTTTCAATTTAATTTCCTCTTTTTGTTTCTTTTCATCTGACTTTAATGCAATTGCGAATTGAGCAGATGAATATTCTTCTAATTCTTTACCAGACTTACCAAGGGTCAACCCTTGCTGGATGAAGAAATCCAATGTAGACATTCTGTCTAATGAGATCAGTAACCTGAAAAATTCAACAATTACCTTATCCCACTTCAATGGGAGACAAGTCTGAAATGCTAGACTTGTATACTCACTTCACTTTATTTCACTCTCTTAGTCTTAGACAAAGACCTTGTATGGTCCTCTTGTTTATAATGTAACAAAAAATCACTTGAGTACCTGTGGAAAATAATTCCTTTATATCCCACTCACTATGGGCACAAGTCTTTTTTTTTTTAAAGAACTTGAATATGTAGTTCACCTTGTCTCAATCTTTGAGGATAGCAAGTCTTTTATCAAAGAACTTGTATAAATATCTTATATAATAATATTTTATTAACAATCTCTATATGAAGAGTGTACCTTATCAATAATAATAATAATACATGACCAAGTGTATGTATGTAGACTGTGTATGACAATAATGTAGTACAATCATAAATACAAAGACAAAGATACAGAACAATGACCGAAAACGTTCGCGGAAGTCAAATAAACAATACAGCAAAAAGTAAAGAAAATGTTACACAAATGTGTAATGATGACCGCGAAAAATAAACAAGACAAATGGCAACACTGTTATAAACGAAAAGGTGTAAAGAAATAAACGGAAGGAATGAGAGAAGAACAGATACAAACAAAATTAATCGAAAATCAAAGAACGGAAAAATAACGAAAACAACACTAACTGATGTCGTCACAGCTAAAAAAAAAAATATAGCAACAAAATTCGCTAGCACATTTCAATTAAGAAAATTGCAATCCCTACAGAACGCTTACAGTAACCCTCGATTAAGTGGCATATTTACTGTAAGACCCACCAACCGAAAACCCGCAGAAAAACACAAGAAAAATACACAACAATAGTACAATTAACATAAATAACAATCAATTCAATGTGTTGCAAAATGAACAGACTACACCAATATACATATTACGTATATTTCTATCACTCACAGGCACGCACATACACGTGACGACAGGTAAACACACAGACGTGGGAAAACTATAACAATGATATATATATTATCTAGAACGAGCTGACCAAACACGATTATTAAGTTCAAGAGCGATTTTATTATCAGGAAAAATCGGCTCACAACATCAAAGAAAGTACATCAAGGAAAATACATATACACATAGTCATAAAAAAATCAAGGAAATG